>JARHVA010000178.1:2462500-2997500 GCA_037957365.1 Torreya grandis
TATATAAATATAGAAAAGTGAAATGATTAGGATAAAGGAAAAATAAGTATACTTGGACTTACCTAAGAGGTGAAGCCCATGAAGCTGGGTATAAGTATGTGAAGCATGTTCCAATGCATGTCCTACAAATGAAACATGCATAAATCATTAATTACTAAAGAGATATCAAAATTAAAAGACTAAACTGAGTAAAGAAATAAAATTTAGTAAAAGTAGGTAAAGAAATAGGAGAGAGGAAAAGAACAAGTACACCATACTGGGTACATGAATTAATGCATAAACCTAGTGACAACCTATGTGTGTGCATGTATATAGTTAAAAATCAATGAATAAATTAGACTAAGCTAATGGATTTCTCAATCCTCATATATGGGTGGCTTAAGAACTCAATCCAATTTTGACTCCATCATTTCCCACCCTTGATTGGTGGATCATGACCTGTAAATAGCTTGGATTGGATTAATGGTGTGTTAAAATATCTAACGTAGGTGGATCAATAAATCAATTAGGTTATGACTCCAACATTTCCCACCCATATATAATATGTGCATTTAAAACTATAACTATGCGAAGTAACTATAAATATCTAACTAGGTATGTCGGCTTTGCGACCACTCAGGTACATTAGGTAGTTATGGGCCACTCTAGAATGCCAACCAAAATAGATGGAGTAAGGCATGAAACTAGTGTACAACCTAGAATATGATGTCTACTATTTACAACATAGATAATGATATAGAATTTGTCATTCCATCTGATTAAATGGTGTGTAATTAAGCATACAAAAATAATGTGTTGCACACCTACCCCCAAAAATCTAATATTTGAGCATATGGATTATGGACTGAGTTGTAATAATTTGTAATTGGGTAGATGAATTAAATATGGGAATGGTCATGCCATGTATAATGCTCATAATCTAAGTAAACTAGTATGAATCTGAGCTAAACTAATATGAATCTAGGTAAAATTGATCAAAATTGATAAATATGTAAATGAATATGTGCAAACCTATATTGTACCTACTGTACTTTTCTTACCAATATAGGTTTTTGAAATCTAAGGCTACTAGATAATAGCAACATATCTTGGATAGTAATATTATTATTGGAAATGTGGTGTAAGTTTCCCAATTTGGGTGCTAGTGTCCTTCTAGTCTAATTTGTGTGTAATTATGCTTCTCTCCATATTATTATTTTCTCACTATGTTCACCTAAGTCTGATTTATGTAATCTAAGTCTATGTGCTAAAAAAATGTACTATGAATGCACTATAGGAGCTTGATCTTTATGACAAACCCCTATGAATGCCCCATCTTTTGAGGGGAGTTGTTGAACCTATGCGAGAATTGTCCTCAAAATAAAAAATTCTACAAAATGTGTTTTAGTTGGAGAATATATGATATCTACATAATAATCCAATATAATGTGCATACATAACATCATAATGTAAGATAATTTAAGCATAAGTTTGTAATTCAATATGTATGTCATGTCTATCATTCACAAAGGTGTCAATATAGATATAACAATGTATGTAGCAACAAATTTGAGTAAACCTCGATAGATACCTAAGGGGATGGGGTATGATGTCCATCATGACACTCAAGTAAGAAGGGTAGATGCATGAGGTCCCTTATGGCATCTATAATTGGTGTGTATAATAAGTAAGATACAATTTTCATGGCCATGATTCATATAATAAAGCATACATATAAAACACATGAGGTACACAAAGTAGGCCAAGGGGCTATAATACAAGAGACATGGGCACATATCACTAAATATGAGAAAATAAGACATACAAGGATATGTTTAAATGTCCACATATGCAAGAAACAAACAAGTTGTCTTAAAGCCACATATAAGGACATGTTTAAATATCTACTTATATAATCAAGGAGGCACACATAAGGACATGGGTACATGTACAAAGCATACATACTGTAAATAAAAGTGGCGTAGAGACAAATAGAAATGGCATATTCAAATACCCTCAAATAAAAGAAGCATAGAGATATAATCAAGTTTAATACTAGGAAATATATAAATGAAAGTATGCATGAATATGTAATACAAATTTGTGTAAGAGCTAGGATGTACATATGTTGAGTCTAAAGTAGTAATAGTCAACAAAAAATCTAAGTGTAGCATGATCAATATCAAGATATAACAATGTTAAATTTGGGATATAGAGTATAGAAAGATAGAAACTGGTAACCTAAATTGTGTATAGGGTGCCCCAAGTGGGAAAATTTGTCAAGTAAATACCCCATATATTAGTATATATGCCCATAGTGGGTAGATAATAGCAAATCTAGATTGATATAGTGGACCTGATTCTTGTAGCAATCTGTAAGTACTTGACAAGAATAAGTGAAGTATGTACTATGATAAAAATGACTATACTAAGATAACTATCATATACAGTGTCAATAAAATATAATAAATGTAAACATAACAATGCATATAATATATACATTTTGTGTTTTTTGAGTAAATATTTGAATGTTTTTATGTTTTTTTACATATTGTATTATTTTTTATTTTATGGGTATAAGTTATGTACAAGCAACAAGAAAATGAACTATGTACAAGGATCAAGAGAGAAGTAAAGTATGTACAAGAAGGGAAGAACAATACTAACTGATGAGACTCATAGGAGACTCACTATCAATGCGTCCTATGTCAAATAAAGGTATTGTAATCATGCATGTTGTGTGAAAGGTCAACTATAGTCCCATAATTTGATGTACTAAGTGATTTATATTTATACATACTTATGAAGTGGTGCTAGGAATATATGACATTGACTTTGGTGTCCTTTGAACTATAGGGGTCTCAGGGATCCATCTGGTAGAATAATTTTTAGGTGGCATAGGTGCCTTATGCTGAGAATCCATAAAACTCAATAAGACTGATCTTGAAAAAAAGTGAGTAGAGGGAGGCCCTCTATAATTTGTAGCATATATTTGATGTAAGGGTCTCTCTAATAATGGTCTCTATAGGAGAGTAGGCATATGTGGAAACATTATAAGAGTGGACCTCACCTGCACTAATGCTCCACTAAAATCTATGGTGTAATAATAAGAATCGTGCTAGGCATTATAACTGATAAATGTGGTGTAACTAGTAACTATGATATAATTAGTAACTGGGATAGAACTTCTATTAGGATAGGTAGAAGATAATCATATAGAAGACCCTCAACTATGACCACCTAATTTTCATGTATATATATTAAGTACCTATGCACTATGGATGGGATGGCTCATAGCTACTATATCCATGGCTTACCCAGTAACATTTTAAATATGCCTGCATTAGGTAATACTAATAATATAGTGGCTACATATGCTGGGCCACCCTATAATGGAAGTACAATCTCCTTGATGGAGCTCTGAACATGACAACTACTAACTATGTTTGTAGGAGATATAGCTTACTTTGAATACTCTAAATGTTGTAGAAGTGTGATAGTGCACATGTTAATACTTGACCCATTATCAACCATAACACTCTAGATAAGATGATGATCTATGTAGACTTGTATAAAGAGTGCATATAAATTTGTATCATCATCGACAATCTCTTGCTCTAAGAAAGTGATGATTGGTCTAGTTGGAATTGTAGTGTGGTACACACTAGTGATATTATGTAATGGGTGTATTTCCTCTATAGTAATTTGATATGAAGATGGTTGTGGATGTGCTTGATACATGTTGTGAACACTTGAATTTATCCTTGCCTCATTTATTGTGTGCTTTAGAAATATAACTAAGAATATTTTAAATGCTTTAGCTTCAATTAGTTGTTATGCACCAAATTTGGGATTCAAGAAATATTATCAAAATGATAATGCAAACCCAAAAATAATGATACCAATATAAATGGATAGAAAAAGTAAATCAAAATGATTAAAGCACTCTTACCATAATTTTTACCTTCTCATAGCTCCATTCCAAGACTTGAAATTCCAATGCTTAAACTAGTAGACTTGAGATGTTGGATTGCTTATGAGAGCTTGATAATGGCTTCCTTGAGATAAGATGGATATGGATTTTGCTTAGATTAGCTTGATGAGTGAGATAATGGCTTATGCACTTGATCATTGAATTCTTCATTAGCTCGAGAAAGGAGGAGTGTCTTAGTTTTATAGGTTAATGGAGGGAGATCTTATGGTCCAAATTTGAATTTAGGCCATTAAGATCTAGGGTGGAAGATTTTCCATGGAATTTCTAATTTTATGGAATCCTCTAGAATAGAGAATTCTAGATAAAAATGGATGTTTCTAAAATTCTCCAATTCTAGAAATATCTTCATAGGGTTTTAGGGGTTTAGGAGAGGCTAGTATAGGGTGGTGGGTGGGTAGTTAGGATTTTCTTGAATTTTAAATTGGCAAGTAGGATTAAGGTTTAGGTTAGTAGTTAATAGGCTTTGTTAGGGGTTTAAAGATGGGATTTATTGTTTTTTAGGTTAGGATAAAGGTTATACGGGATATTGGTATGGGATTTAGGCCAAGGGGTTATTGTGACTAGGAAATAGGTAATTTTTGAGCTAAATTAGTAGGAATTAGTATGATTAGTGGGGTGAGCACATTTTAGTGCATACATTTTGCCCCTCTTTAAAATGGCATTGTGAGAAATTGAATTAAATATATTTCAAAGAAAAAATTATAATATAGATGATTGGATGATTAATGGTTGATAAGCGGGATGAATGATGTTGATGTGATGCCCCCTTGAAGAAGCGTAAGGGGAGACAAACTGACCTAGATGGTGACTTGATTAAAACATCCCACGGTGGGAAATGGATAAAGTTGATGAGGGAGAAGATATTCTTTAGTGGATCATAAAGATTCCCTAGTTGAGGTAAGCACCTCAAATGATAGGTCTAGATAGTGAACATTTTATCTAGAAAGTGATTTGGTGATGAAAAAGGTGATTTGATAAAAAATTCAAGTGATTGATGGGTTTAGTAATAAGGACACATGTTCTGAAAGGCTTGAAAGGATAGGATAATGATGAGGAGCCACTTATCATAAAATTTAAGATTTAATTAATTTTTTGTAATTTTTTTATTTTAATAATCCATGTTAGGGATAGTGATAATGGATAATGATTGATGGAATGTTGATAGGGATGCATTCGATGTTTTGAAGGGACCAGTGCTAGTATGCTTTATTTTTGTATGGAAAATGAAAATCTTAATAGGGGTGGGTAAGTCATGTTTGCAGGATGTTACTAAGGGTGATAATAGATAGTGGAAGGGATTTAATTAGTTTTAGGGAGAAAATGGTAATGGGGGGAGGGGGTTGATATAGGCCAAGGGGAACTATGGGGGAGCTCATTTGCACACATCACTTTCAGAGATTTAGATCTCAAAGGAATGATAAACCACATTAATGGATCTTACCATCATGTAAAATGCATTCATGTACACTAGAGGGAGCCAGAGGTGGGATCATCGATAAGTGAAATGTGATAAACTGTGTTTTTATACAATTTTTGGAGGTTTTAGATGAATTTTCGGGTAGTTATAGGCTAAAAAAAGAAAAGGGCATTGCAGGTCTACAATCTTGTGACTACGGATTTTACCCTTGGTTGCAAGATTGTGGAAAAGAGTGGCAAGAATGTTAGGGTAAGTATCATGATTTCAATCTTGCTAATGGGTAGTCTCAAGATTGCAATCTCACTAAAGGGTATTTGTGGGATTGTAATCCTGCTAATGGGTAGTCATGAGATTATAATCCTGCTAATGGGAAATCATGGGGTTGCAATCCTATAGGAATGGGTGTTGGGGTTATAACCCTACTACTACAAATGGTGGGATTTTAATCCCACTAATAAGAAATAGAGGTATTTAAATACCACTACTAGGATAGTAGCAGGATTGTAGAAAGAGTAGTAGGATTGGGGGAGGGGATTACTTAGCTAAGTCTAATTTGAGGAAAAGAAAATTAGCTAGGGGAAGGCTAAGGGAGGTAGTAAGTTAGGTAAGGGGAAGGATTCAGGGTTAGTGGGATCATGGTTATGAGGGTTTTTAGCATAGGATGAGTTAGATAGGAGGATAGGTGAGGTCACTTAGTAGGATATGTATAGGAACTAGGTAGATACGAGTGATGGTGATGATGATAGGTTGTGTTTATTTGTGATGCAAGAGAATTTAGGGATTCTAACATCACAATCTCAACATTCTAAGATCCTTCATGATATGTGGTGTGTGTTTTTAGGGGAGTACAGAGTGTTAGAGCTGGTGGGGATACATGATATGGTAATGATGCCACCCATAAATATTGATCAAGCATTGATCATAACATTATTGGAGAGGTGGCACTCTGAGACTAGCATATTTCATTTCATGATTGGTGAGATGATTGCCACTTTGGAGGATGTTTATAAGATTTTCCACCTACTGATGAGGGGTGTAAATATCTATTAGAGATCTTAGACTTTGATGAGGACCTTGCAGTGGTTGGGCGGTAGCCTATAGATTGATGTGCATGATGGATCAATTGACTTAGATAGGTGTCGATGGGAGGGGACTCTAGATTGACTAAATTTGGTGGTGATGGCCCTTGTGCTTAGCATCTTATTACCAAATAAGAGTGGGTGATGGTTTCATCTAGGATTAGGAGATGTGGTTGCAGATATGATCCATGATCACTAGATATTTACATGGGGTCTGATGGTGTTAGTCCATTTGTATTGGGAGTTGCATCTGGGGGCTTATAGGGGAACACAAAGATTTGGTTCCTCATTGTTACTGTAGATCTATAGTTGGGAGCACATCAATATCCAATGTCCATTAGGTACATTAGTTGGGTTAGAGCCCAGACAACACATGGTATTCAGATGGTGAGTGATAATGGGAGTGTCTTTGGGAAATGCAAGTGATATGCTTTTACAAAGAGGCCTTTGATACCTTGCGACTAGATCACATCATGTGGATGCCAAATAGGGGCATCAATTTTGGATGGGGGGATGAGGCATGTACTTAGTTTATGATGAACCCTTGTTACATTACAAGCAAGTAAGACCACATCATTGAAAGATATAAGCCTAACCATGTTTAGTGATATTTTGGTTTTATCTAGGGCATGCCCCCACCTAAGCACATTTTTGCATAGAGTGAGCAGGAGAGGCCTTACTGGGGGAGACTAGTGGAGAGGTTAGACTTTGTATTGATTATGATTAGGTAGAACCATGATAGTGGGATTTTGTGATAATGATCCTAGATCTAGGGGTGACTATTGCATATTCAACTTAGTGGCAAACTTGGGTGCCTAGGCGGTTAACCTAGCTATGATGGGCAGTTAACAGGGTAGTGTATCAAGTGTTGGTAGTATAGACTCAAAATTTTTAGTGAGCTCATCAATGAATATAGAAGATGGATCAAGAGGTGATGGATGGAGGGGGAGGAGGGGAGGATATAATGGATTTGAATGGAGGGGATAGGGGTGATAGGTAGGAAGTAAATCCAAGGCAAGCATGTATGTAGGTAAGTTTATAGGTACATATTCCATAGGCACCTATTTCTCCTCAGGTTCTTATACAACATATGGTGCTAGCAGTCCCATAGATTCCTTAGAGTCAACCATCAAAGGGTGAAAGACCTTCTCATCCTCCCAAATTAGTGGAGGATGAGGCATTAGTATCAAGCCTATAGGCAGAGATTTAGGCACAAATTGTGGAGATTGGGGGGATTATCTAGGAGAGGGACCATCTACATGTATGACTATAGGCAATATGTGAGAAAGAAGATGGGCAGTTGACCTAAGCACGAGGTGAGATCTTGGTTTTATAGGCTTATATTGCCCAGAGAGATGGTGAGCTAGCTCATCTATAAGGGTAGGTGGGAGATCTTTAGGGATGTGTGTTAGCTTTGTAGGGATATGTGTGATAGAGAGACACCCAACTTGAGTAGGCATAGTCATAGATTGCCACTTTATAGAGCCAAGTGGATGGGATCCTAGGGTAGATGGTGTATCTACATGCTCATATATAGGGACTTTAGGGTGATCTATCCATAGCAGAAAGAGCTCAAGATGTGGTAGATGAGGGTTTGTAGGGATAGTGGATGATGGGCATGATGAGTCAAATCATGTTGCTAACCTGAGAGGCTCAGTATTATAGGACTCTTTATGAGAGTGTTTTTCCTACTAAGAGGTGAGCAAGATCATTTTGAGCTAGTAATTCTTTTATGAGGTAGCCATCAAGGAGTAGAAGATCTAAGCCACCACCCTCACCATAGCCATGGCCCATTTTTTGATGTATATATACATATGTGTACAAGGTATGCTTTTGTATAGTTCATGTTTTCTTCATGGGCTTAATGTAAAGTGTATATGTATTTTGACATTGATCCCATGTGGACCTATGTATTATATATATTTGAGGATATATATGTGTGTGTGTGTATATGTATATATATATATATATATATATATATATATATATATATATGATGATGATGATGATGATGAGGATTCATGATTTTAGATTCTGATGATCATGTGTTATGATACTTATGTACATTTGTATGATGATGTTATTTTTATGATGGTGTTATTGTTATGATGGTGTATGGATATGTGTTATGGTTTTTATGATTCATGTGATGGCCTTTATGGTGATTATAATTTATGTTATGGTTAATTATAAATATGATTTATGTGATGAGGTTACAATGATTTATGGATGTAGATGATGATTTTTTGCATATTCATTATGATTTTGTTACGATTTGAAATGATTTGTGGATTATGATGATGTTGTTATGAGTTATGGATATGTGTAATGGCATTATGATAGGTGATGTAGTTCTATGATGATATTCATGTATTGATATAATGATGTACAACATGATTTATGATTATTATGATTTACATCACATGGATATGATGATGTTTTGATGTCTGGAGGACTTATGATTTATGAGCTTTATTTATATGCTAGTATTGTTATGATGATGTCATGATAATGCTTATGTGATGGATGATGGATTATTTAAGTGGAGAAATTGACATTAGATACATTAATCCGCTACTTATATTAATGATTACCCCTTCATAAGAATGCTCTTTGTAGACACCTAAAAAGTGTCTAACCCTTGGTCATCCTCTCTCCCCTTTGTCCCTTGCCACTTTGCCTAACCCATTCCTAGCCTAAGTCTTATTAGTTGGAAATAATCAACTATTTTTAATTAAATAAGTCTCTTTTCTCTCTCCTTGCCACCTCGCCACCCTAGGATACCCTCCTTGGATTCCTCCTATTCTCCACATGGCCATTTAATCCCTAAGTCTCCCATTCCAACCTCTCCTCTCACTCATTTAACCCCCGTCGACCGTTTCATCCTCGCACTCGCTTGACCCGGTGGTTGGGAAATGGATGAAAGGCTATTTTTAGCCTTTCTCCGGCCTTTTAGCCGCCGACGTCGGTCAACTGTCGACCGACATCGGTGACATTTCCGGCGTCAGCACCTTTCATAACGGCTTCTGCACCGTTATCTCCTCCTCTTGGTTCTCTGCGTCTCTAGCTCTGGATCCTGACTTTTGAATTTGGGCATCAAACCCTTGTATCCATCCCTTCACTTGACCTCTCTGCCAATCAATCTGACTATCTCCCTCAGGTACACAGCAAGCTTCTGCAAGTGAACAACAAGGATTATCCATCAGCAACAGGGCTTCACATCTGGCAACATCAGCAACAGGCACATAAGATCAACACCTTCTTCAGCAGGACATAGGTAATTACTCTATTTGTTTTATGGTGTTTTCTATTCTGCTTTTAAACTAGATTTAACACACCCTCAGACCTGACTGTCACCCAGACCCAGATTCCTATCTCCCTGATTGGCCTCCTTTACCCTTCTGCTCATTTGACTCCTTTGCATCCCAGCACAGACCCTCTAACTGCCTAAGACCATCCTAAGACCAGATTCAAACTCATCCATAGACCTTTCAAACAAACCTGGACCAAGCCCGGACCATCCACAGACCAGAACCTGCCCAGACCCGTCTGGAGGCCATTGCCCAGACTGACGCCGGTCATTACCCCCACCGACGTCGGCAGACTAACCGACGTCGGCAGACCCGACAACCGACGCCGGTAAGACCACTGACGTCGATGACTGCAACCAGATCGACAACTTCTTCTAGGTAAGCCTTTGCTTCCTTTTCTCTTTCAGTTTGCTATCATTTCAGTCTTTTTTTAGCATTCTGTCTTTTTATCAGACTTATCTTTATCAAATAGTGGGTTAACCTCCTTTAAGGAAGTTATCATACTTCTGGGAATAGGCTTTTGCCTGGCAACCCACCATCTACCTATCTAACACCTTTTTTGTCCAAGTTTCTTTTTCCTTGCAGGTGTCATTCCTCCATAGCCAAAGAGGGGTGCCCACAAACGTCTGGATTACGGTGCGCAATCTTTATCTAGGTACTTCTAGCCTTGTCCATTTCTTTAGTTTTTTTATTCATCTTTTGAATGTAGAAAGCGAATTTTGAATAGAAACATTCTGGCACGCCCGGTGGGACCTTAGGTTCTTCCTCGGGTTCCTCTTCCTTTCATTCATTTAGGTGCATTTAGGCTCCTTCCTTCTTGTCTCTTTCTTCTATTCCAAATGACACGATAAGCAGGACTAAAACGAATCTTTCTTCCTTGCATTTCTAGACTAGTCTAAACATCATACTCTCAAACCCTTTCTCAAACTTGTCTTCATCCAAACTTCATATTTTTGACTTGGGCTTAAAAACATACTGCATTGCATTTCTGCTTGTGCTTGCATTAGTCCACATCTAGTAACTTAAATCCGCATATTGAATAAATCGTAGACACTTGATGTTACACTACCAAACCACATGCACTAAAACAAACATAAAACTTACTTGAGACAAGGCCCGACTGGGATTTCATCCCCCAGCGGATACCTTACCCGTCCCGGTGACCCTACTTGGATTTCATCACCAAGGGGGAAGCCCACTCTGTTCTCTGGCAGAGGATAAACTCTAGGTGAGGTATATCTTGGCTAAGCGAGACCAGCTAACCACTAGAATCGTAAAGTGAGGGGAGCTTGCTCCTTAGCACCAGGCCATGTACCAGACCTAACACAGATTTTTGAGCACCTAAAACAAGACCCGAAACCAGCTCTAGATTGCCTCTTCTAGGACCCTTCTTACAGCGAATCTCCCCAAACATTCATCTAAGGTATAAGCCACAAGATTCTAAGGTTAATTCCTAGGATTTATCGCTTAGGCTTGTCTGTCTCTCTCAGTTCTTCTCTTCTCATCTGTTTGTTTGATTGAGTGAGGATGCTTTCTTCATTATTTTTCCAAGAATCTTAAAATCTTTTGGTTCTCTGGAAAACATAGTCATCGGCATCGGTTCTGCAACCGACGTCAGCTTTCCTCTCTTATCGGCATCGGTTATCTGACCGACATCAGCCATATTTCTTACCGACATCGATTTCTCAACCGACATCGGTCTCAGTCACTGTCTTTTTTTTTTCAAAACCAGCAGCCTAAAACCTGTCCCTTCTCTATCAAAAACTTCATTTTGGTTTCTTGAGACTGCAAGAACACAGTTTCTGCAACCTGACCCTCTTCTTGACCACTCTCTTGTCCCTAACCAGTCCTATCATGGAGTTTCACTCGGAGACTGAAATAACTCCTACAAGACCGACCCCAACCCCAACCCAGACTCTAATCATCCCCAATGGGGCCTCAAATTTTGACCTCACAGCCCTCCATAACTATCTCGCGAGAAACCCAACGCGAGACCTCTCGGGTGACGTGGTGATGACATCAACACCATTCGCCACCCAGCCCTTTATGACTCAGCCTTTCACATCAACCATTAACCCGACCATGGCCAATACGCAAAGTTTGGCCTTCCCGTCCATTTTTAGACCAACCTCCACGGGGGTTTCATTACCCCCTCAACCATACCCAATTCAACCAAGTTCTACATCATATCAGAACTTGCTTGTCTCGACCCCTTACACTTTTGCGCCCACAAATGCAGGAGTGCCTACCTCACCCTTTGTCAGTGCTACCACACAACCACCTTTGGCGGTACCTAGTCATCTTATGCCTTCTACCTCCATGACCCAACCACCCTTAGCATCCACTTCTGCCCCTGCGACTAGTCATCCGTACGTTGTACAACCAGCTACGTCACACACCTCTTCTAACCTCTTCCAAACACCTTACAACCTAGGGGGCACTTAACCCGCCAATCTGTCAGTAGATCTCATTAAAATGCTAATGGATAAAATGTCCAGTCTCGAAGCCTCCATTTCTGGCTCAAGCAATGTCCTGTCTTATGACCAGATTTGCAACGAGCCCATCCATCCTTCTATCCCTATCCAACCATACCCCAACCATTGGGAGCTTCCTAAATTCACTCACTTTCAGAGTAAGGAAGACCCACAACAACATCTATGGGCATTCAGACATGCCTGTTACCTTATTGCCCACGATGATGCGTTATTATTACGCACGTTTCCTATGTCACTTTCTAGCCCTGCCCTTGACTGGTATAGCTCTCTTGCCAGACATTCTATCTTTTCATTCATCCAACTTGCCCAATTATTTCTCAACCATTTTGCTATTAACATTACTAAACAAGTCTCTACCATAGACCTTTACTCCATCAGGCAATTTGACGACGAATCTATAGTCGATTTTGTCGCTCGTTGGAGAGGCTTGATTAACCAGCTCTCCTTCTCCTTGCCTCAACCCGAGCTCATCGAGCTCTTTTCTCGAGCATGTGCCAACCACATCTCTTCTACCTTGCAGATTCAGACATTCTGCACTTTTGACGAAGCTTTCATCATGGCTCGAAAGCTTGAACTCTGTGCCCTTGAAGAAGATAAGGTCAAATTGCGTAATACCAATGCAAAATCTACTGACCATTCTTCTTCCAGACCCTCTTCTTCTGCCAACTCCAAGTCCAAAGGAGTGGCCAACACTGTGGTCATTAGATCACCATCCTCAACAACAATGAATTATTCCCAACCTTCGACATCTTCCAGCATTACCAAATAATTCCAACAACGGTATATCCAGTGTTCTTACACTCCACTTGGAGAACCATACGCTTCCGTTTTGGAAAAACTTCTCAAGAAGGGGGTCCTCCATCTCCCTACAATCCAACCACCTCAATTTAACCCCTCTAAAGCCCTCCCTACATGGTATAGAGAGGCCAACTTCTGCCACTTTCACCGTGTCCAAGGCCATGACATTGACAACTGCCGAACTTTCAAAAACATCGTCCAAGACATGATCGACAAAGGGGATCTTATTTTAGATAACCCGAACGCCCCACCCAATCAACATATCGACATCTTCAAACACCCTTTTCCAAATCATCCACCTACTCAAAACAATGTCCAGACCACGACCAATGACTCTCATGACCATGACATTCACATGGTTAACACTATCATACCTCTTGTCTCTGACCAATCTCTTTCACAGGTAGAAGAGTCTTCTTCTCCTATTCGTCTATCACAGGATAAAGAACCCTCTTCTCCTAT
Organism: Torreya grandis; assembly: GCA_037957365.1. Taxonomy (NCBI): domain Eukaryota; kingdom Viridiplantae; phylum Streptophyta; class Pinopsida; order Cupressales; family Taxaceae; genus Torreya; species Torreya grandis. Next base: position 2,476,036 of record JARHVA010000178.1, read on the forward strand.
TAGTCCTCCATCTATTTATCCTATATTGGAGGATGCCTTGACCACACCTACGCCATTAGCCCCACCTTCATCTAATGACCATACCTTGCCTACTCCTCAAGCACAAGCAGAAGGCACAATCATCCCTGTCTCCTGCCATTTGGAGGAGCCACACTCTCCTATTTCTTCTCCACCAACCGAGGAAGACCCAGTCACGGTTTCCTCTTGCCCTTTGCCTGAGATTGTTACATCTCACTCACCTTCGTCCACATCCAAACCCAAACCCACATCTAACCTTGCCTCACACAATAGTGGCCCTCGACCCAAACTAACAAAAGCCACTAGACCACATTGGAGAATGTCTCCCCCACTTTCATCACTGCCTTCAATCTTGGGCTCACATCCGTCCACTTTAATAGGAGTACTGCCTACTCCCATCCTTCACAGAGGCACGTTGCCTCCATTACTCCCTCAACCCATCAGACATATATCTCCCTCAAACCATCGACCAATGCCTCTTATGCCTCTTAAACCAAAGTCATCAACCCCTACTGCAATAAGACATCTAGACCCATTAGCAGGTTCTTATACCTTGCTTTTACGGCAATTATTGTAGTCCTCTCGCCTCGATCTCCCACCTCTCAGACCATATCAATCTCTCAGACCAAAACCACCCTGGTTCGACGACACTTGCATTTGCACATATCATCGCACACCTGGACACAACACAGAGCATTGTTGTGCCCTCAAGGTTGCCATTCGCCAATGTCTGGCGAATGACACCTCTCTTCTTGACCACGTTATCAATAAACCCTCAACACTGCCTCTCTCATCGACTCTCGAATCAAGACCCTCTTGGTTCGACAACTCTAAATTTTGCAACTATTATCACACTCTGGGACATGACACTGAGCATTGTTGTGCTCTAAAAGCTGTCATTCATCAACAACAGAGAAATGATTTCCTTCTCACCAAGGACCCTCTTAACCACCTCTTCGACAAAACATCAACACCGACCCATGCCTCTCCAACCTCATCACCTAAATCGGGATCTCCACGATAGATTATGGTCCCTTTGCCGCCTTTGACCCCATTATTTGACATTAACACAGTCCATTTAATCACCAAGCCTCAGTCAACCTTAACCAATCTATCCAACATTCTCCCTAAGCGACTAGGGGAATCCAACCTTATCCTAACTTCGATCAAACATTCAACCAAACCTCGACCAAGTCTCGACCAACCATCAACCATAACCTTACCAAACCTCTGACCAAACCTTCGACAAACTTTGACCAAACATTTGACCACACTTCAACCAAGTCTCGACCAATCAACAATCAAATATCATTCAACCAATCTTTTTTATCTAAAATATTCAACCAGTCTCGACCAATCAACGATAATGTCAACCAACTTCACATCCATCAATCAACACCTGACCAATCTGGAAAGAGGAAAATGGGGCAAATTTGCTTCTAATTGACTCAGACCTTAACGCACTAGCATGGCCCAGGGACTTATCAGACCTTGAGCCCCCCTTTCTACCTTGCGTCCACGACCATTCTTATGTTAGTCAGGTATTCATCATTTGACATTTTACTTGAGCTCATCCTTTGAGCAACCTCCTGTCATTGTCATTCCTATTCCTTTCAACCCTACTTCCCAACACTTGTCACCCTTTTTTGTCAAGCAGTAATGCTTTGTCCTTATAAAAGCGGAACCCTTAAACCTCTACAGGCTCGTCCATGGCTAAACTTCAGTTAACAATTATTTCAAATACATATTATACCAGGTCATAAAACTCTATAAATGTAGACTACTCCCTCGAAGGACAGCTACTCAATTGCTGTATCACTATAACTGATCCCTTGAAGGACAGCTAGGCCAACTTATCAAACATTTAAAGCAAAAATCTAGACCACTCCCTTGAAGGATGGTTATGACTAATCTGGCAATAAACAACACTATTTTAGAAGCTTCCCACATTGATCAGCTTCGCAACATGACCATAAATCAAATGACATCTCTATGTAGACTTCCCGCATCGATCAGTCTGCACCAAAAAAAAAAAAAAATGAGTCCTGGACTTGGCTTGTAGTTGTCTCAGGGTCTCCTATAAAAAGGGGCAAGGTTATCCCTGCTCTTAAACTGGGTTACCCTATCCTCCTCCTATTACCTGCTCAAGGGACTTCGAGCTCACTTTAATGTCAAAGTGATTCGATTACCGCTCTAACACAACACTAGTCAACGGCGTAGTGCATGAACGGGGCTTTTGTTCTAATAACCCCTATCTATGCTCCCTTTCTGGTCCTTGTCAATGAAAGAGTGATTCACCTTTCACCTTTTCTCTACACTTTGGTCACATTTAACCACATCATTTGTCGACTCAAACCAAGCTATTTTTCATCTTCATAGCATCAGACATCATCCTCATCCATTTCACATAGTTTCCATGGACATCAGTACACATGGAAACTATCGACCAGACCCAATTTATGTTAAGCATAAACCAATACTTGCTGAAGCATAAATAGACATCCATTCATTTTTAGCATACATCCATCACGACTATGGAAACTTGCTAGGGATGAAAGACTCTCAACCAATTCTACAGAATACACCATCTATAGCATCATCTTACCCTCATCATTTCGACACTTGACCACATCCAATCATCGACCAATCCTCTCAATTCATCCGAACTACATTGGTCTGAGGCCCTATGACCAGGGCTATGTAGGAAGCACTTAGATAACACATCCTCTGAGGTTAGCTCGACCACCCCCATTTGTTCATCTTTTTGATGGACAAACCTTCTCTTCTGTGACTTTGACCAAGACCAATCATTTTCTTTGACCAAGACCAATCATTTTCTTTGACCAAGACCAATCACTTTCTTTGACCATTCCTCCCTTTAGGGAGAACTACATTAGCCTGAGGCCCTTCACACAAGGGCTATATAGGCAGCACTCAGATCACATGACATTTTCTGAGGATAGCTCAGCCACATCCTTTCATCTATCCATCGACCACCAACCATTGGAGATCATGCCTATCTCCTCCGACCTCGACCACTTCCAAGACACTGTTGCCTTGGTTGTTTTGGCATATATGCTTCCTCATGCTTGGTTAGCAGAATTGTGCGCAGACCTTTTTGGACCCTCACAAGTATAGGATCGCAAGCCGGTTGATCCACACTACTTGTGACTTTTTCATGTTTCTAGGAGCACTTCCTGAGCCCGGGATACCTAGAACACGATGACCATTTGGAGCTTCAGCTTAGATTGAGTGACCCGATCAGCAGACAACTAAATGCTGGGGCCCGGTTACTTCAATTTTGGCACTCCTTGACCCTCGACCTTTTGACTGCGACCATTTGACCTACCTATCCCGTGATGTGGTATACGCGCAATCACGACTTTTGCGGTGTTTTCACTCACTCTTTCTTCTTCTCATCCACCTTTTGTCAAATCAACACCCAACATCAGGTTCCCTTCTCTCGACTCCCGCTTTGAGGGGGAATACCTCATCCATACCTCGGGGCAATCCACATCATCCCACACCTGGGGCAACTACCTCCTATTTTTGTCTTGCAGTTCATTTAGAACAATCAACAAGACAAAAAGGGGCAAATGTAGACACCTGAAAAGTGTCTAACCCTTGGTCATCCTCTCTCCCCTTTGTCCCTTGCCACTTCGCCTAACCCATTCCTAGCCTAAGTCTTATTAATTGGAAATAATCAACTATTTTTAATTAAATAAGTCTATTTTCTCTCTCCTTACCACCTCGCCACCCTAGGATACCCTCCTTGGATTCCTCCTATTCTCCACATGGCCATTTAATCCCTAAGTCTCCCATTCCAACCTCTCCTCTCGCTCATTTAACCCCCATCGACCGTTTCATCCTCGCACTCGCTTGACCCGGCAGTTGGGAAACGGATGAAAGGCTATTTTTAGCCTTTCTCCGGCCTTTTAGCCGCCAACGTCGGTCAACTGTCGACCGACGTCAGTGACATTTCCAGCGTCGGCACCTTTCATAACGACTTCTGCACCATTATCTCCTCCTCTTGGTTCTCTGCGTCTCTAGCTCTGGATCCTGACTTTTGAATCTGGGCATCAGACCCTTGTATCTATCCCTTCACTTGACCTCTCTGCCAATCAATATGACTATCTCCCTCAGGTACACATCAAGCTTCTGCAAGTGAACAACAGGGATTCTCCATCAGCAACAGGGCTTCACATCTGGCAACATCAGCAACAGGCACATAAGATCAACACCTTCTTCAGCAGGACATAGGTAAGTAGTCTATTTGTTTTATGGTGTTTTCTAGTCTACTTTTAAACTAGATTTAGCACACCCTCAGACCTGACTGTCACCCAGACCCAGATTCCTATCTCCCTGATTGGCCTCCTTTACCCTTCTGCTCGTTTGACTCCTTTGCATCCCAGCACAGACCCTCTAACTGCCTAAGACCATCCTAAGACTAGATTCAGACTCATCCACAGACCTTTCAAACAAACCTGGACCAAGCCCGGACCATCCACAGACCAGAACCTGCCCAGACTCGTCTGGAGGCCACTGCCCAGATCGACGCCGGTCATTACCCCCCACCGACGTCGGCAGACTAACTGACGTCGGCAGACCCGACAACCGATGCCGGTAAGACCACCGACGCCGGCGACTGCAACCAGTTCAACAACTTCTTCCAGGTAAGCCTTTGCTTCCTTTTCTCTTTCATTTTGCTATCATTTCAGTTTTTTTTAGCATTTTATCTTTTTATCAGACTTATCTTTATCAAATAGTGGGTTGACCTCCTTTAAGGAAGTTCTCATACTTCTGGGAAAAGGCTTTTGCCTGGAAACCCACCATCTACCTATCTAACACCTTTTTTGTCCAAGTTTCTTTTTCCTTGCAGGTGTCATTCCTCCACAGCCAAAGAGGGGTGCCCACAAACGTCTGGAATACGGTGCGCAATCTTTATCCAGGTACTTCTAACCTTGTCCATTTTTTTAGTTTCTTTATTCATCTTTTGAATGTAGAAAGCGAATTTTGAATAGAAACACTCTTGCATCATGGAGAAATAGGATGGGTAGGTTTGGGTAGATGCTTGAGGTGATGGGTAAGTAAAGTAGCTATCTTAGGGTATGGGTAAGGTTTTATTTAGGGATGGGACTTGTCTTTTTAGGAATATTTATCAAGCTTATGAGTATATGCAATCCATTTTGATGTTGTATCTTCATGAGATATGCTAATGGTGATGAAGGGACCATGTCATCATATAAAAGATGCACGAGAACTCCATTTAAAAGGGATGATTCAATCAAAGATGAATTTTCAATGATCATCCAATCCATCCTTATTCCCATAATAAAAATTTACACTCACATATATATAAAATTAAATAAACACTTCATTTTATACATGCACATATGACATTCACACATATGCAAACATCTATGTTTTCTATAGATCTATGATGATGATGATGATGATGATGATGATGATGATGATGATGATGATGATGATGATGATGATGATGATGGTGATGGTGATGGTGATGGTGATGGTGATGGTGATGGTGATGATGATGATGATGATGATGATGATGATGATGATGATGATGATGATGATGATGATGATGATGATGATGGTGGTGGTGGTGGTGGTGGTGGTGGTGATGATGATGATGATGATGATGATGATGATGATGATGATGATGATGATGATGATGATGATGATGATGATGATGATGATGATGATGATGATGATGATGATTATGATGATGATGATGATGCACAAAGAATTTTAGGATAGGATATACAAAGATGGAGATGATGAAGAGAGGGTGATGGGAGTGGATGATCTATCCTTAGACATGAAGGAGTGACCAAGTGCTACCTACATAGTCTGAAGAGACCTCAGGGTAATGTAGTTATAATTAAGAGATGGAGGGTGATGATGATGATAAAAGGTGAGGATGATAAGTGATGATGATGTAGTGATAGTTGATTATCTTAGGTGATATAGGGTCTATGTAGGCTATATGTGGTTATTGAGAATTTAAGTTCATGATAAGGATTGAATCATAGGTCATAAAATAAGAGGTCAAGACAACCCCTCTAGGAATCAGAATCATAGTGGGAGAGATTGGTAAAAATGTTAGGAATGAGTGATAAGGGTCCATTATGATGTATTTGAGGCTAAGAGAAAACATGTATATCATAAATATCCTATCAAAGGGATATGATAGAGATTATGAGTGATGATAAGGTTCAGTGACATAAATAACATCTCCAAGGATAGATAGATGATGTAGTAAGGTCCCTCTAACAAATGGTCCATGGGTAGCCCCTATTGTCTTTATTATCTATATGATGCTTTTTTATTAAAATTCCCATTGATTCAAGACCAAGGCTAGGTTATCCTTACCATGGCACTGAGAACTAATTTTCACCGTGATACTTACCCAAGGTGCTAGGAAGCTAGTTTTCACCATTAGATGGATATATATATATATATAGATTGGGAATGAATGGATAGGGAGAGGGATGGGTGGTCCTATAGATGGAGGATATTAGGACTAGGTGTAAAATCATGTGAGGTTCATGATGTTCATGGTATCATCCAATTCCTCTCCTTTAAGTGTGGCCAAATTATATGCCCTTAATCCAAATTTGGTAACAATGATATAGGGGCATAACCAATTTGCTTCAAACTTCCCTTTCTTGTCTCCTTTTACATTAGTATTTTTTTTATTTTCCTTGAGAACCAACTCACCCACTTTAAATTTTTTAGCCTAAATTTTCTTACACTATTAATTTTTAAGCTTATTTTGATATGCCCGAAGGTGAGTCAGGGCCCTTTTCCATTTTTCATTTTGGAGTTCCAACTCTTTTAGGCTCTCCTATTGGAGGTTATGATCAATGATTATGCCCCCATAATGAGAGATGAAGAGAAGGGAGTTCTACTTCCATAGGTAGTATAGCTTTAGCTCCAAATACCAAGGCATAGTGGGTGACCCTTATGGGTGTGTGGACATTGGTGTGATAAGAACATAATGCTCGATATAATTGAGTATGCTAATTGCATCTGGCTTGATTGACAATTTTCTTCAAGATTTTGATCAAAGTCTTATTTGTTGCTTCTACTTGTCTATTGCCTTGGGGGTAGTAGGGGGAAGATAAATGTTGCATGATGTGATACTTTTAACATAATGCCTCAACATCTTGATTATTGAAATATTTGCCATTATCTAAGATTATATTGGTGGGGATGCCAAATCAGCAAATGATTTGATTAAGGATGAATTTTGATATCTAGAGGCCAATTATGTAAGTTAGTGGCATTGCCTCTACCCATTTAGTAAAATATTTTGTAGCTGTTATAATAAACTTATGTACGTCTGAAGAAGTAGGATTGAATTTTCCAATTATATGAAGACCCCATATAGAAAAAGGCCATGGACTCATGATAGGATGAAACTCCTATGCTGGTGCATGGAAATATTTCAATTCTTTTGACAAGCCACACATGTTCACACATACTTACAAGCATCTTGTCCCATGGTTGACCAATAATAACCTATGCAGAGGAGATTTTTGGCTAGAGCCATTTCACTGATATGCTCACCATAGATACCATCATGGACCTCCTTGATGACTTAAGCAACCTTATTCGATGTGAGACATCATAATAGGTTCTATCATAACCTACTTGATAGAGTGTGCTACTTAGAATGATGTAATGGGTGGTTCAGTGGATGAAGGCTTTACATTGATGGAGATTAAGGTTAGGGGTAAGAAGATTGTCATGAAGGTACCAATAGATATCATAGTACTAGGGAAGACTAGGATTATCAATAACACAAATTTGGAGAGGAGCCAGTGACTGTTAGGTCAGGGTAATTAATTGTTTAATAATAAAATTACCTTCCAAAACTACATCTTCAAGAAGGTCAATAGGAGAGCCTAGAGTGGCCATGGATTTAGCTACCTTATTGTTTTCTCATGGTACTTGCTCAAATGTGATGGATTGAAAATTGGTTTTTAACTAATCTACTAATTATTTATATGGGAGTAACTTCTCATCTTTTATTTGGAACTCTTCAATCACCTATTTGATCATTAGTTGAGAGTCCCCATATACCTATAAATATAGGGCATTCTATTGGATAGCAAGATTAAGTCTTACTATAAGGGCTTCATATTCTAAAATATTATTTGTTTAAGGGAAGGCAAGATGAAATGCCTTAGGGATAAGATCACCTTAAGGTGTGACCAAAAGTATCCCTACCCCTGACCTATGAGTAGTAAATGAGTCATCAAAATATAGCTTCCAGCTTTCTATTTGTGAAGTGTTCATGATGGACTCATCTATGAAAGGAGTGATAATGGGCTCAATCAATTCTAATGGAACTTCTACCAATTGATCAATGATGACCTATCCTTTCATATATTTTTCATGGACGTATTTAATATCAAACTCAATGAGTAACATGATATATTTTACTACTCAACTTATTAATGTTGATTTGGATAAGAGATATTGTAAGGGATTTATTTTGGTAATTAGCTATACTCAGTTTTTAATCATATAATGTCAATTTTTTTGTGATGTAAAGACCACAACTAAACATGTTTGCTCAACTAGTGTATAGTTTAGCTCATATGATATTAATGTGTGACTGAGATAATAAATAACTTGTACATTTCCTTGGTCATTATGTTGTACAAGCAAAGTACCAATGGAATATGATGTAGCAGATATATAAGAGCAATGGTTTACCCAGAACTAGTGGAGACAAAATAGGTGGATTTGCCAAATATTATTTAAGACTTTCAAAATCCTTTTGGCATTCTTCATTCCAATGAAAAACTACCCCTTTCTTGAGCAAGTGCATCAAGGGATGACATTTTTTGATGAGCTGTGAAATAAATCACCTAATAGCATGAAGCTTGCCTTGAAGACTATGAAGTTGTTTAATCATTTGGGGAGGTGGAATTTTAGTTATGGCTTGGAACTTTATTATATCTACCTTGATATCTCTTCTTGATATAATGAACCATAGAAACTTGCCTGATGTTATGCCAAAGACACACTTTTTAGGGTTCAATCATACCTTATATTCTCATGGTCTTTCAAAAATTCTATAGAAGACTATAGGATTTTCAGATCGTAAGTGAGACTTCCCTAGGATATCATCAACATAATCTTCCACTATATCATGCATCATGTCATGAAATATGACATTTATTGCTCATTGATAGGTTATACCTACATTTTTTAGGCAAAAGGCATGACTTGGTAGTAGAATTTTCCCCATGGGGTGATGAATGTTGTTTTGTGTTGGTCTTCAGGAGCAATTTTAATTTGATTGTATCCAGAGAAATCATCCATGAGAGACAACATCTCATACCTGACTACTGTATATATAATCATATCAATATTTAGAAGTGGGAAATCATCTTTAGGGTATGCCTTATTGATGTCTTGAAAGTCAGTACATATCTAAAGTCTACCTTAAGGTTTTGAGATAGGGAAAATAGTGGATATCCAATCAAGTAGTCAACGGGGTGAATAAATCCTACATCCAAGAATTTTTGTAATTCTTCTTTGACCAACAATGCCAATTTTGGATGCATCTTGCATAATTTTTATTTGATGGGTTTTACATTAGGGTGGACATCAAGGTGGTGGACCACTAATGAAAGATCTAGGCCTAGAATATCTTCTTATCTTTGTGCAAAAACATCAATAAATTCTTTGAGCAATGCAATAAGAATTTCATGCTTTGAGTGAGAGAGATGCCCCTAGTCTCATGATCTTGGGTTTTTCTTTGATCCCAATGTTTATCTCTATGACTTACTTAATGAGTGAGGGAGATTGATCTTGTAAATAATAGGGGTACTTGATTTTTGGCATGTCAGAGGTGACAATTCTAGGTAACTCAGTATTAATGTCCAAATAATCTTATGATCAAGCGGGGCTGAATTAGATTTCATCTGGCCCCATGGAGAATTATTTTTATTCATCTAAAATTTCATCATCATCTTTAATGCTCAATGTTTCTTGTTCCCAAAAGTATGATGATTCACTTAAATTTATAGAGAACCCTTTCTTATGATCTTTAGATGGCATAAAAGTCTTTGCCCCCATATATTCAAGGATGGCCTCATCATTCTGAAACATGTCAAAGTTAGGCTCCTATTTGGTATCCCAGTCTATGAGGGAAAGATAGTAGAGGGAGATGTTGATGGTGGAGATGGAGGTGTTGGAAAATAGGTTAGTGGTAGCCAGCTCATTGAATTGATTACAAATAGAACCTATTTTGATATCCTCATTGGGGAGAGTTTGCTCATTATTTAGGATAGAGTCCAAAATGATATTGAAGGGATCATCATCATATGTATTTTACCCTAGACCATAGTAGGATGAATTATCTTAGACATTGATAGGCTCCATTTGACCTTGTTCTTCCATTCCTTGTCCCTTTCCTTTATAATTCATATTCTCCATCATATGGTGGACTTTGGGATAATTTTGCTTGGGTGAAATAAAGATATCATCATTGGGTATGAGCCATGAATCACCTCCATCTTCAATATGTTCATCATGTAGGAACCCTATAATTTCAAAAATTATAGGTCCAAATTAATATTTAATGGGCTTGACTTCCTTAATCTCTGGGGACCCATAAGTATGGGGAGACACTAGGAGGTGGCCAATGAAAATGGTCTTATAATCATACTTACCACAGCCTATGGATGTGATTTTCAATTTAGTAATATTGGGTGTTGGGATAGATGTGGATGCTAGTTGATCAGGAGAAATATATTTTGTAGTCATAAGACTAAGGATGGTGTTCTTAGTGTCTTGAGATAATGATGGGGGAGTAGATTAATTCATTTGATAGGTATGATGGTTGATAATTCCATGAATGGTGACTTCAAATCTTGAATGAGGGAATTTGAGACACTGATAAAGGGTAGATGGGATGGCTTGAATTTCATGGATCTAGGGTCTCCTAAGAAGCATATTGTATGGTAGGTCCACATTGACCACATGTATCAAGGTTTGGTGAACTACAAGTCCCACAATGATGGGAAGATAAATAGACCCAACAGATGGTTGTTCATTGTCATCATATGCATTTATCATGATAAGAGTAGGCCCAAGCTATGATTTAGAGTATCCTAGCTTTTTCAAGAACTCCACATTACATAGGTTGAGTACCAATCCTTCATCTATAAGGACATGGGAGACATGATGATGGGTAATGTAAAATTCAATGTAAACTGAATAATTATGGTGTGGGCTAATTGGTGTTAAATCTTGAGCACTAAAAGTGAGTTATTGGGAGGGGATATATGAGCTTATAATTCCTAAAACTAACTTATGTCCAAGTTACTAAGCACCTTTAGATCATTAAGCACTTGATTTAATATTTCCCTATGCAAAATGGATGTTTTAATGAGCTCCATAAGGGAAATTTGGGTGAGGGTCTTCTCTAATTGTTGAATAATATCATAAGATTTATCAAACCCATTTATATCTTTCTTATAAGTGTTCCCCCTTGGTGTAGTGGATAAAGTGGATGGTTGTTGGGATGATGTTTCCAAAATGACTATTTTGTTACACTAGGTGGTGATAGTATAATTGGCTATGGTTAGGTTAATCTTTAAATTAAGAGATGAGGAGTTATCAGATGTATGGATCTTATAGATTTTGATGGTGTTAATGTGATGATATGGTATAATATTGTAGTTTGTGTAATTGGAAGAGGATGCTTGACACTAGTCGCATTGTGGTCTTTGATTCATTTTCTCATGTTTGGGAAGAGGATCTTTATAGATACCCAGTTGTCCATTTCTTGATTGATTGGGGGTGGACTCTCCTTCTGATTTAATATCACCTCTTTCAATCAAATCTTGTACATAGTGATTTAGTTGCATATAATTCTTAGTATCATGTCCTTTCACCCTATGAAATTTGTAATATTCATCATTGTTATACCAATAAATTTTGGTTTAATGATTATCCACCAGCAAAATTTCTAGCAAAGTAATCATGTTGGCAACAACCAACTGTTCTATTATAGTCACCAATGGGATCCCCAAACTTGTAAGAGGTCCCTTGCCTGCATGGGGTCTTGGCTTGCCCTGAGGAACTTTGATGTAAGAAACATGAGGTTGTGGTGAGCACCCTTTCCTTTGTATGTTTTGGATATGTTGTTTAGAGGCCATCATTACATCTCTAACAACATTCTTATTTTTATTGAAGACCTAGGGTTTTTTTGAAAAGGAGTTTTCTATATTCAAGGTGTGCTCATTGTGATAAAATAGCTTGATGGTTCCTTTTTCTATGAGGTCTTTTTCAATTTTCATGCCCTTTTCTATAATCTCATCAAAAGTTTTTACACACTATAATTTTAGCTAATATTTCAATTCTACATTCAAGTTGTCTACAAATATTTTGGCCAACTCCTTTTTAGGTATAATACATCTTAATCAACTTACCAATGCTCACCATCGTTGAAAGAAATAGACAAGGATTTCCCCATTTCTTTTCTTTATGTTGTAGAGGTCAATAAGGGATATAACATGCTCGATGTTGAAAGAGAAATTTCTAAAAAATTGCTCTATTAGTTTTCCAAAGCTTGATATTGACCCCTTAGGTTGGTGCATAAACCATTCTAGTGCTGGTCCTATTAGACTTTTAGGGATGAGCCTTAATAGATAAACAACTTCGTAGGTTACTTCATGACAAGTGACATAAAATTCTTGTACATGATCTCTTGGGTTTCCTTATCCCCTATATTTCTCAAATTTTGGAACCTCAAAATGTGAGGGGAATGGGATCTATAGAATGTTGATATCCAACAGTGATGAGAAAAAATCCTCATATTAATTTTAAGGGCTTGGGACATAGGATCCACCTGTTGAAGGGTTTCCTTCATCATCTTCCATTCTTGGGTGAATGTAGGATCCCCAAAATGATTGATAGTTTGGTTATGGCCTTCTTGTGGAGAATGGGTATGATGGTTGTTATTGGTGGTATGATTGGTATGGCTATTTTTTTTTACATTATTAGGATTTTGGGCATCATGGGAGGTGTTGGTATTATTATGTTATGGGGATAGTAAGTGTTGATTTTTAAAGAGGAGGTTAATTTATTATGTAAGCTTATCCAAATGATCCTCAATGGTAGTTTGTCTTCTATTAGCCTCAGCACGATGACTAACAAGAGGTAGTTGTTGGTCTCTTTTGTCCAAAAACCCATGGTCCACTTCTTGATGAATTTTTTTTTGCATGGATTCAGATGGATGGATGATATTATTTAGGCAAGTGTAGTCATAATTGGGTGGTAAGGTACTCCCAATTTTTATACTTCGAGCCAACAATTCATCATAGTTTTCATATAGGTATTGGTCGATGAGATGATAAACACCATCATTATTAAGGAGGTTATTTCTCTCATTTTCTACTTGAGGTGTAGGGATGTCACTATGAAAGTCCACATATTCTTGATTTGGGTCCATGATTTGTTCCCTCGTATTGTCATCTTGATTTGAACCTTGTCTTAGGAGAAATTGAGCTTAGGTTTGGATAACCATGGTGATAGACTAAGAGGATGAAATGTGATGAGGTATGATTAAGGGCCTTTTAAATATAGGTCTTGGTGAAAAGATGAAACTACTAGTGGTTATTAGAGAGATATGATGGATAAGGTAACTAGAAATTATCAAGAAATGAAGGCCTTTCAAGAGATCAATCTAGCAAAAGACAAAAGAGGATAATGAGATCAAGTATCTCTATCAACTATCAAATGGATAAATTGATGGGTGTTAGGGGACAAAGACACTAGATAGGGATAAAGGATAGTGATGGGTACAAGATTGATACCTTATAAGGCTATGTTTGATGATAATTTCAAGTTATGATAAGATGATTAATGATATATGGGAAGTAAGTGACCAATAATAGTTTGATCCTTTATCCTTAACTAATATTTAAAAGGGGTGATGGGAAGTGGATGGTGAGATATGACAGAAGAATGTATGGACAAGGGTTACTATTCAAGATAGATGAATGAAGTGATAAAGTGATGGCTACACATAATGAGGGATTGGTAAGAATAATATGGCGATATAGATGGGTATGGATGAACAATCCAATGAGGATGTGATAAGATGGAATAAATAGATATGATATATAGACAAATGGGAGTGGATTTATTAAAAGGATAGCTAATGGATATAACTTGGGGATGAATAATAAAAAGAGTATGGTACTAAATGGATGACAAATGTAAAATGTGTGATTGTGATATGTGGGCTATGAAAGTGTGATGATATGAGAATAGAAAAATGAGGCTAGGATGTATGATGTGACAAAGGTATGGTGATAATGAGATGGATGAGGTGAGGACCTAGCTAAAAAGGGAAGATTTATATTGATGAAATGAATATGCAGGTAAAATTATAATGGGATAAGAATGAGTAGCCTAGGTGAAATGTGATACTATGATGGAAATAGATAGAGTGAAAGATGGATCACTAAATGGGAGGTAGATATGGTATGGAGGAGATGATGACATAGTCTATATGAATGGTAATAATATGGGGTAAATATGATATGATTCAAAAAGGTAGGTGGTGTTGCTATAGATGTGATGGGATGGAGTAGATACAATGTGGTTGGGATAAAAATTGATAAGATGAGGACATGGTTATATGATTATTATGACTATATAATGGGGGTTTATGGATGGATAGGGGATGATATAATGCTAGGAATAAGTGGGGATAATGTGTGGGAATGACTAAGAAGTGGATATGAATGTACATGGGAAAGTGTATGGTTATGTGCAAAGAGAATATGGATGGAAGAAAGATAGATGTGGAGGGTGGACTAAATAGATGTAATGAATTGTGTGGTAGTGAGATGGTATAGGGTAATATAAATGAGAGGATTACCAATAGATGGACTATAAAATATGATGACTTAAAAAGTGAGGGGGTGGGATGATATAAATACAAGATGGGTGTATAAGTGGATGATTGGTGTAAAAAGGTGGATTATGTGGATAATAAGATGTGATAAAAGGTGGATAGTGATGAAAAGGTGGATGTTTTAAAACAAGAAGGAAAGATGATAATTATATGAAGCTATAAATGTAAAGAAAATAGATGAAGAGAATAAATAGGAAAGGGATAATCACTATGTGTGGGATGTAATGAGATAAAAATGGGATGGTTAACACAAATAAAATAGGGAAGGAATGTGTTATGGAAGTGAATAAAATGAATTTAAATATACGAGGTTGTAAAAAAGGTATTCAATACTATGGAGTAGCTATAGGTGAGAAAAAGGGGTAGATGGAAGTATGATAGAGAAAGATGTGAGAAGATGATGGTGCTAAGTGAGATGGATCATATAAGGTGTGGGTAGGATAAGGAAGCAAAGATGGTATGGATAAATGATATGGGGGAGTGTGATAGTCAAAAGGGATGTGACAAAAGGGTAATGGATGCTAAGTGGCATGGGATGTGTGTAGACACAAAAGTGGGACTAAGTGTGGATGATGAAATGATATAGTGTGATGATGAGTAGGGGTATATGATGGTCAAAAGATTTGGTCAAAATATAAGAAGGATTATAATAGAATGAGTGTGGGAAATGATATGTGGACTAAGATAAATTTTATGGAATGGAAAAGAAAGATGATGTGGTATAGATATTCAAGATGGGATGATGATGGGATGAAGAAATGAGATTAAGAGATAGTGATGGGATAATGAAAGTGATGCTTTAGGTTTCTAAGGTGTGCATATAAAAATTATGGGTGTGGCCAACTTGACTATCAAATAAAATGGTTCTCATCACAACACATAAATAATCCTGCACAAATAAAGCCCTAGTTAGTAAACTATATGGGAGTGTAATGTCATGTACACACCATTTAATGGCTATACAAGTGAGCCTGTAGACTGGTGACCCATTATGGAATCAATTGAACCCTCTCTATCTTGCTTGTACTTGATGTTCACTTGGGTTTTTTTACTAACATTGGCAATGAAACACCTATCACAGCCACAGTCCCCTATTCTAAGGTTTACACAAGGCTCTAGGGGAGTCCCTGATATACACAATGGTATGTTGGGGCCCAAGTCTATTTAGGAGGCTATCTGATTACCCTGGGTATATGGAATTAATTATCCCTCACTCTATGGAACCCTTTATGGGGAATTCTACTTAGGTCATAATAACAAGCTCTCCTAATTTTTATACTTCATCAAAACATGGAGTGTGGTTAGTGCGTGGTGGTACAATCCATGACTCTAACCCCTAAAGACTAAGCCATGTGCATAGTGATGAAATCCACGTCATGTGCTATCCTAAGGGAGGGCTCAAATAAATAAGCAAGGTCATGATATAACTAATTAACCACTTCTAATTACCTATGTGAGCTTTACACAATATGACAAATTATGTACAAACAATAGACACTCACACAATAGTCAAATAGAAGAAAGAAGACAATGATTTTTAAAATCTTAATGTAACAACTATGATAAATATTAAGCAAATTTATCAAAATGGCACCCCTCCTTACAAATTCAAAAGTTAGGAATCAATAAGGGTGCCTCAAAAAGTTCTCCAAAACCTACCAAAAAGATTAGTTATTTGAATTATATAATCTTGCAAGTACATAGGGCAATACCACAACCAAAATAAGCAATCCTACTACTGGGATGCAATACTGCTACTAACTAATGGTGAGATTGTCTACAATGCCACTAATAGAATTGACAAAACTATAACTTATAACTAGATTAGAATAGTGATATTGTATGTATTAAATTAATTTCACCTGTTTATCCTAATAAGTATTTAGAAAGTCTACAGGTTATAAAATAATTACAAGGCCTTATTTTTAATATAATTAATGATGACTAAAGGACTGTAAAAAATCCTAAACTGATCCTAAATATGTTGTCCTATAATATCACTACTTTGAGTGACAATATGACTATTTGTAGGTCAATACCATGATTATGAAAGTAGTGGTATTGCAAGTGTTAACCAAATTAGTAATAATGAGATGTCAATAGCTTCTTTCAATCTTGACAAAACTTGTAAAATAGAATGTTCCTTTATAAGACACTGATTAGCCACCCAAATGACAACAAGTAAAACATAATAAGGGATTTTTACTAGGTTAATTATGGACAAAAAGATGATTGTTTGAAAAAAGGTGATACTTCAAAACTTATAGTCCCCCTATATCTTGCTTTTTCTACAAAACAAAGGCTAGGTTCAATATTGATAGAGAATCAAAGGTTGGTAGGGGAGGAACTTTACTATTTTTTGATGATCAAATAATACTACTAATGGGAACAATAATACTGCTACTTATAGGGCAATACTACTATTCCAAAAGTCATAAGATTGTTTGAGGATAAACAAAAGCTTCTTCTTTGTTCCAAGGTGATGTTCTTAGATTATTTCCTATGCATAGTTTGAACAATAGAGGGCAGATAGCCTATATAAACACATAATTGTTAGGATTGTGGAGCTAAAAGCTTCACTGATGCAAACAGGAGAGGAGGTTGCTGAAGATTGCAGAGAAGTTGGGGTCGGTCTGATCAGCCGACGTCGGCAGGATAGCAAAGGGAAGCAACCGACGTCGGTCATATATCGGCCGACGTCGGTCACCTCCAGGCAGACAGGGACCGACGTCGGTCGCCTGTGTGGTTCGACTATGAGCTATTTACGGGCAGTTAGCTAACGAACCAAGTGTTTGCATGAAGAGATCTAATTTTAGACTGAGAGCTGCGGATCTAATTATTGTAATTAGATGTCTAATTATTGTTTGGATGAGATCTATATAATAGACTCATGGTTGTATTGGAAAAGTGTGCTAGGGAGTAAGAGAGCATAATTATAAGCTCCTTCTGTGTGTGAGGTAGAGCAATGGTGCGTTCCTCCTATTGCCTCAGTACCAGGTGTGTTGGTGTTGGATTGGAGAGCCAGCTGGGTTCTTCAGGAGTGTAGGATCTTGGTCACAGTTGCATGGCCTATATAGGAGATCTACATGGTAAGTAAGATCGTTGATCTGTAGGGGTATGTGTGTGCAAGGTCGAGGTTCACAGGTGAGCAGAACCATTGTTTGATTTGCAGGTGTGCAAGGTCATATAGACAGCAACACAACAGGGAGCAGTATCAGGTAGGATCTACTTGGAGTACAGGTGTGTACTCGGATAGAGCAAGAGGAAGGCAAGGAAGTTCCTTCCATAAGTATGGTCTGTTGAATTGCAGGTTGTTGCAGATTCATGGGAGATCTACTTGAAGTACCTTGAGTACTTGTGGAGCACGTGGAGTGCTTGTGGAGTGCGTGGAGCACTTGTGTTGTGCGTGGAGCATGGGAGGTGAACACCAACTCTGTATTTGAGTTGGGTGTTGTGACCTGTGAGAGGGAGAGCTTTGGAGAGAAGAAGTACTGTTCACTTGAGGTGTGGGAAACCTCTGTAAGGTGGTGGAGAAGAAGTGGCATCTTCTTTATTGTATTTTTTTCTGTATAAAGTGTTAATACAAGTTGTGTATTATCTCTCATATGCTGTGTTATTCTAAATTCTAGTTACTTGGTGAATCTGGTTATTTCTGCATATTAAGTTGCTTGAAGTTTGGTAATCAATTGTATTTTTCCGGTTTCGCATCTTGACAAGTGGGATCAGAGCATGTTTGTTGTTCTAGATTCCTGACAAGTGGTATCAGAGCTAAGGTTGCAGGAAGCAGGTTGTGTTTTGGTTACAGGGCACTCTCAGGGGTTTCTGATTGAGTGGGAGTAGAGCAACGACAGATCAAAGTAAGCTAAGAATGGAGGAGTTGAAAAGCACAGACGGTTACTCATGGTCCGATGGAAAGAAAGAGCAGGTAAAAGAACATTGTTGGTTTTTAACAGATCAGCATGAAGAAACTGAAGATATAGATGTAGCAGGTGTTGTTGCACAGGATGTGTTTGCAGGTTTCTTGGATAAAGTTGAATCTTGGATAAAAGATTCGGTTGCCTCTTTCCATGCAGCCCCAGGTAGAGGAGCTGGTAAGCCTTGCCAAAGAATTGGCAAAGGGGAAGTGAAGCTGAAATTGCAGGCGGCCAACACACAGGTGTTGATGAAGGTCATGCAGGTCCCAAGTTTGGAGATATGGCTAATTTCTTCAGAAAGATTGGGTGTTGAGAGATGCATAAGAACTCTCACAGTGGTAGCACTTGAATTAGCTGGTGGTAAGAAAACAGGTATACTTTATCTACTTGTTTATATTACTGATTCTTCTTCTATTGCGGAGACGTGGCTTCATAGGCTTGGTCACATGAGCAGGAAGGAGATGCATGTTCTTAAGCGGAAGACAGATATATTTGATAGGCTTAAGAACTAGAAAGCCTTGGTGTTCTTGGAGGAGATGGCAGACAGAGTTCAGTGGATGAGGCTGGATACATCTGAGCAGGGCAGTTTGGACATGGAGATTGATCCAAAAGAGCTCGCGGGTAAAAAGTCATCACTCACAGGGGAACACAAGTACCGGCGTCGGTCAGGAGGAACCGGCATCGAACAGACAGGTGCCGATGTCGGTCATGTGCAGACCGAAGCTGGCAGTGTCAGGCAGGGTAAGATCGGCATCGGTCATGGGACCGATGTCGGTAGTATGTAAGACCGATGTCGGTCAGGAGGACTGACATCGGCAGCAGGGACACCAGCGCTGGCAGGTTGGTAGTCAGGTACAGACGCATGGAACCGACGTCGGTCGGATGCAGACTGTGGAGTGACCGAGGTCAGTCACTGTAACGAATTTTGGGTGGACAGCATGTTGTCAAGGAGCCTCAAACACCCATACGGAGGACTGAAGGCGTAAGTAGGCCCTCAAATTCATGTTCCTCTTCTTCATACTTGTTGCTGATTATAAAGCAGGAAGGATCCAGGAAATAGGTGTGAGCTTGGCAGGGATATGATGCAGAACCAGACGGGAGTCTTGGTAGGTTTGCCAGCTGGATGAAAGCATAGAGACGAATGGATTCCTTAGTAGAAGAATAGAGAGAACCGATACGTGAGATGGAAGACCAGGCATATGGTCTTGAGGAGCTGCAGGATAGTGGTACCAGGTTTGACAGGTGGAGGACGAAGCATGGCTTCAGTCAGTGTCAGGTAACTACTGTGGTTTGCCTTACCAGGTGGATGATGAGTCGCGACATCATTCTGTTACTGTATGTGGATGGTATGTTTTGCTATAGCAGGTTTGTACATACAGGGTTTTGCTGAGCTAAGGGTAAGATTAGTTCAGTGGCATGTCATGAGGAGTTTGGAGCAGCGGAATTCTTTGACATGGGAGGCATGGAGATCACAGGTTGATTTTGTCTCGAGTGGGAGCTGATGTGAATTAGGTGTTGACGAGGTTTGGGATGCAGAACCGGAGCACACTAAGGGCTGGACAGATACAGTGTCCGAAATCACATGAGGTCTGGTATAGACCTGAGTTTTCCCATGCAGTGGGAGCTGTCAGAGTTAGGAGCCAATTCGGGGAAGTGGGTTCTCAGGTTTCTGAGAGGGACCGGCAGCAGGTGTTGCTATGCAGGGTCAGGGCTTCACTACAGGTGTTGTAGGTTCAGATGTGGCAGGGTACTCGGATGACAGGGGTTACATCACAGGGTGTGTGGTGTGTTGTCTTCAGGTTGGAGCTTGAAGAGGGATACAAACCAGGAAATAGATTAGATAGAGTACAGGTACAGGTACAGTGCAGCTGTTTATCTCCAAGTGGGAGATTGTTAGGATTGTGGAGCTAAAAGCTTCACTGATGCAAATAGGAGAGGAGGTTACTGAAGATTGCAGAGAAGTTGGGGTCGGTCTGATTAGCCGACGTCGGCAGGATAGCAAAGGGAAGCAACTGACGTCGGTCATATATCGGCCGACGTCGGTCACCTCCAGGCAGACAGGGACCGACGTCGGTCGCCTGTGTGGTTCAACTGCGAGCTATTTACAGGCAGTTAGCTAACGAACCAAGTGTTTGCATGAAGAGATCTAATTTTAGACTGAGAGCTGCGGATCTAATTATTGTAATTAGATGTCTAATTATTGTTTGGATGAGATCTATATAATAGACTCATGGTTGTATTGGAAAAGTGTGCTAGGGAGTAAGAGAGCATAATTATAAGCTCCTTCTGTGTGTGAGGTAGAGCAATGGTGCGTTCCTCCTAGTGCCTCAGTACCAGGTGTGTTGGTGCTAGATTGGAGAGCCAGCTGGGTTCTTCAGGAGTGTAGGATCTTGGTCACAGTTGCATGGCCTATATAGGAGATCTACATGGTAAGTAAGATCGTTGATCTGCAGGTGTATGTGTGTGCAAGGTCGAGGTTCACAGGTGAGCAGAACCATTGTTTGATTTGCAGGTGTGCAAGGTCATATAGACAGCAACACAACAGGGAGCAGTATCAAGCAGGATCTACTTGGAGTACAGGTGTGTACTCGGATAGAGCAAGAGGAAGGCAAGGAAGTTCCTTCCATAAGTATGGTCTGTTGAATTGCAGGTTGTTGCAGATTCATGGGAGATCTACTTGAAGTACCTTGAGTACTTGTGGAGCACGTGGAGTGCTTGTGGAGTGCGTGGAGCACTTGTGTTGTGCGTGGAGCATGGGAGGTGAACACCAACTCTGTATTTGAGTTGGGTGTTGTGACCTGTGAGAGGGAGAGCTTTGGGGAGAAGAAGTACTGTTCACTTGAGGTGTGGGAAACCTCTGTAAGGTGGTGGAGAAGAAGTGGCATCTTCTTTATTGTATTCTTTTCTGTATAAAGTGTTAATACAAGTTGTGTATTGTCTCTCATATGCTGTGTTATTCTGAATTCTAGTTACTTGGTGAATCTGGTTATTTCCGCATATTAAGTTGCTTGAAGTTTGGTAATCAATTGTATGTTTCCGGTTTCGTATCCTGACAAGTGGGATCAGAGCATGTTTGTTGTTCTAGATTCCTGACAATAATGATCAAAGATAGCAAATGATATTATTTTCATAACTATTCCTTATAATACCATAGCTAGAATCTATATTACCACTATTATCAAGGCAATATCATGACTTTTAGAGTGGTGTGATTGTTAGATATAGGTGAATAGCCATGTTTGATTCTTCAAAGGTCACTATCTTACCCTGCACAACACAAAAAACACAAAAATATTTCATCATCAGCTTAACAGATGTCAAAATGTAAGATTCTTAATAGAGACCACAATACCATCACTGGAATCGATGATACCACTACTAGTAGGGCAATACTATGACTAGAAAAATAATGAGATTGTTTGACCCTAAACCCTACTTAAACCCCTAACTAATAATGGTTAAGCTATAATATCATGATTAGTGTTGACAATATTGCTACTGCAATACCTCGACTTGCATGGCAATATTTCTAATTTCTTGAATCATGTGAAAAACACAAAATATATGCTTGGTTTTACTTATAGTTGGTCCTAAAATCACTTAAAATGCTTCTATCAAAATAGTTAACATAAATAAGGGAGGTTGGTCCCACTTTGGTCACCAAAATGTACACCAAATTTGGGATTTAAGAAATATTATCAAAATGATAATGCAAACCCAAAAATAATGACACCAATAGAAATGGATAAAAGGTAAATAAAAATGATTAAAGCACTCTTACCATCATTTTTACCTTCTCATAGCTCCATTCCAAGACTTAAAATTCTAATGCTTGAGTTTATAGACTTATGATGTTGGATTGCTTGTGAGAGCTTGATAATGGCTTCCTTGAGATAAGATGGATATGGATATTAGTTGGATTGGCTTGATGAGTGAGATAATGGCTTATGCACTTGATCATTGAATTCTTCATTAGCTTGAGCAAGGAGGAGTGTCTTAGTTTTATAGGTTAATGGAGGGAGATCTTATGGTCCAAATTTGAATTTGGGCCATTAAGATCTAGGGTGGAGAATTTTCCATGGAATTTTTAATTCCATGGAATCCTCTAGAATAGAGAATTCTAGATGAAAAGGGATAAAATGGAGAGATTTTTAGAATTCTCCAATTCTATATATCTCTTCATAAGGTTTTATAGGTTTAGGAGAGGATAGTATAGGGTGGTGGGTGGGTAGTTAGGATTTTCTTGAATTTTAAATTGGCTAGTAGGATTAGGGTGTAGGTTAGTAGTTAATAGGCTTTATTAGGGGTTTAAATATGGGATTAATTAGTTTTTAGGTTAGGATAAAGGTTATATGGGATATTGGTGTGGGATTTTGGCCAAGGGATTATTGTGACTAGGAAATAGGTAATTTTTGGGCTAAATTAGCAATAATTAGTATGATTATTAGGGTAAACACATTTTAGTGCATACAATTGTACTTTGGGTGCCTATGTGGGTGTGCCAACATTAAAAATGTTATCCTTAATTAGATCTTGTATCTTATGTTTCATGTTGATGCATCTATTTGTTATATGTCCTAGTTTTTTGTGATCCTTATAGAATGCATTAGAATCATAGTTCTTTGGAAGAGGCCATGTTGTATCAACCTCTTTGATGCTAGGGAGAGATATGACATTGTATTCTAAGAGTTAATATAAAACACATGATGGCTATTATAGAAGGTTGGTGAAAACTTTGTGTGGAGCTGATAAAACTAGGTGGGAAGATGGATTTGAAGATGTGTTAATTGTGTCCTTTGGATCACTCTTATTTTCATTATCCCTTACCTTGTATATAGGTTTACTATAACTCTTAGCAATTGATTTTTAACCAGTTGTATATTTTAGTTTGCCCATTGAGAGCAGCTTAACTTCTTTTTCTTTCACTATGTGCATAAATATTTAAAGGTTAAAAACTTTTTAAACAAGATGGCTTCATGTAATGTTGGTAGAAAAATCTATTTGAAGATGACCTGAAGCTCTTTATCTACAATGGGGATAGTTAATTTGGACAATATAGTCTTATATCTTAAGACATATTCTATAATAGGCTCATTTTATTTTTGTTTCAATTGTGTAACTTGAGCATATGATATCTTATCACTGATGTTTATTGAGAAGTGTGTTAAAAACATATTTGCTAATGGATTGAATGTGGTGATAAACTAATGTGGTAGACCATAAAACCACTATAAATCATAATATTTTAAATTGAATGGGAATTGTTGATACTTTTACCCCCAAAATATCATAACATCAATTAACCTAAGGTAGACCCCCTATTGTTTTTTGAAAATCCCTTGAAATGCCCAAAAACCAACTTTCCCTAAGTATTATGGGATCTGAAACTCTAGATGCAATTTACAAATTGCTTCTTGAGCTTCACCATTCACAATACACTTTTCCTTTGTATTGTAGAATATGGAACTCTAGATGCAATTTACAATTTTAAAAATTTTAAATTACTTCTTTAGCTCTACCTCCCATAATACACTGCCTTCCATTTTGATGCAATATGGAACTCTCGATGAAATTTACAATTTGTAAAAATTTATATTACTTCCCAGTCTCTACCTCCCATAATACACTACCTTCCATTCTAGTGGAATCTAGAACTTGGGATGCAATTTGCAATTTTGTAAATTACAAATTAATTCCTAAGATCCGGATCTTGTGAACCACTAACTGGCATATTCTAGAACTCAAAATGCAATATGCAATTTTGCAAAATTATAAATTACATCTTGAGATTTGGATCCCATAAACCAAACACTCCCCACAAGATTCAAAACTTTAACTATAATTTGTAAATTACAAATTTCATATTTATTTTAGCTTACTACCAACTACCCAAACTACAGAATCTGGAGTTCCAAATACAATTTACAATTTTACAAATCTGTAAATTATGCATGGAGTTATACTTTCCCATTTCTAGAGTGAATCAAAATACTAATCCTAGAAACATTGGACTTGATCCAAGCATCTTAGGGTTCCACCACAAACCACCATGAGAGCATTTATTACAAGTTTTTTTATATAAATAATTCTAATCGAGATTTTTTTATTCATTGTTTAACTTTGTTAATTAGGACTTTGAGATCTGATAGTAACCCTGCACCTTAACCATGCCACTTTCCACACATCTAAGCCATGTTTTCAAGTAAGGTGTCACATCATTTTCCTCATTGTATGGTATTATCATGAACTTCTTATGATTTCTACCTTGGTTTCCTACAATTGAAACTTGTTAAAATATTTCCTTTCTTGAAGAAAGTTTTTTCAATTTCATTCTCTTAAGGTTAGTATTATTTTTTTTGGACTCTTAGTTTTAGGTTTTCCCTTGTGTTTTATGTGCATTCATCTAGATTAGGGTTGTTTATGAAGTGTTTATTTTCCAAAGTTCCATTGGTTGAAGTTTAGGGCTTTTTAGGAAAAAATATTCCAATTTCATTATTAAAATCCTAAGGTTTTCTACCAAAAGATTCACAGCTAATTCTAAGGCTTCATCAAAACTAGGAAAATATTCTATAGCATTATCCCAAACAATCCCAAGAATATTCCTTATGATATCCTCCAAGTCCCTATAGACATTGGACCTACCTTGAACACCTCATATTTCCATGGGTTTTACCATTGCTTTGAGCACCCAAAATCCCCACAAGTTTCCAAGTCCCTACGGATAGTGGACTTGCTCCAAGCACCTTAGAGTTCCATCAAAACTTTAATCTCTTCAGAACACCTTCCATTTCTACTAAAGATTCAACTTGTTCCTAACACCTCCTAGTTTCATAGAAATTTCCATTGCTCAAAACACTTCCTAGCTCTATGGAGTTGTCACTTGCTTAGAGCACCTCCCATCTTTGCGAGAGATTACATCTACTTCAAGCACCTAAAAACCCCACCAACTTCTATAGTTGTTTTTCCAAAAACATTAATTCCAAATTCCATATCTCTAAAAGAGATGAAGTTCAAATCAAAGGGTTTTTGGGTAACCCTCAACATAGAGTCCAACATAGTAGAGATAACTGATATAGACCTAGGTCATATTGACCTAGGGGACTTGTATACCCAGATCAATATATATTTTAATAGTGATTATATCCATGGTATTTATGAATTTGGACTTCCGTAGGTATAAACCTTTCCACTAATAGTCCAAATCCCTAAGTTGGTGTTGATGCTGGTCCAACATTATGATCCTGATAGATGAGAGGTTGTGAGTGACAAAGGGTAGAAGATTTTGAATCTAGACTTTGATTTCATCAATTAAATATTTGTTATACTAGAGTTTGATAGTTATCTTGACATAACTCTAAAGACATCCCAATAATTCTTTGAAGATAAAAGATAAGGGTGTCAGAAGAAGATAAATAGACAATGGCTAAAAGCCCCCAAGGCTACATCACTAAGACCTTGTATAAGATTGATTTCATAGATGAAGTTGGAGATAATATAATATTGTTGCACAAGATTACTGGTAGTCTTGATGCTAATAGCTTCTAAGAGTGGATGTACCAGTAGATCTAGGTCATCTAACAAAATGCCTAATACATATACTGGGCTCAGCTTAGTAGTGATTCCCTCCACAAGTAATTGATGGAGATGTAGATAATTGGAAATTTCTCTATGACTTATTACATTGTATACATTTTTGCCAAAGGGAGATCTTTCCTAGACCTTAACATAGTACCTAGAGAGATAAGTAGAGTATACAAATATTATCCTAACCTTAAATTGGAGGCTAGTAAACAACACTTCAGGAGAGTTAATGATGCTTTCATCTATTGCATCATCATCATGTTTGATCAGGAACTAGGGAGAATGAGATTTTTAGAGTCAGCAATCATAAAGATCACCAAATGGGCTATTACTTCATTTAGTTCCCCACTTATTCATATATCATGGCAAGCATATTTAGTGGCTACCACTACACATACCCCAGATATGTTAGTGATAAGTGGGTATTAATGGAACTAGTTGGATAATTTGTTGAGACCCATAAGCTCCTTTCCAATAGGCACAAGTCAAGAATGCACTTCCCAATTAGTATTGGTAGATATATATGCCCCTCCCTCCTCAAAGTCAAATGTAATGAAGCAAAAATGTGTCAAATGACCATATGGACTTTTGAGTATAGGATATATTATGATGTTTATGGAAATATCACTAGTACACTGGGAGTTTATACATACTTCCATGTTCCATATTTTAAAGATTATTGGGAGGACTTGGAGGATGAAGAGATAGTCAAAATGAAGGATCATTCTCAAATGACCTTGAAATAGATTAAGGATTATGATTTTATACCATTCCCATATGACTTGGTAGATTATGAATCCATAATAAACCCAAAATACTACCAAAATGTCATCACTTAACCCTTACCACTAGTTACGTGGTCAGCTCTAGAATCTTTCTCCATGATTGATAGAATGGCACATGTGATTAATAGAATGTTTAATTGGCTGAGGATCAAAGGAGTTGAAGTAATAAAGGAGACAATAGGTTCTAGATAAAAGCTTTTAAATCTTATAGTAGAAGGATTTTCAACATCAGTAGAAGGTCCCAGTGGGACAATAGGTGAATAGGCAAAAGGGCTAATGACCCATCATAAGGAGAAGAAAACTAAGGCCATAAAAGGGTAGTCATGTAACTATAGTTCAACAATAGATCAACCAATTAACATATCTTCAGAAGACATAGTTGTATCAAGAGATTTCATAGCTTTTACCCCCACATCTATAATAGTAACAACCCTAATTTCTATTATTTACCTACCTCATGTTTATATTATTCTCAAAGCTCCTACACCTCCACCTTAGGTCTCCACTCCCTCTACATCTCAATTTTCCACTCCAAGTCTCATTCATACCACCTCACCTACCATAATAAGCCCATTATAACCCATGCAATCAATTCAAGTGGACACTCATGGTTCCCCATCAGTGGATTCTCAAGTTTCTACTCCACTTTCCCTTCCTCCAATTTCACTGCCTCCTTCCTTTTCACTTCCCTTTTCCATTACACTCATAATTCCTTCCATTCCATTACCACTCAATAGGACAAAGCCATAGACTCAGTCATTCTAACTTTAGTTACACTATTCATCCTAACTCTTGGGATAAGTAATGCATCATCTTCATCTCATTTCATATTCCCTACCCTACTGACCCTAAGTGGCCCAACACATTTGATTGATTGATTCAATTTTTTGGCTTCCACCCTTCCACCTATTCCCAAATTTAAATCCCCTATGTCTATTCCCCCAATAGTATCAATTCCATCTTCCACTCCCCCAATAGACACAATTGTTCTAATTACCCCCACCTCTTCTACTTACATAGCTTCTACAACACCTTTATTTAAGGTAAGAGAAACATAAATTATTGGTGTAAATATAGATTTGAAAACAACTGATGGAGATGAAATTTCATAGGCATATCTCGAGTAACCAATGGAAACATCTACTTATGATTCCATAATTATCACAGTGCTTACTAGTTTAGCAACATCAATTATTAATTCTTAAGTGATAGTATCCATGCAACAATATTCTACCCCTAGTTAGCTAGCAAAGACAGTGGGAAAGAAGTGAAAGCAAATGATTTCTCTAAGGTAATTGGACTTTGGACTTTCAAAGGTGAACAAAAAGTCCAAATCTACTCCCTGGACCTTTTCTAGGATATCAAGTGTTGATAAAGGGGAAAGATATGTTGATATTTTAGTTCCCTAATTAGATAAACCAAAAGAAGATCTTGTAGTGGGGGAATTTTAGATATCCAAGATTTACCTTGGATGGCCATCAAGGGAGGGTTTAAAACATGATGTTCAATCTAGCATCAACTCCCTCTTTGAGAAAATAGATCATGATAAAGCCACTAAAGATGAATTTAAAAAAAAGGTGGATCAACTTAGGGATACCCTTAATAAATTTATAGAGCCTAGTGGATCATTAAAAGAATTAGAGTCAACATAGCCATTCAACCAAATTCTAGATCAGGCAATTATTGATGCAGTGATTGAGATTGCTCATATAGGAAATGCTACCAAAGAATGGTTAGAAGAACTCATTTCCAAAGGTAATAAGAATATTTCTATAATAATGGACCATTATAAAGTTATAATAGAGATGAATAATGTCCTAAGAGGATAGGTTAGTGAGTATGAGGGAGAAATATAGACCTTGAAACTGTATTATCCCTAGTTGATAGTTATGGATTCAATAAATATGGACATTCTCCTTACTAACAAGATACTAAAAAATGATGTAGAGCAAGAGGAATTACATAAATCATCTCAATTATAGATAAAGGTACTTATAGAAGCTACCCACAAGGCCAAGGTTACACATGATAAGGCTATTGATGTGATGTATAACATTGAAGGAATGTTGAGTAAATTATCATGCCAACCAGCAGATGATGGAGATAACCTCTTTTTAGTAGAGGAAGTTTAGATTAAGTTTAAATAAGTGGTTGAAAAATAATATTCTAAAACTATAGTCTTCACCCTAGGTTTTATCCATCTCTATATCAGGTATCAGAATGCATTGGACTAGATGAGAACAGAAATGCAAGAAATCAAGACTTTCAAGAGGGAATTATTTGAAACAGTAGTAGATTATACAGCCTCCAACCTCTACTCCTTCATACTAGATGAGGATAGGATACAGGAAATTTTCAAGGCCTTTGATGCATATGTTGAGAAGTTGCATGCCAAGAAAGACAAGAAGGCAAAGGAAGTTTTAGAAATTGATTAATTTATTTATGTTGAAACATTTCCATCTTATAAAAACATTGTAAAGTTGTATGTTTTAAAATTTTAACTATCTTTTATATCTCTTTTTGATTAAATATAAATATGTATTTGACACTTTATATTTTTGACAGGGTAAAAGTTGTAAAAAGCACGATTGCAAATTACACTTTCTATTTTGACAAGTTATAATTGATAAAGGTATAAAAGCATGTATTGAAAATTGCAAATTCCATTTTGATAAAATCACATGACTTGCAAGTTGTAAAAGTCTCACTTGTAAATTGCAAGTTAGGGTTTTGAAAAAAGTAACTTTAGTTGTTTCAAAGTTATCGTTTAAAGAAATGTTGAGTTCCATTTTGGGCACCACCTATTTGCATGAAAAGCCACTTTTGGATACCTAAAGAGGGAGAAGCATTACATGAAGATCTTCTAATTTCATCCATGCCATTCCAAACTAAATATCATTCCCAGCTCTTGCATACTACTTTACAAATGATTTTACCAAGTCCAAGGATGCCAGAAATAGAATATTATGCCTCTTTTGCATGGAACTTTAGATTTGCATGATTCCTTATATTGGGCATTGAAGTTTCGATAAATAAACCTCATATTTATGATATTTTTGTATAAAAATTGGTATACCCCATGGCCCAATCTATCTTTTGTTGTTAGTGATATTTTTTTGCATTTTCAATTTATTTTCTACAAGCTGTAACCTGGAGAATGAAATAAATTGAAGATTGCCTTTCTTGTCTAAGGAATCCTTGTGTATACAAGTTATTTGAGTATTTTTGGATATTATAGTTCTTATTTTAGTCACAAAAAATTCATTTGTGGTATTTTCTACCCTTTTTGATGATTTTTTTAAATTAAAATAAATGAATCTTGTCCCTTCTATAAAAAATAACAAATATTGCCTTTGATTTCCCATTTGCATGAGTCTGTATTCAAACAAATTTCAATAAATTTTTGTTCTCTTGTATTCATTTAAGCAAGAAATAAGACCCAATAAAAATATTTTGTGCAATCACCATTTTTAGTTTTGAAATTTTCATTCTTAACTCTTTTCCCAATCAAAATCTAGTTTAGGAGAAACAACACTAAAACAAGCACAATTTCTATAAAACTGATATTTTATTAGTTGCACCAAATTTATTAAAAGGAAGTTAGCCTTTTCTGGAGGTTAACCTCAATTTTCCAATGTCCCATAGCTTGGAGGTTTTCCCATTATGTCATTAGGTATTGTATGATGAGCTATTACACATCAAGGAATGGGTGCAAAACCTATGTGATAATAGTTTTTAACACGCCCGTTGGGACACAAAAGTTACAAAGAGATTAGTGTTATTCTCAACAAGCATTATACGATCATCATACAAAATTTAAAATCACCTAGTGACTCCATTGGCCAATAGATTCAAAATTTCAAGGTTCATGTATGCTAAGCAAATAAACAAGATCATCTACTAAAGGTAAGAAAGCTGATTTTTTAGAGTTATCATTTTCATCTAAAAAGAGATCGAACTTAGTTATACCTCACCATAAAGTATATCCTACAAAATTATTTGCATCTCCTATAAGTAATCCTACTCCTATTAGTTTCATACCTCCCATAAGGGCTAGAAATAAGAATTTCATAGCTTTTAATGGAGGCAGTCCACTCTAGTTGGTCTAGTGTGATAATATACCAACATCAAATTTAAAAATCCTCCCATACTTTATGAGAGAAACTTACACTACTCATATGGAACACATACAAGACATTGCTAATCTATGTTCAATCCATAATGTGGTATAAGATAATGTTGTGATCAAACTCCTAGTCTCCTCTTTCAAAGGAAAAGCCTTAAAATGGTAAAAAAGTCTTGCTCCCAACTCCATCCAAGTTTGGGATGAGCTAGGCACAACACTATGTACCCAATTTGAAGATAAGAGTGACCACTTTTCTATGGTTGAATATTTAAATGCTATTCAATGAGCTCCTCATGAGCACATGACTGACTTCAATTTCTATATCTAGAAGACATGGAATAGAATTCCAATGTTGGTCAAGCCAACTACAAATAATGTTTTCCTATATTACTTAAGATCCCTAAATAGTGATATAGCTATTATGATTCAGTCTATTAGTGGCATCACACTTCTTGATGCCTATGAGGTTGTTGTAAGGGTAGAAAATTACTTAATCCAAGCTGGGAAAATTTCCCCAAGGCCACCAATGCCTCTATTTATATAAATAGATCCTATTTCACCACCTATAATTGCTCCAATTCCCACCACAAGTAAAGAACAAAATTTAACTCCTACACCTATAGATGATCTATATGAGGTCAAATAACTACTCAAAAGTTTTGACAATGAGTTAGTAGCAATGAAGAGGTAGCAAGCCTAGAAATACAAGCCTTTTCAGTAGGCTAACCCATCATACCAACCAAATAGGCATCCATAAAAAGGATATAGGTATCCTTACCAAGGAAACTCATCACCACAAGGTTAAGGTATGCAAGGAAGACCTTTAAACATCCATGCTTTACTTGTACTAGGTGCTTTTAAAGCTATAGTACCTTTTCAAAATAACCTATCTCAAGAGTATGAGTGGTGTTATCCTTGTTCTCAGCCACATAATCAAATCATTTTTCCTAATGGTATTATCAGTCAAACCTTGATGGTGCAAGGCATATCAAGTACACAAGGACAACAAGAAGAATATACTTCCCAATAAGTAGATATGCAAGAACCTACTCAAGGTGAAGTAAATCTTTTAAACTGGAAAGAGGATGAATTTTGTGGTGTAAATCAAGAGGAAGTATTTTTCAATGGTGGAGGTCTGGTAGCATCCAATACACAATCTAAAGTCATTGAAAAATACTTCCTAAAAAATAACTGGCAAAGGTTGGTAATATTCCTTTTAGCATTGTTGAGTAAATGAAGATAAATCTAAATGTTACCATGTGGGAAGCACTATCTATTCTCGTATAAAGGGATTTGTTGCAAGAGGCTTTGAAGAATTTATAGATATCATACAAGGTTATATCCAAAGGGTGTAATGATGCAAT
Organism: Torreya grandis; assembly: GCA_037957365.1. Classification (NCBI taxonomy): domain Eukaryota; kingdom Viridiplantae; phylum Streptophyta; class Pinopsida; order Cupressales; family Taxaceae; genus Torreya; species Torreya grandis. The sequence continues at coordinate 2,508,798 of JARHVA010000178.1, forward strand.
TAATTTGTGTCAACCTCAAATTGATGCTATAATGAGCAAAAATAGTAAGCCCCCCCCCTTTTATCTTTCACTCATAATAGGGAAGCATCTCATTCATAATTGCATGGTAGATTTAGGGGCTATCAATTTAGTAATGCCCAAATAGATATTTGATGCCCTCAGCATTAAGTATACACCTATCAATAAAGGAGTTGTTTAATTAGATGGGACTATTTTTTAGATAGTATGAATAATAAAAGGGTTGAATCTCACTATTCACACTTGTCCAAGTTTGTCAAATTTTTAGGATACACCATTAATAGATCTTCCTCCTTACTTTTCCATTTGTCTTTCACAATATTTCACTATGAATATGGGAGGGTATCTATCTAAAAATTGGTCTCACATGTTACTTAGGATGAGATATGGAACAAGAGTAACAATAAGATTTGAGCCAATAGATAAATATCATATTGAGCTATACACTCCTCCCCCTATAGACATGAATTATATATTAAAAGATCAAGAAGAAGAAACTGATCATGAATTTGAAACACCCACAAAATAAATTATAGACACACACTTAAATGAATGGGTATCATCTCTCCATTTTGATCCTTATGACTATGTACAGGAAACTGGGCTGGGTACATATTGCATACATGAGAATGATGCAATCATCCCCAATATTTTAAAACCAATTGAAGGCCTTCAAGGAATATGGAAACTATTCTTTGATGGTTTGAGAATCAAGAATGGTGTACGTGCAAGTGTTGTCTTGATCTCTCCACAAAAGGAAAGTTATTTATATTCTATCAAACTTAAATTTAGCTACACTAATAATGTAGATTAACATGAAGCTTTGATTCGAGAACTGAAGTTAGCCAAGGAGAGAAGAATAGAATTCTTATAGATATTTGGTGAAATTGAGTTGTTTTTTCACCAAATAATGTCTAGAAGCATAACCAAGAACAATATACTAATATTTTACAAACATGGGGTATGGAACATATTGGAAGACTTTATCATTTTGAACATTTAATCAGTACTAAGAGCACATAACAAATATGCTAATCATATGGCCTTCATAGGGTCCCAATATAATCTACTAGAAGGAATAAAGAGGAAGAATAATCAACTTGTGAGGTTGATAGTAAGGCCATTTGTTCCTAATAATGTAACTAATTGGTAAGTATTTGATAGTGATCAACAAATTGTCAACTTTATGAGACAAGAAGCTGAATTCTTAGATAAGAACTAGCCAAAACTCTAGGATCAATATGGAGATCAGATCATCTAGTTGAAGACAAAAAAATTACCTATAGGTCTTGTTACTCTAGAGAACTTATTCAATTCAGATGATCAACTAAAAGGCAAGAAGAAGAACATCACAGTAAATCAATAAGAATATGATCTGATGATCATTTCAGAAGGAACGTCATTGAAGAGAGGAAAGGTATGTATTGATTATAAAAAACAAGATTTTGTTGAAATATGTTAAGAGTTTGATGATAACTTTTCTTGGAGTTATCATGATTTAAGGGGGTTTGACCCTAGCTTAGCCCAGCATACATTATAATTGGATCCAAATACCAAGTCCATCAGACAAAAATAGAGATCTATTAATCAAAGATAGAACCCCTGATAAAAAGTGAGCTCTCTAAATTGATAAGAGCTAATATATTTTTTCTTATCAAACACTCAACTTGGGTTTTTAATCTGGTCCCTCTCAAAAAGAAAAATGGTGAAATTAGGATATGTGTGGATTTTAGGTATTGTTGATGCCTAGAATTGCACTGTTTCCAACACCAACAATGGGAAGTTTTAGGAATGTGGGACTTGTGACCTGAAATGACCTCCAGATTTTAAAGAATCTATCTCTTCTTTATCTCAAATATATCATGAGAAAAGGGATATAAATTAAACGAAAGCACCAATGCAACAAAATAAAATTTAACTATGGCGATGCGCCTGAGTTTAATTCGATCCTTTATACTAAGCACAGTGAAGCTATCTTTAGGATTCAATCACATTAAAGAGCAAACAATGCATGATCAATGTAAAAGATGAAAACAAATAGAATCAAAGGCTCACAACTTAGATGATTTTGAAATAACACAGAAAATATCAACAAAGGCACAGAACTCAGTCTTCTTATTAATTTTTCAGTCACATAAAAGGCACAGATACATGCACAATTATACAAACTTTCTAAATCAAGAAAATAGAACAAAGGCAAATGATATTACTAGTCACATCAATAAAGTCTAAAAAACTTCTTGATAACAATCTCTTGTAGAAAATTCTCTTTCTCTTTTGATGATGATATCTCTGATCATCTTCACCTATATTTATAGCATCAGACTAGCTCAAGATTGCCCACACGTTCGCTTCCCAATGGTCTAACTAAATTCTAACTTAACTAGAAGTGTTTAATAGAATATATTTTTTTGGATCTGAAACGTTTAATCTCCCTGCAATAGATACATGTAATGCTTTTCACTGTGAAATAGGCGAGCCCAACGGTCTAACTAAACTCTAATGTAACTGGAAGTGTTTAACAAAAGATGTCTTTTGAATTTGAAACATTTAGCTTCCCTGCAAGTTTATTGGCTGAAAAAGATACACGTGACATTTCCCACTATGAAATAGGTGAGGACACTTGGCAGCATCTACTAGTCTTTGCGACTATAAACCCTAAGGCAAATAACATAGCTCGCACACTTCACTTGAAATTCCTTCATCTTTCTGAGAAAAACAATAACTTAGCACGTGGCATTTTTTGCTACTTTTAGAAAAAAAACCTTGAGACAGATGTCAACATCCGCTTGCCTCACTTGAAAACCATCTCATTATTCAGGAGGCACCAAAAAATGACACTTGGTAGCTTTCGCATAACTAATACTCTTTACTATGTCTTTGTATTGGGAGTGCTCCATCTTTGACATCTATCACAGTCTACTAATTTTAAACTTTATCAACTTATAGAAAATGGGACCCACAACACTTCTTGCTCGAGCAACTTCAAAAGGGGAACGAGGATAGGTGGCACTTTCCACTGATCTTAACAAGTGACATGTGGCACTTTCCACTTGTCTATAGAAGTTGGCACTACTTTTTAAGAGTCCAATAGAAAGTGCCATGTGCCATCTTCCATAGGACTCTCAAAAAGTAGCACCAACTTTTATAGACAAGCAAAAAATGCCACGCGTCACTTGTTAAGATCAGTGAAAAGCACCACCTATCCCCATTCCCCTTTTGAAGTTGCTCAGGGAAGAAGTGTTGTGGGTCCCATTTTTTGTAAGTTGATAAAGTTTAAAAGTAGTAGACTATGACAGATGTCAAAGATGGAGCACTCCTAATACAAAGACACAGTAAAGAGTATTAGTTATGTGGAATCTACCAAATGTCATTTTTTGGTGCCTCCTGAATAATGAGATAGTTTTCAAGTGAGGCAAGCAGATGCTACCATCCGTCTCAAGGGTTTTGTTTCTAAAAGTAGTGAAAATGCCACATGTTAAGTTCTTGTTTTTCCTAGAAAGATGAAGGAATTTCAAGTAAAGTGTGTGAGCTATGTTATTTGCCTTAGGGTTTATAGTTGCAAAGACTAGTGGATGCTACCAAGTGTCCTCACCTATTTCACAGTGGAAATGTCACGTGTATCTTTTTTAGCCAATGAACTTGCAAGGAAGATAAATGTTTTAGATTCAAAAGACATCTTCTATTAAACACTTCTAGTTAAGTTAGAATTTAGTTAGATCGTTGGGCTCACCTATTTCACATTGAAAAGCATCACGTGAATCTAATTCAGCCAATGAACTTGTAGGGAGACTAAATGTTTTAGATCCAAAAAAATATCTTCTATTAAACACTTCCAGTTAAGTTAGAGTTCAGTTAGACCATTGGTAAGGGAACGTGCAGGTAATCTTGAGCTAGTTCGATGCTATAAATATAGGTGCAGATGATCAGAGATATCGTCATCAGAAGAGAGAGAATTTTTTGCAAGAGATTGTTATCAAGAAGTTTTTTAGACTTTATTGTTATGACCAGTAATATCATTTGCCTTTGTTCTATTTTCTTGATTTAGAAAGTTTGTATAATTGTGCATGTATCTGTTCCTTTTATGTGACTAAAAAATTAATAAGAAGACTGAGTTCTATGCCTTTGTTGATATTTTTTGTGTTATTGCAAAATTGTCTAAGTTGTGAGCCTTTGATTCTATTTGTTTTCATCATTTACATTGATCATGCATTATTTACTATTTAATGTAATTGAATCCTAAAGATAGCTTCACTATGCTTATATAAAGGATCGAATTAAACTCAAGTGCATCACCATAGTTAAATTTTCTTTTATTGCATTGGTGCTTCCATTTAATTTCTATCCCTTTTCTCATGATACATTTGACATAAAGAAGAGCTAGCTTCTTTAAAATCTAGAGGTCATTTCAGGTCGCAAGTTCCACATTCTTGAAACTTCCCATTGTTGGTGTTAGAAACAGTGCAATTCTAAGCATCAACCATTTTTGGCACGCCCGGTGGGACAATCTCTTGAAGTTTCTTTCAATACTGTATGAACCAGAGAGTTACAAGGAGTCAGAGTTATGGAACAGTAAAAAGATCTCAATCTACTATGAACCCAAGTATTCTTTTTCCACCATTGATAACTAATTCAAGAAGAAGGGTCAATCAGTTTACAACAATACCAAGAACAAACATGGGAACACCTATAGCCCCAAGGAATTATGCAAGTTGGAACACTGGCAGTCTTTTGATTCTCCCAGTACCACCAGCACTTGGGATCCTATTCTAATAAATGCCTTGAAATCTCTACCCAAATTTAGTGGTCAAGATTTCAAAACACCTAAAGAACATCTACAGGATGTGTCTGATGTCTGTGAAATACATGTGATCACACAGTAGAATGTGGCTATAAGATTGTTAGCAACTTCTTTTAAAGGGAAGGCTTTGGATTGATATTAATCTTTGACCCCAAACACAATATCTACATGGGATCAGCTTGGAGATGCTTTCTTTGAAAGATTTGAAGAAAAGGGTGATAAATCTTCTTTGTTGCAAAAATTGATTACTATAAAAAGGGCACCACAAGAAGCAATGACTAATTTCAATTCAAGATTTCAAAAGACTTGGGAAAGAATCCTTGCTATAGCAAGACCATTACCAGGTATGGCTATAGTATTTTATCTTAAAGCCTTAAATTTAGATATATCAGTAATGATTCAGTCACTTAGAGCTCAGACTCTGCCAGAAGCCTATGATTATGCAATCAAAGCTAAAAATAACTTAATAGATGTTAGAAAGTTGCCCCCAAGGCCTCCCATGCCCATGTTTCTAGAAATTACTTTGCCTTTGCCTCAAGAAGCCCCTAATCCCATAGCCCCACCTGTGTCTATGTATACATTTCCTCAACAACCTACTAAAGAACTTGTCCCTATCCAGTCATCTGAGATGGATGATATCAAGAAAATCTTAAAGACATTTTATAATGAGATAATTAACCTAAAAATATAGTAGAATCATTATCCTAGACCCCAATATCAAGGCTACCAAGGAAATAGACCTCCACCATAGGCAAATCAGTATCAGGGTCCTCAAAAGCAAACTAACCCTCAGCCATCAAACCAATTAGTTGCAGTCCCTACACCCTCATAAACTGTTCCCCCTAATCCAAATAGGGAGATTGTTTAAGGGCAAAATAATTATGTAGATGGCATCAATGCCTAGTGTTTCCCTTGTAATAATGCTCATATGCCCAGAGATTGTCTTATGGGTAATCTATAGCAAAAGATAGTAGAGCAAAGAAGAATGGATGGACAATTTGCAAATACTTCTAAAACTCAACCCTACCAATCCCCTAGTATGCAAAATTCAGTCTTGGTGGCTCAAATGCAAGGGATGTCCTTACAACAACAAGAATAAATAGCCCCTGAGCATGCTTTATTTTCATGGGTTGAAGATGAAGAGTCAGTATTCTTAAATGAAGCTTCTACTTCCAAGAATCTAGTGGTACAATCAAATTACTACACCAGAGCCAAGAGAAGGATGATGGAACACCCTGAAGTCAAAAATAATGAAATTATGGGGATTCCTCCATTTTAAGGTCATCAAAACATAGCTGCTAGACAAGAAATACCTCAGCTAGTGTAGAAACAAGTAATTTTTGGACATTTTAAGAAAAATCAAGGTGCCCTTATTATCTAAGAACCTAAATACTAGGACCGGTGAATGTGGTGGATCAGCTGAAGAGGACCCCAGTACAAGTGTCAATATGGGACATATTAGCTATTCCTTAGCAAAAGACACTATTACAAGAAGCTCTACAGTGCTAAGCAGTGCTTAAACATACTGGTACCAAAGGAGGACATGCTAATAAAGAAAAGCTCAAAGACATGGTTCCACTGCAGACAATAGCCCTTTTGAACAATGCACCAAAGGTAAGCAAATCCAAACCAGAGCCCTTCTATTTGACTTTTATAGTTGGAAAGAAACTATTACATAATGCAATGATAGACTCAGGGGCTAGTACTATAGTAATGCCTAAGTAAATAGCAGATGCTTTAAAAATAAAGTATGAGCCACTTACTAGAGGATTTATGCAGCTAGATGGGAAATCGGTGCAATTATATACTTGCCTTAATATAATTGTCAATCAAGATATGGTAGTCATAGATATACCCCCTATATTTGGCCTATGTTTATCTAGAGATTTCATAGCCAAGATAGGAGGTTATATGTCACTTGATTGGTCTCACCTCATCCTAAAAACCAAATATGGTTCAAAAATGAAAATACTATTTGATTCAATATCTAAGGATCACATCACCAATGAACCAACCCCAAAATTAGAGGTAGCTCATGCTATGCTGAATAAGGAAGAAAGGGTCTTTGTTGAAGAGTTCGGTGACTGGACTAAACATGACCAAGAGGAGGAAAATAACTAGTTGTTAACTATGATGCAAAGTGATCCATATGGAAATTATGACTCTACTGGTCTGAGCACTTATGTATATTTGATGAAGAACATGAAATCCAAATGTTTTAAGGAAAGAAATGCCAAAGACTCAAGAATATGAAAAGAACTCAGAAATTTGGACCTTAAATTTTGATGGGGCTAGAAGTAAAAATGGTATTGGAGCAGGAATTTGTCTTGTTGCTCCAAATGGTGAGAAAATTTTAAGAGCTATCCATTTCCAATTTGCCAATACTAATAATGATGTTGAATATGAATCCTTAGTACATGGGCTCATGTTAGCCAAGAAAAAGGGAGTACAAAATCTGATAGTAAAAGGAGATTCAGAACTAGTAGTGAAATAAATCAAAGAAAAGGCAATAGCCAAAAATGTAAGGATGAGATCTTATAGACATAGAATTTGGGATTTAATAGAAGATTTTGAAGCTTTCAATATTGAAGTAGTTCCTAGAACCCAAAATTTTGAAACAGATAAGATGGCACATATTGGCTTACAGTTTGACCCAACAATTGATCTATTAGTCAAAAATGAGTCAATCAAAGTTATAGTAAGGCCAACTAACCTAGACAATGATGAAAATTGGCAAGTCTTTGAAAATGATTCTCAGGTACTCTCATTTTTGCAACAGTCAGGGAAATTTGCTGATCAATTGCAACCCAAAATTGAAGAAACATATGGAGACCAAATTATTCAATTAAAGACCAATAAACTTCCCAAAGGCTTGATTACTTTAGAAAACCTATTTGCCCCAAAAGATGTAAGCCTAGAGAAGAAAAGGTTTCAAGAAAATTAAGTAGATTTCTAAGATAGAAGTGAGTGAAGGGAGAAAACTAAAGATTGGAAATTCTACAACCCAAGAAGAAAGGGAAAGACTATTTGACTCATGTAAAAGATATGATAGAGTGATATCCTGGACCTATGAAGACCTTCATGGCTATAACAGAGACATCATTCAGCACACCATAGAACTGACTGAAGGATCTAAGCCAGTCAGATAGAAGCAAAGGCCAGTGAATCCAAATATTGAACCTCTAATGGTGGATGAGTTGCATAAACTCTTAGTATCTAAAATAATTTTTTGAATCAAACACTCAACTTGGGTATCCAATCTAGTACCAGTCAAAAAAAATAATGGTGACATAAGGCTCTATGTGGATTTTAGAGACTTAAATAGAGCATCTCTGAAAGATCACTATCCTTTGCCCTCTATGGAACAATTTTTATACACTGTGGCTGGATCAGAGAGACTTTCCTTGCTAGATGGTTTCTCTAGATACAATCAAATTTGGTAGGCTGATGAAGAACAACACAAGACTGCATTTACTACCAAATGGGGAATGTTTTCATATGCCAAGATGCCATTTAGCCTATCAAATGTTGGAGCCACTTTTTAAAGAGCAATGGATGTAGCATTTGGAGAACTCATAAATAAAATCATTTTGATTTATCTTGATGATCTTACTATTTTTTCCATGAATGTTGTTAACCATTTTGATCATTTGGAATATCCCTGAATCCCAAGAAGTGTATCTTTTCAGTACCTCAAGGCAAACTACTGGGACATATAGTGTCCAAAGAAGGAGTCTCTATAGATCTAGAGAGAGTCACAAACATAATGAACTTGTCCTTGCAAGTAAATAAGAAGGCGGTTCAGTCCTTTTTGGGAAAGGTTAATTTTGCCAGTCGATTCATATCAGACTTTGCAGGCCTAATGATACCAGTGACACTCTTGTTAAAGAAAGACATGGTGTTCAAGTGGACTACAGGAGGAAGACAAGATTTTGAAGAGGTCAAGAAAGCAATTTCAATAGCCCCAGTACTTAGTAACCCAAACTTCTCTTAGTCTTTTATAATGTATGTTTATGGAGGAGAGTTCAGTATTGTTGTTGTCCTAACACAGAAAGATGATCAACAAGAGGGAGATCACCTTATATCCTTTTTCTCAAGGACTCTTAAGGATTATGAAGCCAAATACAACTTTGTGGAGAAATAGGCATATGCTATAGTAAAAGCCCTCAAGAAATTTAGGCATATGGTATCAGGAAGTAAAATTTTAATACTTGTGGCTCATCTTAGTGTCAGAGAATACATTATGGAAGGTGAAATTACTAAAAAAAGAGAAAACTAGATAACAAAGATCCTTGAGTATGATGTAGAGGTCAGACCCACTAAGCTAGTCAGAGGTAGGGGGTTATGCCAATACATGACTCAAGATATGGAAAAGATAATAACTAAAGAAACAGAAAAGGAAAGTGTATTGAGGATACAAGAAATTGATCAGAAATCCTGGGTCATAAACAGGATCCATTTTATGAAACATGGGATTTTTCCAAAAGAGCTCTCTTAGGACAAGAGGAGATACTATAGGCAGCAAGGGGTCCATTTTGTTTTAATTGACCAAATTCTTTTCAGAAGAAATATTGATGGCATACTTTTAAAATTCATAGAGAAAGATGAGGCTAAGAAAATACTACATGAAATGCACCATGGAGTCTTAGGTGGACATTTTTTTGCAAGAACCAAAGCTATAAAGATAACTTAGGTAGGTTATTTCTAGGCCACTTTATTTACAGATTGTTATCAACTAGTCAAAAAGTGCCAATCTTGTCAGTATTATGTGGGGATGAGAAGGAATGCAACAATGCCCCTTAGTCCTATATTTGTTGATGAACCCTTTGCTCAATGGGGTCTTGACTTCATTGGAATGATCAATCTAGTGTTGAGTATGGGACACAAATGGATTCTAACTACCACATATTGTTTTACAAGATGGAGTGATGCAGTGCCACTCAAAGAAGCAACATAAAATGTGATCCTAGACTTTTTGGGGAATATCACTACTCACTTTGGGCCTCCTCATACCATAATTTTAGATAATGCTAAGGTATTTTTAGGGGCAAAAGCATCTAACTTTGCACTAAAGAATGGAATCTATCTGAAAGCTTCCTCAAATTATTACCCTTAGGGTAATGGTTTTGCAAAATCAACCAACAAAAACCTAATTAGACTTATTAAGAGAATAGGGGTTGATCATCACAAAGAGTGGCATAAAGTGCTTAATATAGCACTATGGGCTAATAGAATTATGCCTAAATAGGTGACAAAGATGCCCCCATATGAATTGGTCTATGGTAAGACTATTTTAATGCCCCTAAGGTTGGAGATTCCTGCTTTCTAGTTATTAAAACAGATTGAAATTGAGGAGAATGGCCCCATGTAGGTCAAACTTGTTAAACTCTTGGAAGTTCAAGAAAAGAGGGATACAGCACATGACTCATTATTGAAACATCAAAAGATAATCAAATACTTCTTTGATAAGAAGACTTCAAATCCCCATTTCGAAGTAGGCTTAGTTGTTTTGAAATGGGATGCGAGAGCTGCCAAGCCGGGTCGACATACTAAATTTGAGGCATTGTGGACTGGCCCCTATAAGATTCATACATGTAAACAATAGAATTCATTTGAGCTCAAAATGATGGAGAGTGAACCCAAAGAGATTCCTATGAATGAGAACTACCTGAAACATTTTAGTTAGGTTGTATCTCTTACATATTATAGTTAGATAGTTTCCCTTGTTGCTCTATTTTCTCATTTTTCTTTCCCGCTCTTTCTTTTAAATAAGTGTTATTTGAACACGTGGCTGCGGCTCAGAGTCTTTTAAAAAAATTTGAAACTCTCACATTCATTAAATCTCTCTCAAATCCCCAAAATTTCCCAAGGTACCTTTATGTAGCCACTTTCATGATGTGTCTAACTCGTTGTCCCACCGAGCGTGCCAAAAACTGTTGATGCTTAGAATTGTGTTGTTTTCAACACCAACAATGGGAAGTTTTAGGAATGTGGGACTTGTGACTTGAAATGAATTCCAAATTTTAAAGAAGTTGGCTCTTCTTTATCTCAAATGTATCATGAGAAAAGGGATAGAAATTAAATGGAAGCACCAATTCAATGAAATAAAATTTAACTATGGTGATGCGTCTGAGTTTAATTCGATCCTTTATACTAAACACAATGAAGCTATCTTTAGGATTCAATTACATTAAAGAGCAAACAATGCATGATCAATGTAAAAGATAAAAACAAATAGAATCAAAGGCTCACAACTTAGATGATTTTGCAATAACATAGAAAATATCAACAAAGGCACAAAACTCAGTCTTCTTATTAATTTTCCAGTCACATAAAAGGCACAGATACATTCACAGTTATACAAACTTTCTAAATCAATAAAATAGAACAAAGGCAAATTATATTATTGGTCACAACAATAAAGTCTAAAAAACTTCTTAATAACAATCTCTTGCAGAAAATTCTCTCTCTCTTCTGATGATGATATCTCTGATCATCCGCACCTATATTTATAGCATCAGACTAGCTCAAGAGTGCCTAGACATTCCCTTCCCAATGGTCTAACTAAACTCTAACTTAGCTAGAAGTGTTTAACAGAAGATATTTTTTTGGATCTAAAATGTTTAGTCTCCTTGTAAGTTTATTGGCTGAATTAGATACACGTGATGCTTTTCACTATGAAATAGGTAAGCCCAATGGTCTAACTAAACTCTAACTTAACTGGAAGTCTTTAACAAAATATGTCTTTTGAATCTAAAATGTTTATCTTCATTGCAATTTCATTGACTAAAAAAGATACACATGACATTTCCCACTATGAAACAGGTGAGGACACTTGGCAACATCCGCTAGTCTTTACGACTATAAACCCTAAGGCAAATAGCATAACTCACACACTTTACTTGAAATTCCTTCATCTTTCTAGGAAAAACAAGAACTTAGCACGTGGCATTTTTTTTTACTTTTAGAAACAAAACCCTTGAGATAGATGGCAGCATCCACTTGCCTCACTTGAAAACCATCTCATTATTCAGGAGGCACCAAAAAATGACACTTGGCAAATTCTATGTAACTAATACTCTTTACTGTGTCTTTGTATTGGGAGTGCTCCATCTTTGACATTTGTCATAGTCCATTGCTTTTAAACTTTATCAACTTACAAAAAATTAGACCCACAACACTTCTTTCCTGAGCAACTTCAAAAGGGGAACAGGGACAGGTGGCACTTTCCGCTAATCTTAACAAGTGACACGTGGCACTTTTCACTTGTCTATAAAAGCTGGTACTACTTTTTGAGAGTCTTATGGAAAGTGTCATGTGTTATCTTTCGCAAGACTCTCATAGAGTAGCTAAATCTTCGTATAGACCACCACATGTCATCTTCTACAGGACTCTCAAAAAGTAGCACCAACTTCTATAGACAAGTGGAAAATGCCACATGTCACTTGTTAAGATCATTGGAAAGTGCCACCTGTCCCCATTCCCCTTTTGAAGTTGCTCAGGCAAGAAGTGTTGTGGGTCCCATTTTCTATAAGTTGATAAATTTTAAAAGTAGTGGACTATGATAGATGTCAAAGATGGAGCACTCCCAATACAAAGACACAGTAAAGAGTATTAGTTACGTGGAAGCTACCAAGTGTCATTTTTTGGTGCCTCCTGAATAATGAGATAGTTTTCAAGTGAGGAAAGTGGATGCTACCATCTATCTCAAGAGTTTTGTTTCTAAAAGTAGTAAAAAATACCACGTGCTAAGTTCTTATTTTTCCTGAAAAGATGAAGGAATTTCAATTAAAGTGTGTGAGCTATGTTATTTGCCTTAAGGTTTATAGTCGCAAAGACTAGCGGATGCTACCAAGTGTCCTTGCCTATTTCACAGTGGAAAATGTCACATATATCTTTTTCAACCAATGAACTTGTAGGTAAGCTAAATGTTTTAGATTCAAAAGATATCTTCTATTAAACACTTCCAGTTAAGTTAGAGTTTAGTTAGACTTTTGGGCTCACCTATTTCATAGTGAAAAGTGTCATGTGTATCTAATTCAACCAATGAACTTGTAGGGCAAATAAATGTTTCAGATCCAAAAAAATATCTTCTGTTAAATAGTTCTAGTTAAGTTAGAGTTCAGTTAGACCATTGGGAAGGGAATGTGCAGGCAATCTTGAGCTAGTTCGATGCTATAGATATAGGTGCAGATGATCAGAGATATCATCATCAGAAGAGAGAGAGAATTTTTTGCAAGAGATTGTTATCAAGAAGTTTTTTAGACTTTATTACTATGACCAGTAATATCATTTGCCTTTGTTCTATTTTCTTAAGTTAGAAAGTTTGTATAATTGTGCATGTATTTGTGCCTTTTATGTGACTAGAAAATTTATAAGAAGATTGAGTTTTGTGCCTTTGTTAATATTTTGTGTTCTTTGAAAATCATCTAAGTTGTGAGCCTTTGATTCTATTTGTTTTCATCTTTTACATTGATCATGCATTGTTTGCTCTTTAATGTAATTGAATCCTAAAGATAACTTCACTTTGCTTAGTATAAAGGATCAAATTAAACTCAGGTGCATCGCCATAGTTAAATTTTCTTTAGTTGCATTGATGATTCCATTTAATTTCTATCCCTTTTCTCATGATACATTTGAGATAAAGAAGAGCTAGCTTTTTTAAAATCTAGAGGTCATTTAAGGTTGCAAGTCCCACATTCCTGAAACTTCCCATTGTTGGTGTTGGAAATAGCACAATTCTAAGCATCAATAGGTATATGAATAAATCATCTCTAATGAATCATTATCCTCTTCCCCCAATGGATCAAATATTTCAAACTGTATCAAGATATGAAAGGTTTTCTCTTCTAGATAGTTATTCAGGCTATAACAAATCCTGTTGCAAGAATCAAATCAGTACAAAACTTCTTTCACCACAAAATAGGGTACATATGCATATAAAAATATGCCATTTAGTTTGACCAATGTTGGTGAAACATTTTTTATGGCCATGGATATATATTTCATAGGTCTGATAAATGAAATGATCTTAGTAAATCTAGTTGATATCACTGTCTACTCAAAGCATGTTGAAGACTTGTATCACCATAAGAATTATTTAAAAAGGTGTAAAGAATTTAAGGTTTCCTCAAACACAAATAAGTGGTTTTTTATATGCCATGAAGGGAATATATTGGGATATATAGTGTCAAAGGAAGGTCTCATAATATATCCAAAAAGAGTTAGTGTTATTTATGCATTAGCACTGCCAAGCCATAAGAATGGATTACAAAGTTTCCTTGGAAAAATCAATTTTATGAGAAGATTTATCCCAAATTTTGCCTCTTTGGTGAAACCCCTCACTTTAATGCTTAATAAGGGTACCATTTTTAGATGGAGACAAGAAGGAAGAGACAACTTTGGAGCCATCAATAAGCTATCTCTCAAGCTCCTACTATAGTCAACCCTAACTACGATAAAGATTTTATTCTTTATGCTTTTAGAAGAGAAGGCAATATCTTAGCTATTCTAACCCAAAAAAATAAATAATAATTAGAGAAACAAATATATTTATTTAGTCAATCTAAAATTATACTTTCCATGACCCTAATCCTCCCTATGACTACACATTAGCTCACATGCAGACTACCAACCCTGGTTATTCCACTTGGATATATTAGCCCCTCACTTGGACCTTCCATGCATGATATTTTCATCCCTTATACATCCCTATTCCATCTCAGCTCTTTCACATGCTAGATAGGATCTCTAAGGATGCTTGGGGCCCTTTTGGGAACTAGTCAACCACCTTAGATACTTGTTTGACCTAGGTCATGGCTTAGGGAGGAAACCCATAACTTAGGTAGCATGTTTCCTTCAAAAAAGCTATAGTCTAGGGAGAATACATGCAAAAGTGCCATGTTTATGCCTCATTTGAGCCTCTACATTAACTTCTCTTGCATCTCTGCTTTGATCTTCTCACTTGATCATTCACACTCAAGGCTTGGTTGCCTCCTTGATTCTCTCTTGGTTATTTTTTGGCACAATAACTTTCTTTGTGATAGGGGATGTCCTACTATATTTTAGCTTCCATTAGTGATTCACATTGTTATCTATAGTATTATTGAAGATTTTGTATTTCTCCTTTCTCCCTCAAGAATCCATTTCACCTATCTCTTGTGCTGCTTGCATTGGCTCTATTAGATTAGAAGTTTCTCCTTCACCTCTTCCATAAATTTTAGCTCTTAGTCTAGACTTAGCTTACACATAACCTTATCTTCTTCCTCTCTTTCCTCCTAGCTTATAAAATAAATTGGTATAAATTGTTCACATCTCTCTTGAGCTTGATATGAAGGCACTTTGCTTTGCAAAGTGAAACTTTTTGTTTATTTGTTGTAGTATACATATTAGGGTTTGATTTGTTTTAGTGAATTAGTTATTTTATGCATGGATTAGAGTAGTTTCTAAAGTTTCTTGCATTTGTATATGGTTAAAGAGTACTTTCATTGCTTGAAATATTCCTTTATTACATGTCATTGCTCTCTTTGGAAGCATTCCTCATTATATACTAGAAATATACATGCTCAAAATAAACTAGACAACTTGCTTAAACAATATCTCTTTCTTACTAAATTAGAACATTTCATTGTAAGAAAATAATAGTGTTGAAAGTGAACCCTTTATTGAAAACATATTTATTACTTAAAACATCTTTCATTTGTCCTGAAAGTGCCTTAGCTTCAAGATTTACATTTCATTTGTTAGCCCTCTTTACTTGGTATTGTTGTTTCCACAATTTGCATGTAATCAATAGTCTAGTTTTAGCTATTTATTTTACTATGGTTGGATATGCTAGAGATACCTATATCCTTTGTGCACTTGATCATGCTAGCCCCAACCTAGTTTACAAGTCTATCTATAGCTTAGTGTAAGATGGAAAATTGGATAGCCACTATAGATCTCCTATAGCTCATAGAAGCCCTAAGCCTTCTAGCCTCTTAGTGGTTTGCTTTAAGACCTTGCCAAACACTAATGGTTTCATTAAAATTATTATATATACATTCTAGAACACCTATTGGGACCTCACATATGGTCTCACATTAGTTATATCACATTCAGAGCTCTCTTAGCTAATTCTACTTTGTTAGTTTTTAGGCTTTATTTTTAGTTGTATTTCATCTCACCTTGGTTTTTTTTAGTGCTTTGGTTTTGTGTCATTCTCATTGTTGGTTCTCCTTTGGTTTGCATTTTATATTATATTCAATGTTTTTATTGATTCATTACATCCATGGCCAGTCTCCCATCCTTGTGATGTTAATCCCTTTAGATTCAAAGCATCATCCTGAGCTCACTCATGAGCAAGCCATGACTATAATGAAATGTCATAGACACCGTAGGACCCAAGATTTTCCCTCGACCCAAAATAGTGGCGTAGATCCTCTCTCATTCAAAAGTGAAAAATATTGGTAGATTTATAATCAATTGACTTGGTCTCCTTTACACCAGTCTAAGCTTCTATCATCTAAGGATGTTTTGTCTCAGCTTCATGTTGTGTCTCATTCACCCATTTGAGGTGATGAGGATTCCCTTGTGTGAATGGTACCTAATAAGATATATGTGATCATTGATGATTATTTTAGATGCCTTTAGGTAAATTAAGTGCATCTTTGTCCCCTAAGAGCCAATGGTGTGCATCTTCTAGAGATAGAGCTTGCACCTATTCAGTTTTGAGTGCCTCAACTAGTTCTCATGCAAGTTCCCTACCTCTTTTCTAGTTGAAGGCTCTAAAGCGAGAATACCATCATATCCATGCTATGGGTCATAGGTATTTCATGTTAGTAAGGTATCCCCATCATGGGGAGCCCTCCCATCCTCTTAGCCCTTCCTTTAGAGTTTTTAATGAGCGTGCTAATTTTGATTGTCACCTATGGACTAGAGATCCATGGGATGCCTATCAAGAGCATCAATTCCCATTGATTAACCCTAATTTAATGGAATATAACTATAATCATGGATACTTTGGTCATCTCAACCACTTCCATGAGTATGCCACATCTTCCCATCTTCCCCATGAATAACATTGCCTATCTTATGGTCATTCCCCACCTCATGGTAGAGATGATTTCCATCATGAGTGTCTTCTCCATCAAGAACCACCTTGACATCATCATCTCCATAATAATGGTTATGATAGTGCCTATGTGCATAGGAAATATAATTACCATCATGATCCCCCTCCTGGAGCTCATTGTCATCTCACAATCAACCATGCCAATGAGGATCTCTATCACAATCCTCTATCCAGTTAGGTGCATGTTATTCCCCTTCCTAATCTTATATTTAAACTACCTAAGTTTAATGATACTTAGGACTCTAGTCCTAAAAATCATATTATGGTATTCATGATGACATGTATGGAATGGTAATATGATGAAATCATGATGTTGAAGCTCTTCACTCATTCTCTACAAGCTAAATCTCTTGTCTAGTTTTAGAATCTGCCTCCAAATTCTCTCTTTAGTTTCCATCTCCTTCCAGATGACTTCTTCTAATACTTTGATATCTCTAAGCCTTTCAACCTTAGCATCTAATAACTCACCTCCATGGTCTAGGCCAAGGGTGAGTCAAACTTTGATTTTGTGTATCTATGGAATTCAATCAACCATACATGCAGAACCAGGTTCTTGAATGATTAGCTTTATGAAATGTTTAGGGGAGCATTAAGGCAAGAGGTTCACCTTGAGGTCTTCAAGAATGAACCCCCCTTTTATGATGAAGTTCTTAATGAGTGTCTAAATATTGAAGTATTTGAGCTATGTGCAAACATGTAGCCTGTACCTTCCTAAAAGTCATCCTCTTCATGTGATCATAACTATAATGGGACCAGTGATGGTATTATTGATTCTTTTAATAAGAAGAAGGACAAGAAAGATATCCATGAGGTGAATGCTTTGAGTAATAAGTCAACTAAAAATATGGCTTCTGAATCAAGCACAATAAAATAATAGTGTTTCCTTATGAACCCACCAAGTTTTACAACTTCCATCAAATGAGAGGGCATGATGATGTCAATTGTACTTCCTAAAAGTTTGGTACACAAGCCTCACCTCTATCTTAGAGTTCTCTTGCAAAACCCAACCAAAAGTTGAATGTGTTCAAGGAGCCTCTACCTGACCATTACAAGGAAGAGAATAATAAGAAAAAGAAGAAATCAAAGGCTAAGGCCCCTCATTATCCTTATTATTTTTCCACCTCTTCTAACTCATCTTCCCAAGATGACCCACAAGGGAAATCCAAACACAAGAGTAGCAAGGTCATTACTGATATTGACATATCCTCTATTGGGTATGAGTGTTTTATCAACACATACTTAGGTTAGGTTACCAACTTTTCTAGAGAGACTAGTGGTGTTGTGCCTCCTATCCAACCCATGGGGGTAGGTAATCCTAAAGTAATATTTTAATTTAGTCATAAGATCCCTACTAGACAACATCCTTACTCCATCATAGAGGATTTATAGGGCCACTCAACTAGGATCTCCATTTGGGACCTTTTTCACCTTTGCCCTGAGGAAAGGGGACTCATATTTGATGGGCTTGGTCTCTCTTGTGAGGGTTTACTACAAGATGATGTTGAAGTTTTATTCAACTCTGATGCATTTTATCACCCTCATTCTCTTGTATTATCTTTCAACCCTACCTCTTTTCCAAATGCTTTAGTTCTTTCAAAAAGGGTTTGGTTCCCTCTATATATTGAGACCTCTATTGATGACTATCACATTAAGTGATGTATCATTAATGAAGAGATGCATTGAATATCATGCCCTTGTGCATGTTCAATGATCTTAGGATCAATCAAAATAATCTTTTTGATTCTCTTCATAACTATGTTGGTTTTAATAATGACATGTTATGATGATGGGTAATCTGAAGCTTTGGGTCAAGTTTGGCCCCAATATATTCAGGATCAAGTTTTGTGTTTTAGACCTTGATCTTTCATAACACATGATTCTTGAATATCCTTGGACCACTACCATGTAGGCCATCACATTAGTCATATTTTTCATGGTTTAGTTTGTGTATGAAGGTGAGGTTCATACTATGGAGGTTGACCCAGATCCCTAGGCATTATTTTACACAAAGATAAAGCCCTTAGGTGAGGATTTGGATATCTCCTCATGGGGATATATAGATTCCCACACACCCCTTGATTTTGAGTCTCATTTTTTTAAGGATTAACGTTGTGATCCAGTTGATTATTGAGTAGTGTTCACTCCTTCAAAGTTTGGCACATATTAGCCAACTCCCTCTCTAGCCTTATGATGCCAATTCAGCTCTTCCCTTCTTAGAGACCTCTTCTAAGATGTATCCTTAAATGTTGAGCTTCCCCTCTTTTCACACTTCTCCCATAAAAGTATAAAATCTATCAATGCATCTCCTACGAAGATTGCTAGAGTTTTTGAATCTAATCTTGAATGTTATTCTATCTAAGGTATAACATGCAACCTAATCAACGAGAGGAGATATTATAAGAATCTCATGCCCAAAAATATTACGTGATGTCATCCTCTTACTTGTTTGGTTTCATAGGTCTCATTCACCAATAATGATCCCACCTTTGACACTCTTGTCTTTCAAGTCATGACTGGTGAACCTAAGGATATAGATTCTTCATATTTTTCTTCCTACCTCTATTATATTGTTTGGCCTCTTCATAGGCTAAGTAGTGGTATACCTTAGGGATATAACTCTAGTGAGGGTGAAGTGGTGGCTTGCCCTCAGGGGTAGGCCTGGGATTGGGCCTATGGTGCTTTGATGAGCCTCAGAGCTTACTAGAACACCCTTCTCAAGCCATTGTTTAGTGGATTTCCCCTCTCATGGCATCCATCATTAGAACCTTACAGGTCTACTTAGACATTTGGATTAAGCACTCTTCCTTAGATGCATCTCAACACAAAATCATATTATTTTTCTTCTTTTAGTTGTTTGGTCTATTACTCATTGGTGTAAGCCCTATACCGACTCCCTCTCTCCTTTTCTATAGTGCTTGTAAGTGGTGTGGGTTAGTGGTTATGGTTACTTATGACTTTATCTAACCTTTTTTGGATGGTATTCATCTATCATAAGCCTCTTACCACCCCTCCTCATTTCTCATTATGGTTGGCATTGAGGCACTCTCTCATAGTTGGCCTCGCATAGTAGAGGTGGCTCTACCAATTTGTTGGGTGAATATTTTGTCACCTGCGTACTGATGAGCAAAATAGGTCTGATCAACCACAAGGAAGATTGGTTGGCTAAATTTATAGGTTTACCACATCAAAAGGGGACAAATCTCTCATCTCATCAAGGGGAGGTTCCCTATAAGTATGAAGGGGCTATATATATATATATATATATATATATATATATATATGTTAATCTATTATAAATAAACTAAAAATAACACTCAGGGGTAGGATAACACCATCCATCTCTCTTTTTTTAGAGATGATGTTCACCATTCAAAGGATAAATCCTAATGAAATGACAGAAGGCACTCCTCTTCTTTCAAAAGTGTTGTTCAGCAGACAAGGGGAACTTTTCAGGTAGTGACAAGTAACTGTAACAAGGGCACAGTAACATAGCAGGATAAAATGTAGCACAAAGTCTCACCTGCCAAAGAGTGAAATATGAAGGATAACGAGGGCATAAAGTCATCCCAAGATCCTTTACATATAAATATAAAATAGACAAACTAAAGATAATTGTGGCAGCACAAAGTCTCTCCACAGTTGGCTTCAAGACACCTTCCTGATTACTTTCACTAATTTTGCTTATTTAATTCAATGGACAAAAAATGTATTAAGGAAACAAACATAAGAATAATTTCCACAACAACCAAGCTATTCCAGCACAAAGTTTAAAAAGTCACTTGTTTTCTTATTCAAATAATGAAATATGATCAACAATCTGAGCTTAAAGTCTCAGTAATGCCTTTCAATTTAGGTAGAGTTTTGTTTTTGATAACAGTGAGATCTCCTTAAAATAATAAGAGAGAGTCTAATATATAGTGCTCCAAGAAAGATTTGGGTGCTTTGTTTCACAAAAATGGCCTATGATGCATTTAATTCCTTCAATGCATTTTAAATTCTATCCATGGGCTATGCTAGAATCGAGTGCTAGTTTTTAATATGGGCCACCTAATGTGTTTCCCAATGTGTGCACAGCTATTCGCTTTACTCAATGCAGAAAAATAGGCCATGCTATTGAATGTTTGCACACTTTGATGTCCACCTGGTAAGCTACTTTACCTTCTAAAATCATATCCCATGCATGGATATTTTTGATCTTTCTCCATCATTCCCCCTTTCCTTGCTATATTTCATCCTTATCTATGCGATCTAAGCTCTCAGGCTATCTCTTTGGCTGGTTGCTAAATTTGTTCACAGGGTTGGCACCGTATTTGAAAATCAAAAAAT
Organism: Torreya grandis; assembly: GCA_037957365.1. Lineage (NCBI taxonomy): Eukaryota > Viridiplantae > Streptophyta > Pinopsida > Cupressales > Taxaceae > Torreya > Torreya grandis. Next base: position 2,530,055 of record JARHVA010000178.1, read on the forward strand.
ATTTCATTATCTTAAATTTGACATTCATAGGGATGTCAATGGTTCAATCACTTCCCTAGTTCAATTGCTTCCCTAGTTCAATCACTTTCTTAGTTCAATCGCTTTCTCAGTTCAATCGCTTTCTTGGTTTAATGACTTTCTTGGTTCAATCACTTTCTTAGTCTTTCATTGAACCATCCCTTTGTCTAGTGTTTCCTTTGATCTTTGAACCAATGTTATCTACCCTCCATAAGGGCACCTGCCCTTAGTTCACTACCCTCCACAAGGGCACTTATTCTTTCAGCTTTGGGGCACTCCTTTGAACCATCCACGTTGAACCTTTGAACTATTGAACCATTTTGGTTTAAGGTTCAATCGATTCATTGGTTCATTGGCTTTCTTGCTCATTCATTTGACCGCTTGAATCAATCACTTTGAACCAATCTCATTGAACCTTTAAACTATTTTGGGTTCAAGGTTCAACAATTCAATCACTTTTTTACTCTTTGGTTGAACCATCCCTTTGAACTAGTCTCTAGAATCATCCGCTTCCTTCCTTTGTTTGGCGCTTCCTTTGAACCATTGAACCTGTGAACCATTTTGGTTCAAGGTTCAATAAATTCATTGGTTCATCCTTTAGGATTTGAGAAAGGTCCATTTTGCTCATTACCTACCCTCTGCAAGGGTACTTTGGCCTATGCGCTTTGGGGCACTCCTTTGAACCAACTGATTGAACTGATCGATTAAACCTTTGAACCATTTTGGTTCAAGGTTCAATGGTTCAATGGTTCAAGCACTTTCTTGTGTTATGCTCATTCACTTGATCACTTGAACCAACTGCATTGAACCTTTAAACCTTTGAACTCTTTTGGTTCAAGGTTTAACAGTTTAATGGTTAAAGTTCTTTCTTGTGTTCCGCTCATTCACTTGACCGCTTGAACCAACCGTGTTGAACTAACTACTTTGAACCAATTGTGTTGAACCTTTGAACTTTTTAACTCTTTTGGTTCAAGGTTCAACATTTCAACGGTTCAAAGGTTCAAACCTTCTTTTGACTAAGTCTTTTGAAGTCGTTAAACTTGATGAAGCGGTTGAACTTTGAACTTTTGTTGAAGCGCTTAACTCTTTAAGCTTGCTGACATCGTTGAACCTTTGAACTTGTTGAACCTTTAAACCTTTGAACCATTTTAGTTCAAGGTTCAATGGTTCAACGGTTCAATCCTTTGTTTAAATTTTGTCGATGAACCTTTTGGTTAAACCTTGGCATTAAACTAACCTTGAAATTGCCTAAGTGTTGAGAGCTTATTGCTTCCTACAAAGTCTATAGATTCAAACCTGCAGAGTCCATAGACACTAACCTGTAGAGTCTATAGAAATGAACTAGTGGAGTCCATAGAAAAGAGTCTTTAGAATCCTGCCTACAGAGTCTGTAGAAACTAACTGACAGAGTCCATAGAAATGAGTCCATAGATTCCTTACTATAGAGTTCATAGATTTAAGCCTGTAGAGTTTATAGAATTGAGTCTATAGATTTAAGCCTGTAGAGTCTGTAGAGTCCATATATTTCTTCCTACGAAGTTCGTTAGCTAAAAAAGCTTGAATAATGAAGAATTTTGAAGGCTCAAAATAATTTTTGAGAAGGGAAGAGAGAATTTTGGCCTACATGACCAAAATAGTTCATATGTTGTCCCAAAAATGAGTGACTGATTTTGGGAAAAACAACTAGCTCCAGTTGGGGAACTTCTTTCAGTTGAAATTTTGAAGCAGCTGAAGGGAGTAGAAACTAGAATCTCTAGTGCCTTAAAGTATGCCATTGAGCTATGGATTCATGCTACCTAAAAAGAAAGGCAACAAAAATAAAAATGAAAATCACAAAATAGAACTAAAGACTATATAAATATACATATGAACAGATGATCTTATCTGATGCCTCAAGATTCAAAGCACTTCAGATGCCGCCCAATGTGAGATAGTGAAAATGGTGTTCTATCTTGATAAACTAGTAAGGAATCATTTTCTCCCCAGAATCAGTGACAAGCGAATGGAACTCTCCACTAGGAATCACATTTTCTATGCACTCCTTTTGGTTTTCTCTTCTGGCCCCATGGCAAGGTGTGGTCTCCAATTTGAAAACCATAAATCTTTGCTCTCTTGGTGAAGAGTTCCTTGTCTTGACTTTGGAATGTAGTAGTATGGTCCACTACCATAGCTTGTTTCTCTTTTGGTTTAGTCCAGCACATGATTTGATTGTTCCCATCAAATACCTGACAAACCATCAGCTCAACATCTCCTTTTGCATGAAGGAGTTTGACACCTTTGTCTTGAGCAGCCTTCAACCCAAGTAATAGAGATTCATTCTCGACAGTGTTGTTGGTGTTGCTAAATTGCAACTCATATGAAGAAGGAAAGATATCTCCTTTAGGAGATATCAACACAGTCCTAACTCCAGCACTAGTAGAAGATTTGGTGCCATCAAATTCTAGTATCCATACATCATCAAAAACTACTCCTTTCTTAGATTTTCCTTCGTTTGGAGAGGAGAGTTCCTTTAGGCTTGCATTGTGTTCTCTCATGTCTTCTATTGTTCTGTCTGGACCAATTTTTAGATTGCCACCTATAAGATTTTCATCTACTATAATAAGAACATCTTCATTAGACAAAAAATAATTACCCCTGCCTAAAGACTCAAATAGAATTTGAGCTTCAGGCACTGATGTCTGAGTGACAACATATTTTGCTTCCTTCTCAAGAAGCAGCCTCTTCATAACACCTTTGACAGGGATCCTCACCTCTAACAGGTCCATGCTCAATTCTCCTCCAACATTTTTTTATAAATTTCATCCAAGAAGGATGTCTTATGAGGCTGAGATGTCGGCCACTAGGACTGTCATCTTGATTCTCTTGTTCGAGAATGCTACAAATGCAAATTAGGCATCCTTGATTTATCCCAGTAGTGGAACTTGTTTGTTCTCCATGGAGAAACATCTCCCAAATATCTTGGTCAGTGTGAGACCAAGAGGTTCTACCACTTTCGTAGGCATGACATTGTCTAAAGCTCTGGAATTAATGATGTAATTGCTCAGCTTGTGACCATTTATCAACAGGGAAACATAGAAAGGTTTTATTTTCCTAGGGGCAGCTAGAGGAGTAATAACAAGATTGTTTGGGATGGACATGTTCTTTGGGGGATCATGAGTTACCTTGTTAACATCTTATCCTGTAGGGATGGCTTTATTCTTCACAGACTCAACCAACCTGTCCAACTTCTCAGGGTTGGCTTGTAGGAATTCAAATTTAGACATTTGAATTTTGGTTTTCTTGACATGGTCGATTATGTCAATTGACTAAAATGGACTAAGAACAGAGGAAGGGAGTTCATCCTTTTGATTTTTGGGAGGGGGAGGACTGGTCTATGGATTTGAAGTTGAAGGTGAAGGCGTACTTGATGTATTTACCTTTTTAACAGTCACTAGGTCCTTTGGCTGGAAAGGTAGAGTAGTTCCCTACTTAGCAATTGAAATTACAGGCTGAGTTCATTTGTCTATTCTTTCTTTATCAGCTTGCTAGGTTGAATGGTTCTTAGACTGAGTGAATATAGCATAAGTTCCCTCAACTACTCCACCTTCACTTCTAGGTTCATCCTGGTAATTCAAGAAACCAATGTTGGAGTCACCAACTGATTCTTCTTGGTCTACTATAAAGAGATCAACATCATTTTCTTTATCAAACTTAGGTTGGAAAGAGAAATCATGTTCTATTTTCAGATATCCAACTGCTGAGTGGGATGGTGTTTCTTCAATAGCAAGTTTTCCCTATGGGAGAGGTAGATGATTTGGTTGCCCTTGAGTTTTGGTAGTATTGCCTTGATATGAATGGTTCTAAAATATTCTCCTTGGCATATCCTGATAAGGAGTAGACATATCTTGGGCCACTTGTCTTTTCAAGGCTAGCAGTTCATTTGCTAGCTTTTACACTATTAGATTAGTGTTACCTGTAGATGGATATTCAGAAGATGAAGAAGATTTACCTCTATTAGGATCTCTCTTTATCTTTCCTGCCAAGATAAGGTCATCTTCCACCTCAGTGGCCAAATCTTGAGCTACAACAAGGTCTATTTAGCCAGCACATCTCAGCAGAAAACTCACTTCAAGTAGTTAAGATTTGATGAAGAAACATTTGAGATTCTCAGTTGTAGGCCAAGTAATTGTAGGAATCTTATTCCTCAGCTTGTCGAACTTGGATATGAAATCCCTCATTGGTTCATGAGGCTCCTTCTTCATTTGTGTGAGTTGAGATAGTAAGGCATGTGCATCTTCTGTAGGCTTGAATCTAGCTTCAAATTTGGCTTTGAGAGTGTTCCAATTAGTCACAGTCTTGGCCTACAGATGATAAAAACCAGTATGTAGTAGCACCTTGTAAAGTTTCCATGAACAACCTGATTGCTACATCCTCATACTCCACACCTATTATGCCACAGGCTATGCTAAAAGCTACAATATGTTCATCAGGATGAACCTTCCCATCACCATAGAACTTGGGGAAATTTTTCCTTGAACTGTGTGGTAGCTCATGTAGAGGTGGAGTTAAATTGAGTGGGACAAAAGAGTTACCCCAAGGGCCTTGAATTGCCATTGTATGACTATGTAAAGGTGGAATAACAAATCTCAGAGGGGTAAGTACTGACAAAGCTTTATTAATAGTAAAAATGGATGCTTTGCCTGGTAATGGAGACTTGACTTTAGTAGGAGGAAATCTCTTGGTTCATTGGAGATGAGATGGTGAAGGAAATAGATCAAAATTATTTTGGTGTATGAACTCGAATACAAGGTCAACAATACCTTTAGCCCTTTGGCTTTGTTTATACCGTAGATTTTCTAGAATGTAAAAATAAAAATGGAAAAGAACTGGCATTGCTTCAACTTGAAGCTTGAGGCTTCAAACTACACATTCTTCCATAGTAGGATAAATGGATAAGGATATAATGATAATGGGTAAGACCCAGATGAGAGTCACCAGAGTATATAATGGATAAGGATAGGAACTGCTTATTCAAATCCCTAGTGAAGTCACCAAAAACTGTTGGTGTGAAGCTAGCAGTGTTCTTTCCTACTTCACGTTGTTCCCCAGCGATATGAAATGCTTCGATTTGAATATACTAGAAAATGACTAGAAATGCTCATCGGTCCCCAATAGAGTCACCAAAAACTATTGGGTGAATATTTTGTCACCAGCGTACTGATGAGCAAAATAGGTCTGATCAACCACAACAAGGAAGATTGGTTAGCCAAATATGTAGGTTTACCACATCAAAAGGGGACAAATCTCTCCTCTCATTAAGGGGAGGTTCCTTATAAGTATAAAGGGGCTATATATATATATATATATATATATATATATATATATATATATATATATATATATATATGCTAATCTACTATAAATAAGCTAAAAATAACACTCAGGGGTAGGATAGCACCATCTATCTCTCTCTTTTTAGAGATGATGTTCACCAATCAAAGGATAAATCCTGATGAAATGATAGAAGGCACTCCTCTTCTTTTAGAAGTGTTGTTCAACAAACAATAGGAACCTTTTAGGTAGTGATAAGTAACTATAATAGGGTACAGTAACATAGCAGGATGAAATGTAGCACAAAGTCTCCACCTCAACTACCAAAGAGTGAAATACAAAGGATAATGAGGGCACAAAGTCATCCTAAGATCCTTTACATAGAAATAGAAAATAGACAAACTAAAGACAATTGTGGCATCACAAAGTCTCTCCACAGCCAGCTTCAGGACACCTTCCTGATTACTTTCACTAATTATGCTAATCTAATTAAATGGACAAAAAATGTATTAAGGAAATAGACATAAGAACAATTTCCCCAAAAACCAAGCTATTCCAGCACAAAGTCTGAAAAGTCACTTGTTTTCTTATTCAAATAATGAAATATGATCAACAATCTGAGCTCAAAGTCTCAGTAATGCCTTTCAATTTAGGCAGAGTTTTGTTTTTTATAACAAAGAGATCTCCTTAAAATAATAAGAGAGAGTCCAATATATAGTGCTCCAAGAAAGACTTGGGTGCTTTGTTTAACAAAAATGGCCTACGATGCATTTAATGCCTTCAATGCATTTCAAACTCTATCCATGGGCTATGCTAGAATCGAGTGTCAGTTTTTGATATGGGCCACCTAACGTGTTTCCTGATGTGTGCATAGCTGTTCACTTTACTCAATGCAAAAAAACAAGCTATGCCATTGAATGTTTGCACTCTCTAATGTCCACCTGGTGGGCTACTTTACCTTCTAGAAACATATCCCATGCATGGATATTTCTGATCCTTCACCATCATTCCCCCTTTCCTTATTGTATTTCATCCTTATCTGTGCAATTTGAGCTCTCAGGCTATCTCTTTGGCCGGCCACTGAATTTGTTCACAGGGTCAACATTGTATTTGAAAATAAACAAATATTTCATTATCTTAAATTTGACATCTACAAGGATGTCAATGGTTCAATTACTTCCCTGGTTTAATCACTTCCCTGGTTCAATCACTTTCTTAGTGCAATCACTTTCTCAGTTTAATCACTTTTTTGGTTCAATCGCTTTCTTGGTTCAATCACTTTCTTGGTCTTTGATTGAACCATCCCTTTGTCCAGTGCTTCATTTGATCTTTGAACCAATGTTCTCTACCCTCTATAAGGGTACCTATCCTTAGTTCACTACCCTCCACAAGAGCATTTGTTATTTCAGCTTTGGGGCACTCCTTTGATGTCAGGATTAGGAGCACAATTGATTACCTTGTATAAGCAACTAAACATGGAATTTAACCAGAAGTAACAAGTAACAAGAAATCAAAAACAACATAGAATTTGAGAGACAATACAATCTTATATTAAACTCATCTAGAAAGAAAATACAATAAAGAAGATGCCACTTCTTCTTACACCTTTGAGGCTTCCCACACCTCTAAGACTTCCAGTAATTCTCAATCAAGAGTTCACTCTCTCAATTACAGTCACAACAATCAACTCAAACACAGAGTTTTTGTTCACCTCTAACCAGTCAATAACAATACTGCAAGTACACAAGTACTCAAAGTACTTCAAGTAGATCTCCCATGAACTTGCAACAACTTGTAATCAAATGATCTTACTTACCATGTAGATCTAACATGATCATGCACAACCTGCAGATCAACCTCATCTTACAATTGGAAGGATCTCTTCTTTGTCTTTAATTACAATACAGCTCTATGAGTCTATTATATATATCCCATGCAAACAATAATTAGACACCTAATTAAAATAATTAGACATGCAACTCAAGACTATAATTAGCCTTTTACATGTAAATAATCAGTTCATTAACAAACTGTTTGTGAACTAACAGTTATGGAACTGCACAGGCGATCAACGTCAGTCGCTGTCTATTTGGAGATGACCGATGTCAACCAATCTATGATCAATGTCAAAAGCTTCCTGTCCACCCATGACCAACATCAGTTGGCCTGATCGACACCAGTGACTGTGACACTCAGCAACCTCCTCCATGTCTACATACAATGAAGCTTTTAACTCCACAACCTAACAATCTCCCATTGGAGATAAATAGTTGCACCTATACCTGTACATCATCTAATCTATTTTCTAGCTTGTATCCCTCTTCAAGCTCAATCTTGAAGACCAACCACCACACATCTTATGGTGCAACGCCTGTCATCCAAGTCCCTTGCCACATCTGATTCTACATACCCATGTAGAGAAGTGCTTAACCCTGCATCGCATGTATACCTGTTGTTGTCCCCTCTCAGATACCTGAGAATCCACTGAACAACTTTCCAGTGCTTCTTTCCTAAATTGACCTTAAACTTTCTAACAACACCCACTGCTTGGGCAAACTCAGGTCTAGTACATACCATGCACTTAACCTCATTATCTGAATTGGGACACTATTCTATGAACTGTCCATCCATAAATATGCAAACTAGTTCTGCATCCCACATCTTGAACCTTGCCACTACCTTATTCACACAATCATCTGGGGACAAAATCAACCTATGACCTTCCATGTCTCTAGATATACTCATGCCAAAGAATCTTGCTGCTCCCAGATTCCTCATGACATACCTCTAAACTAACTTTACTTTTAGCTCAGCAACTCCCTGCATGTGTGACCCTGTAACAAGCATACACACCACATACAGTAACAGGATAATGTAGCTAATATTATCCAACTTGGTAAAGTAAACACAATGGTTAAACCTCCATTGTCCTGTAGCTTTCTCAAGACCATATACCCTGGCCTTCTATCTCACGTGTCCATTCTCTCTCTTCTTTGAACTAGGAATTCATTTGTCTCTTAGTGCTTTCTCTTCGGCTAGCAACTCTACCAAATCTCCCATTTGGTTCTCATCTAAGGAATCAAATTTCTCATTCATGCCATGCTCCCACTGTTTCCTAGATTCTAACTGCTCTGCTTCTTTAAAACTTCTTGGTTCTTGACCATCAGTGAGAAACAAGTAATCTAAAGAAGGGGAATAATGAATCTGAGGCTTACTTACACTTTCAGCCCTCCTCATGGGCATTTGAGACTCTTTGATAGCTTACTATCCACCCAAAATCCATTTTGATAGTGATCGTCATTGGTCACCCCCCAGTCTGCATCCAACCAACGTCTGTTCCATGTGACTGTCCTGACTATCGACGTCAATTCTCTAACCGACATCAGTCTTAACCTTCCTGACACCACCAACTCTAGTTTGTACATGATCGACGTCAGTACCTACCTATTCGACACCAGTTCCCCTTGACTGACATTGGTACCTGTGTTTACCTATGAGTGATGACTTTTTACCTGTGAGCTTACTTTGAATCATTCCCTTGTTCAAACTGCCCTGCTCAAAATTTTTCAGCCCCTGTGACTGATTTTTATCCATCATCTTCTCCTTGAACACCAAGACTTTTTTATTCTTTTCAAAAACATCAAATTTCCTCTTTGTGTAATAAATCTGATCCTTTCTTGTAGCATCAGTAACAAAAAACCTCACTTTCTTTTGTTGCTTACAGAAATCTCTACCTATGCTTTCCAGATCTGAACTCTTACCCTTTGACTCAAGAACATGCATCCCCTTCTTATTCATATGACCAAGCCTACAAAGCCACATCTTCGAATCTACAACTAAAGTAGATAAACTAGAAGGAGAATTAGTAATACAAGTAGATAGATAAAGAGTACCTACTTTCTTACCTCTTGCTAAAACAAGTGCATCCTTGGTAACTTTCTAAGAGTCTGCTGTGAGAGTTATTGTGCTTCCCTCATCACCCAACTTTCCAACAAAAATCAAGTTTCACTTCAGGACTGGGACATGCATGACCTCCTTCAACACCCATGTATTGCTTGTCTGCAATTTCAGCTGCACTTTCCCTTTGCCCACCATTTGACAAGGCTTACCATCCCCTAAATAAATTTCTCCAAAGTCTCCTTGGACATATTCATGAAAAAATTCCCTATTTGGGGATGCATGAAAAGAGGCACTAGAATCTAAAACCCAAGATTCTACTTTATCCAAGGAACATACTAGAGCATCCTATGCAACAATATCTACAACATATGCTTCTTCATTTCCTTCTTACTGATCTTCAACCGACCTGTAATCTTTCTTCATGTGCCCTAACTTTCCATAATTCCAGCAGATTACTCTGCCATACCTGGATTTGGATCTCCTGCCTATCTTTGACCTTGATCTCCCTTGCTCGATCTTCTCTCTTTGCCTTCCCCTACTTTCAACACTTAAAGCATTCCCTGATGATTCACCTGTGCTTTTCTTGTGAATTTCTTCATTCAAAATTACACTAACAACATCATCCACTTTTAAGATATTTGAAGTAGACGCAGTATTACTAACTGCCATTACCAAACTATCCCAACTTTCAGGTAATGAGCATAAAATTAAGAGAGCCTTAATTTCATCATCAAAAACAATATTGACTGAAACTAACTGGTTTACCAAACCATGGAAATCACTAAGATGACTATGTACATATCAACCTTCCAACATTTACAAATTAAATAACTGCTTCATAAGAAATACCTTATTCGAAGCTAAGAGTTTTTCATAAAAATTTTCCAAAGATTCCATCAACTCTACCATTGTCTTTGCCTATGATAAGTTGGAAATCACAGACGATGCAAGGCTCAACCTTATAGATCCCAGAGCCTTCTGATCAAGAACCTTCCATTCTTCATCTTTCATATCTGTGGGTTTGCATGCAACCCCACCCAATGGTAAGTACAAATCTTTTTGATATAGATAATCTTCTATCTGCATCCTCCATAATTGATAATTCTTGCCATTAAACTTCTCCATTCTAAGCTTACTTTCTTTTGCCATTGTTATACTCCCACTCAATCAGAAACCCCTGAGAGTGACCTGTAATCAACAAACGCTTAACACACTCTGAAACCAAGGTGTTAGTAAACCTTGCTCCTGCAACCCTAGCTCTGAACCAAAATTTTAGGATTAGGAGCACAATTGATTACCTTGTATAAGCAACTAAACATGAAATTTAATCAGAAGTAACAAGTAACAAGAAATCATAAACAACACAGAATTTGAGAGACAATACAATCTTGTATTAAACTCATCCAGAAAGAAAATACAATAAAGAAGATGCCACTTCTTCTTACGCCTCTGAGGCTTCCCACACCTCTAGGACTTTTAGTATTTCTCAATCAAGAGTTCACTCTCTCAATTACGGTCACAACAATCAACTCAAACACAAAGTTGTTGTTCACCTCCAACCAGTCAGTAACAATACTACTAGTACACAAGTACTCAAAGTACTTCAAGTAGATCTCCAATGAACTTGCAACAACCTACAAATCAAATGATCTTACTTACCATGTAGATCTAACATGATCATGCACAACCTCCAGATCAACCTCATCTTACAATTGGAAGGATCTCTTCCTTGTCCTTAATTATAATATAGCCCATGAGTCTATTATATAGATCCCAAGCAAACAATAATTAGACACATAATTACAATAATTAGACACGTAACTCAAGACTAAAATTAGCCTTTTAAATGCAAATAATCAATTCGTTAACAAATTGTTCATGAACTAACAGTTTTGGAACCGCACAGGTGACCGACATTGGTCGTTGTCTGTCTGGAGATGACCGATGTTGACTGATCTCTGACCGATGTCAAAAGCTTCCTATCCACCCATGACTAACATCGGTTGGCCTAATCGATGTCGGTGACTATGACACTCGGCAACCTCCTCCATGTCTGCATACAGTGAAGCTTTTAACTCCACAACCTAACATTTGAACCATCCATGTTGAAACTTTAAACCTTTGAACCGTTGAACCATTTTGGTTTAAGGTTCAATCAGTTCATTGGTTCATTGGCTTTCTTGCTCATTCATTTGATCGCTTGAACCAATCGCTTTGAACCAATCTCATTGAACCTTTGAACCATTTTTGGTTCGAGGTTCAACAGTTCAATCTCTTTTTTGCTCTTTGGTTGAACCATCCCTTTGAACTAGTCTCTTGAATCATCCACTTCCTTCCTTTGTTTGGCGCTTCTTTTGAACCATTGAACCTTTGAACCATTTTGGTTCAAAGTTTAATCAATTCATTAGTTCATCCTTTGGGCTTCAAGAAAGGTCCATTTTGCTCATTACCTTCCCTCCACAAGGGTACTTTGGCCTGTGGGCTTTGGGGCACGCCTTTGAATTGACCGCTTGAACCGACCGATTAAACCTTTGAACCATTTTGGTTCAAGGTTCAACGGTTCAATGGTTCAAGCACTTTCTTATGTTCCACTCATTCACTTAACTACTTAAACCAACCGCGTTGAACCTTTAAACCTTTGAACTCTTTTGGTTCAAGGTTCAATGGTTTAATGGTTGAAGCGCTTTCTTGTGTTCCACTCATTCACTTGATCACTTAAACCAACCGCGTTGAACCAACTACTTTGAACTAACCGTATTGAACCTCTAAACCTTTGAACTCTTTTGGTTTAAGGTTCAATAGTTCAATAGTTCAATGGTTCAAAGGTTCAAACCTTCTTTTTGCTAAGTCTTTTGAAGCCATTGAACTTGCTAAAGCGGTTAAACTTTAAACTTTTGATTAACTCTTTAAGATTGCTGACATTGTTGAACCTTTGAACCTTTAAACCATTTTATTTCAAGGTTAAATAGTTCAATGGTTCAATCCTTTGTTTGAAGTTTGCTGATGAACCTTTTGGTTGAACCTTGGCATTGAACCAACCTTAAAATTGCCTAAGTGTTGAGAGCTTATTCCTTCCTGCAAAGTCCGCAAATATTAACCTATAGAGTTCGTAGAAATGAACTGGTGGAGTTTGTAGAAATGATTCTATATATTCCTTCTTGTAGAGTCTATAGATTTAAGCCTATAGAGTTCGTAGATTTAAGCCTACAGAGTCTGTAGATTCAAGCCTGTAAAGTCTGTAGATTTCTTCTTGTGAAGTCCATTAACTGAAAAAGCTTGAATAATGAAGAATTTTGAAGGCTCAAAAAAATTTTGAGAAGGGAAGAGAGAATTTTGGCCTACAGGACCAAAATAGTTCATATGTTGTCCCAAAAATGAGTGACATATTTTGGGAACAACACAGTTGAGATGCCTTTCCTGCCTCTAGAACTTTGACTCCTTGTGTCTATAGAGAAAGAAACATGACCCTGGATTATTTGTGCACATAATAAAATGAAAAAAACATGTTTTGACAATCTCAACAACTATTTTTCCTATCTCCCTCCCTTCCTAACCTTTTTGGGCTTGTTTTGGGCCCTACTTGGCACCCTGGGCCTTTTTTTAGCCCTTTCTAGCCCAATCCATGGGTTTTTGGGTTAGGCCATGAATTGCAAGTGGGATAGGCCATAGCTTGGAAGTGGGATAGGCCATGAGCCCCATGGATTGGGAATGGTTTAGGCCATAGGTTTACCCTAGTAGGCCTTGTCCTAGGCTTAGAGCCTTCTTTTTGCCCTTTTTGGGCCTCTGTTTTACTTCATTATTGCTCCCAAAACCATAGAACCTTCATCTTGAAGGTTTTGGCCCATTCCAAACATAATGGTGGGGTCCATTTCTCTATCTGAGGACTCCTTAGTTATTTTTTGGGACCATTATAATATTTTGGACCCCTAGTTCCTCTAGCCTATTAGGCTCGTGTACTCCTTACTAGATACACTTTGTGGGCCCTTTTTGGGTGTTTTTCCCATTTTGGTATTTTAAACCATGAAACTTCCATATTAGGGATTTTGGAACATTCTAAGTGAAATGGTGGCCTTTGTGTTTTGTTTTGAGGTTTCTTTGGCCCTATTCTAGCCTTATTTTAGTTCTTGGGACCCCTTTTGGGTCCCCATTGACCTCCCACGCTTGTGCCCCATCTCATGGGCACCCAGAGATAGAAGTTACTTGTTATACTAGTTTTAGTTATTCATTTCTATACATTTCCATATCCAATCTATTCTAACTCCCTCTATCTCTTTTTTGTCATGGTTGTAGGTAGGTTTTTTAGCTGGGTGATGGTTTGGGACTTGTTCTGGTCTTGTTGATTGGTCTTCATCTTCTCTAAAATTCTTCCCACTTTCCTTTGTTACCTCATACCATAATTAGTGTGGGTCAATTAGTTTCATTATTTGTTTCCCCCGTGAAACTCACTTACACTATCTTACTTTGATATTACCTTTTGATAGTTCTTAGTCTTGTGTTCTTGACCCCCATCATGGTGCACCTCTCTGTGGTGATTCACATAGATGGTGATACTTGAGGCAACCCAAGATTGATAGCTACAACTTGGGTTATCAATGATCCATGGGGCCATAAACTTGTTGTAATTAGTTGTTTCCTTATCAATAAGATGAATAATGTCATTGAGTATCACATAATCATTGACACCTTGACTGATGCCCATGAGTTAGACACATGCTATGTGCAGTTATTCTCTGACTCACTCCTAGTTGTGTCTTAACTCACCATTTTGTAGGTTGTCTTTAGCTTTGAGTTACTCCCCTTATTCGAGGTGGCATATGATTTGCTATCCTTCTTTGAATACATCCAATTCATCGATATCCTTCATAAGGAGAATACTAGGGATAATGCCTTAGTGAATGTCATTATCAATAGTATGATTTGATTTGATATCACTTGTGTCCATTCTTTGTAGGAGATAGAACTAGAGTTGAAGCTAGTGCTGGAGTTGGATTTTAGATTACACAGCATTTGTACTCTCACCCATGGATCACACCATCAACTTTTTCTACCACCATCCTTATCTGGTAAGTGTAGGTAATGTTTCTTTTTATATTTTCCATTATTTATTTCCTTTGCTTTAGTGTGGATTTTAGTTACATCATAACACTCCTTGTTAATTTGAACACCGATTGCTTGTACCTCAAGGGCATATATAATCATACTTCTCATGACCCTCCTCCTCCTTATGATTACACATTGGTTCATGTATAGATTACCAACTTTGGTTACCTTTCTTAGAGACATTTTTCACTCACTTAGACCTTTTTTGCATGATATTCTCATCCCCTACATATCCCTAGTCCATTTCATCTCTTTGGTATGTTAGATGGGTTCTCTAAGGACCCCTGTAGGGCCCTTTCAGGAACTCATTGACCACCCTAAGCACCTTTTTGACCTAGTCTACATCTTAGGGAGGAAACCTGAGGCCTAAGTTGCATATTTCCTTCACAAAATTTGTGGCCTAGGCCATGACTAGGCATAACATGTGAAAAAGTGCCATGTTTCAACCCAAATGGATAGAAATGGCTAGTTGTTGGTCTTTTGGTAGATTAGGGTTGAGATATAAGCCTCTTTCTCATTATTTTAAGCCTATAATTTCACTTTCTCTTACATCTCTATTGTTATATTCTCACTTGATTATTCACACTCAAGGCTTGGTTGCCTCCTTGAATCTCTCTTGGTTCTTGCTTGGCATAATAGCTTTCTTTATGACAAAGGATGCCCTACTCTATTGGAGCTTCCAATGGTGATTCACATTACTATCTATAGTGTTCTTGAAGCTTGTGGGTTGATCCTTGCTCCTTCAAGACTCCATTACACTTGTTTCTTGTTCTCCTTGCATTGGCTCTCTCAAATTGGCAGTTTCTCCTTCACCTCTTCCATAACTTTTGGTTCTTGGTTTGGAATCATTTTACACACAGCCTAATATTCTTCCTCTCTTGCCTCCTAGCTTGGACAATCAATTCATATAAAGTATGCACATCTATCTTGAGCTTGATATAATGTAACTTTGATTTTCAAAGTGAAACTCTTTGTTTATTTATTATAGTATACATGTTAGGGTTTGATTTGTTTTAGTGAACTAGTTATTTTATGCATGGCTTAGAGTAGTTTCTAAATTTTATTGCATTTGCATATGGTTAAAGGGTACTTTCATTGATTAAAATATTCTTTTATTACATGCCATTTATCTCTTTAGAAATACTCATCATTACATACTAGAAATATACATGCTCAAAATGAATTAGACAACTTGCTTAAACAATCTCTCTCTCTTGATAAACTAGAACATTGCATTGTTAGAAAACAATAGTGTTGAAAGTGAAAGATAGCTCAAACCTAGACTAGGCATGCTATTGAACCCTTTATTGAAAATGTATTTATTACTTAAAATGTCTTTCATTTGGCCTAAAAGTGCCTTGGCTTATATATTGACATTTTATTTATTAGCTCTCTTTACTTCATATCGTTATTTCCACAATTTGTATGCAATCAACAATTTAGTCTTAGCTACTTGCTTTACTATGGTTAGATCCACTAGAGGTACCTACATATTTTGTGTGATTGATCATGTGAGCCCCAACCTAGTTTACAATTCTATCTATAGCTTGGTGCAATCTGACAAACTAGATAGCCACAATATATCTCTTGTAGGCCATAGAAGCCCTAAGCCTTTTAGCCTCTTAGTGGTTTGATTTAGCACCCTATAAAACACCAGTGGTTCTATTCAGATTCTTGGAGCTACACAATCCTTGAAAGGATATGAGTAAAATTAGAGTTTTTTAGAGAATTAGGTATATGCATTAATTAAGGCTCTCAAGAAATTTAGGCATATTCTCTCCAACAATAAGATTTATTTGATGGTGAGTCATCAAAGTGTCAAAAAAATTCTGCTCAACCAAGAGATAAATGGAAAAAGAGCAGGGTGGATCACTAAGGTCATGGAGTATGATGTGGACATCAAAATTACCGAGCTATTGAAAGGAAATGGTTTATGTGAGTAGCTAGCTTCTAATATTAAGACTACCAAAACAACATTGAAAGTAGTATATGCTCAAAATGCACCTCATCTAGCCAACCCACCTATTTTCAATAGCTAGATCCAAGGCACGACCAACTTATTACATATTAGTGAGTACATGTATGACCTTCAATAGTCTAAGAAAAGGTATTATTGACTCTAATATATTCCTTATGTACTTATTGATGGATTAATTTTTAGAAATCATATGAATGGAATCATGCTAAGATGTATTGAGCATGATCAAGTCCCTAAGGTACTCAAAGAATTTCACAATTGCCTGTCAAGAGGACATTTATTTGTAAGAGCCAAAGACATCAAGATAATGAGGGGGGATATTATTGGCCTAAGTTATTCAAATATTCCCATCAGTGGGTAAGAAAATACAAAAAAATGTACTTACTTCACTAAAAAATAGAGATTAATAACACTCCCTCTTAGACCAATTCAAGCAGATAAAATTGTTCAATCAATAGGGATTAGATTTCATTGATATGATCAATCCACCATCGAGTGAAAGACACAAATGGGTTATCATAAAAATAGATTATTTCACATGATAGACTAAGTTAGTTACACTAAAATATGCCATGGAGGTGTCTATTTTGGACTTCATGGATGACATAGTATCAAGATTCAGTGTATCTCACATCATTATCTTAGATAATGTTAAATAATTCATGGGAACTCAAGTGAGTGAATGGGATATAAGTAATAATGTGTACCTAAGTGCTTACTCCAATTATTACCCCTAGGGTAATGGCTTGGTTGATTGTACAAACAAGAATCTAATAAGAATTATCATAAGAACAATGGAGGATAACCAAAGGATAGGGATACTAGAGTTGAAACATTATGGGTTAATAAGATCACTCTTAATAGAGTCATTGATAACTCCCCCTTCATGTTTTTATATAGAAGATAAGCATGAGTCCCACTATCAATTGAATTACTATCTCTAGAGCTCAATCACCAATTGGACTTGATTGACAATGATTAAATGATATGTCAAGAATCTAGAACAACAAACATGCTCTGATTCCACTGTTAGGATCTAGGAAGCACAATTGATTACCATGTACAAGCAACTAAATGTGGAATTTAACCAGAAGTAACAAGTAACTAGAATTCAAAAATAACACAAAATATGAGAGACAATACCCAATTGTATTAATACTCTTCCAGAAGGAAATACAACAAAGAAGATGCCACAGTCTTCTTCCTTACACACCTCTAGGGCTCCCACACCTCTAGGGCATAAACAGTAAATCTATTCAAGAGTTCACTCTCTCAATTATAGTCCCAACAACAACTCAAGCATAGAGTTGTTGTTCACCTCTAACCAGTCAGTATCACTACTGCCAGTACCACCAATTAGTATTACTACTGCCAGTACACAAGTACTCCATGCACTCCAAATCTGAGTACACATTGTACTCCAAGTAGATCTCACCTGATCTTGCTCCTTGATGTATTGTTGTCACCTTTGATCTTGCTACCCTACAGATCTCCTTTGACCTTGCACACACACACCTACAAATCAATGATCTTACTTACACATGTAGATCTTCAAATGTGGCCTTGCACACCTGCTGACCAAGATCCTACACACATGAAGAACCCTTCTAATTCTCCAAACTAGCACCCCTATGGATCTTCTACCAAAACTTGCACAACCTGTAGCTCTACCTAATCATACACACTCAGCACCCCTGTGGAACTAGGAAGAACACACCTTGCTCTCTTCACTCTGAAGGAGCTAACCTTGTTCTCTTCACTCTGAAGGAGCTAACCTTGTTCTTACTCAACTAGCCCAAATTACAATACAGCCCATGAGTCTATTATATAGATCTCATGCAAATAATAATTAGACATCCAATTACAATAATTAGATACACAATTCCAAGACTAAAATTAGCCTTTAACATGTAAACAACTGGTTCGTTAACAAACTATCTATAAAACTCACAATTTCAAACCACACAGGTGACTGACATCGGTCCCTATCTGGCTAGAGATGACTAACGTCAGCCGATCCTGACCGATGTCGATTGCTCTGCTCACTAGATATGACCGATGTCAGTTGATCAGACTGACATCGGTTGCTCTACAACTCAGCAACCTCTCAACAACTTCCTCCATGTCTACATTAGTGAAGCTTTTAGCTCCACAACCTAACAATCTCCCACTTAGAGATAAACAGCTGCACTATACCTGTACCTGTACACCATCTAATCTATTTCCTAACTTGTATCTCTCTTCAAGATCAATCCTAAAGACTAACCACCACACATCCTATGGTATAACTCCTATCATCCAAGTAACCTACCACATCCAAAGTGCCTAACCCTGCATACCATGTATACCTGTTGCTAGTCCCTCTCAGATACCTGAGAACCCACTGAACCACTTTCTAGTGCTTCCTTCCCAGATTGACTACAAACATTTTGACAGCACCCACTACTTGGGCAAACTCAAGGAGTACACATGTACTCAACCTCATCATGTGATTGGGGACCCTATTCTATGAACTATCCATCAATAGGTGTGTTGCCCTATTTTGCATCCTACACTGCCTTCACACAATCATCCTGTGACAACATCAACATGTGATCTTCCCTGTCTCTAGGATTACTCATGCCAAAGAATTTCACTGCTCCCAAATCCTTCATGGAAAACCACTAAACTAACCTTACCTTTAGCTCAGCAAAACCCTGTATTTCTGAACCTTCAGCTAGCATAACATCCACATACAGTAATAGGATAATGTTGCAACCATCATCCAACTTGGTAAGACAAACATAATGGTTACACTGACATTGATTAAAGCCCTACTTTGTCATCCACTTGTCAAAACCTATACCACTATCCTATAGCTTCCTCAAGACCATATGACCTGGCCTTCCATCTCACGTATCCATTTTCTCTATTCTTTAACCAAGGAATCCATTCGTCTTTCAGTGCTTTCATATCGGCTAGCAACAACCCTACCAAATCTCCCATTTGGTTTTACATCTTAGGAATCAAATTCCTCATTCATGCCATGATCCCACTATTTCCTAGATCCTTCTTATTCTACAGTGAGCAATGAGTATAAACAAGAGGAATAATGAATTTGAGGCTTACTTACCCTTTCAATCCTCCATATGGGCATTTGAGACTCCTTGACAGCTTACTGTCTACCCAAAATCCATTCCAGTGACTGACCTCGGTCACCACACAGTCTGCATCTGATTGATGTTGGTTACATGCGACTATCCAGGTCGCTGACGCTGGTTATCCTATCGACGTCAGTCTCCACCTGCTTGACACCACTGACTTTGCCTATCTGCACATGACTGATGTTGGTGCCTATTTGTTCGATGCTAATTTTCCCTGATCGACATCGATACCTATGTTCACTTGTGAGTGATGACTTTTTACCTGTGAGCTCTCTTTAGATCAAAACCCTGTCCAAACTGCCCTACTCAGAGTTACTCAGCCTTCTCCACTGATCTCTGTCCATCATCTCCTCCATGAACACCAAGGATTTCCAGTTCTTAAGTCTGTCAAACACATCTGACTTCCACTTAAGAACATGCATCTCCTTCTTGCTCTTGTGACCAAGCCTACAAAGCCACATCCTTGCAACAAAATAAGAATTAGTAATACAAGCAGGTAGATAAAGAATACCTACTTTCTTACCACACGCTAATTCAAGTGCATCCACTGTGAGAGTTCCTGTGCATCTCTCATCACCCAACTTTCCTGAAGTAATTAGCCACATCTTCAAGACTGGGACCTGCATGACCTTCTTCAACACCCATGTGTTGGCTGCCTACAATTTTAGCAACACTTCCCCTTTGCCAATACTTTGACAAGGCTCACCAACCCCTCTATTTGGGGCTGCATGGAAAGAGGAAACATAATCTATAAACCAAGATTCTACTTTATCCAAGGAACATCCTAGAACATACTGTGCAATAACACTTGCAACATCTGCTTCTTCAGTTCCTTCATGCTGATATTCTACCAACCAACAATTTTTCTTTACCTACTCTTTCTTTCCATAACACCGTAATTGACCATTCATGCTTTTCAATTCCTCCATTCTTCATGTACTTTTTTCTACCATTGCTATACTCCCACTCAATTAGAAACCCTTGAGAGTGACCTGTAATCAAAACACAAACCTGCTCCCTACAACCTTAGCTCTGATACCACTTGTCAGGAATCTAGAACAACAAACATGCTCTGATTCCACTGTTAGGATCTAGGAAGCACAATTGATTACCATCTACAAGAAACTAAATGCAGAATGTAACCAGAAGTAATAAGTAACTAGAATTTAGAAATAACACAGAATATGAGAGACAATACCCAATTATATTAATACTCTTCCAAAAGGAAATACAACAAAGAAGATGCCACAGTCTTCTTCCTTACACACCTCCAGGGCTCTCACACCTCTAGGGCATAAACAGTAAATCTCTTCAAGATCTCACTCTCTCAATTATGGTCCCAAAAAAACTCAAGCATAGAGTTGTTATTCACCTCCAACCAGTCAGTATCACTACTGCCAGTACCACCAGTCAGTATTGCTACTGCCAGTACACAAGTGCTCCACGCACTTCAAATCTAAGTACACACCATACTCCAAGTAGATCTCACCTGATCTTGCTCCTTGATGTGATGCTATCACCTTTGATTTTGCTACCTCACAAATCTCCTTTGACCTTGCACACACACACCTGCAAATCAATGATTTTACATATGTAGATCTCCAAACATGGCCTTACACACCTATCAACCAAGATCCTACACACATGAAGAACCCTTCTGATTCTCCAAACTAGCACCCCTGTGGATCTTCTACCAGAACTTGCACAACCTATAGCTCTACCTGGTCATACACACTCGGCACCCTTGTGGAACTAGGAGGAACACACCTTGCTCTCTTCACTCTGAAGGAGCTAACCTTGCTCTTACTCAACTAGACCAAATTACAATATAGCCCATGAGTCTATTATATAGATCTCATGCAAACATTAATTAGACATCCAATTACAATAATTAGATCCATAGCTCCAAGACTAAAATTAGCCTTTAACATGCAAATAACCGGTTCATTAACAAATTGTCCATAAAACTCATAGTTCTAAACCACACAGGTGATTGACGTCAGTCCCTGTCTGGCTGGAGATGACCGACGTCGGCCGATCCTGATCGATGTCGGTTGCTCTACTCACTGGATATGACTGACATCAGTTGATCAGACTGACGTCAGTTGCTCTACAACTCAACAACCTCTCAACAACCTCCTCCATGTCTGCATTAGTGAAGCTTTTAGCTCCATAACCTAACATGATAGTAATATTGGTTAAACTAATGGAACTTGAAGAAATCAAGAACCAATCAATGAAACTCTTGGAAGAAAATTAGGCTCAAATGAAGAAGATTTTAGACAAAAAGGCATCTGATAAAATCTTTAATGAAGGAGACATGGTTCTCAAATGAAATGCAAATAATGCTAAACTAGGCAAGCACACCAAGTTTGAAGTGATATATAGTGGTCCATACATTATAACTCAATGTAAAGGAATTAATGCATTCCACCTATCCAATCTTGATGGATTAGAGCTTCCTATTCTAATCAATGGGATATACCTCGAAGCTTGATTTTGAGGAAGGAATTCATTCCAAAAAGTTTAAAATTTTGTATATAATAGGTTAGTTATGTTTTCAAATAATTAATTCTACATAGGTCAACTCATTAGGATTTTTTGTTTCCTTAGTTGTGTTATTCTTGTTTAGGTAAATCCCAATTTGTTCTTCACCAAGTTAAAGTTTGTTAAGCCAAAGTGACTCCATGCCTAATGAATAAGAAGACTACTAGATAAAAATTGATTATTAGGTAATCATCCCATAGAGTTCACCAAAAATCTTGATATTTTTTCCCTAAAAATATCATAAAATCAATTACCCTAAGGGAGACCCCCTAATTTTTTGTGAAAATACCTTAAAATGCCCAAAAACCAACTTTTCCTTTGTATTGTGGGATAAGAAACTATGGATGCAATTTGTAAAATTATAAATTACTTGCTAAGCTTTGCCTCCTAAAATACACTTTCTCTTTGTATTATGGAATCCAAGACTCTGGATGTAATTTGCAATTTTTAAAATTACAAATTTCTTCCCAAGCTTTGCCTCCCATAATCCTCTACCTTCCATTCTAGTAGAATCTAGAAATCTAAATGCAATTTGTGATTTGAAAAATTGCAAATTATTTCTCAAGTTCTACCTCCCATAATACACTACCTTCTATTCTGGTAGAATCTAGAACTTGAGATGCAATTTGAAATTTTGTAAATTACAAATTACTTCCCAAGTTTTAGATCCGTGAACCACTAATCAACAAAATTTGGAACTTGTAAATTTTTAATTACATCTTGAGCTCCAGATCCTACAAACTAAACACTCCCTATGGGATATAGAATTTGAACTCCAATTTACAAATTGGAAATTGCATATTGAGTTCCACCTCTTTCCAACTACCCAAGCTACAGAATCTAGAATTCTAAGTGTAATTTGTAATTTTGAAAATTTTCAAATTGTGTGTTGAGTTCTACCTTCCCATTTCTAAAGAGAATCAAACTCCCAATCTTGTAGACATTAGACTTGCTCCAAGTAGTTTATAATTCTACCACCAACCACAATGAGAGCATTTATTATAGTTTTTTGTATAAATAATGACAATTAGGATTTTTTATTCATTATTTAACTTTGTTAATCGAGACTTTGACCTCTAACAGTGACCCTACACCTTGACCATGCCTCGATCCATTTCCAACCCACATTTACAAGCAAGTGCCACATCATTTTTCTCATTATATGATATTCCCATGAACTTCTTATGATTTCCACATTGGTTTCCTATAATTGAAACTTGTTAACATATTTCCTTTCCTAAAGAAAGTTTTTTAAATTTTATTCTCTTAAGGTTTGCATTATTTTTCTTATATGCTTAGTTTTAGGGTTTCCCCTATGTTTTATGAGCATTCGTATAGATTAGGTTTGTTTTTGAAGTTTTTGTTTTCCAAAGTTCTATTGGTTAAATTTTAGGGTTTTCTAGGATAAAATATTCCAATTTCATTGTTAAAATCCTAGGGTTTTCTACCAAAGGATTCATAGTTGAATCTAAGGCTTCACCAAAACTAGGCCAATATTCCATAGCATATTATTAAACAATCCCAAGAATATTCCTTGTGAGATCCTCTAAGTCCCTATGAACATTGGACCTACCTTGAATGCCTTGCATTTCCATGAGTTTTACCATTGCTATGAGAACCTAAAATCCCTACAAGTTTCCAATTCCCTAAAGACAATGAACTTATTCCAAGCACCTTAGAGTTTTATCATAACTTTCATTTATTTTCTCAGAAAACCTTACCTTTCCTCTAGAGATCCAACTTGTTCCTAACACCTCCCAGTTATGCAAAAATTACCATTGCTCAAAACACTTCTTAGCTCCACAAATTTATCACCTATTTAGAGTACCTCTCATCTCCATCAAAGATTACATCTAATTCAAGCACCTCTAAACCCTACCAAATTCTATAGTTAGTTTTCCAAAAGTATTAACTCTAGATTTCATGTTTTTGAAAGAGATGAAGTTTAAATCAAAGGGCCCTAGGGTGACCCTTAGCTTAGAGTCAAACATAATAGATATAACTAATATAGACCTAGGTCACATTGACATAGGGGACTTCTAGACCCAAATCAATGTAGAGTTTAAGAATGATTGAATATGGGGTCTTTATGACTGTGGACTTTCATAGGTATCAACCTTTTTTCTAATGGTCCAAAACCATGAGTTGTTGTTAATACTAGCCCAACATTATAATACTGATAGATGAGAGGTTGTGAGTGACAAAGCAGAGAATATTTTGAATCTATATCCTAATTTCATTAGTTTAGTATTTATTATACTAGAGTTTGAGAACTATATCGACATAACTCCAGATACATACCAAAAATGCTTTGAAAATAACAAAGAAGGGTGTCAGAAGATGATAAACATATAATGGCTAAAATCCCCCAAAGCTACATCCACAAGGTTACCTAAGACCTTATATAGGATTGATTTCATAAATGAAGTTGGAGATATTATAATATTATTGTTGAGGATTATTGGTAGTTCTAATGCTAGGATCTTTCAGGAGTTGATGTACCAATACATCTAGGTCATCTGATAGAATGTCCAATACATACATTGGGCTCAACTCATTTTTGATTCCCTCTACAAGAAATTGATGGAGGTGCAAACAACTAGAAAGTTCTTTATGACTTCTTACATTGTATACATTTTAGCCAAAGGGAGATATTTCATAGGCCTTAACACAGTACCTAGAGAGATAAGTAGAGTATACAACTACTATCTTGACCTCAAATTGGAGGTTAGTATACAACACTTTAAGAGAGTTAATGATGCTTTCATTTATTTCATCATCATCATCATTTTTGATCAAGAACTAGGGATAATGATATTTTCATAGTCAATAATCATAAATATCACCAAATATGGCTCCTACTTCATTCAATTCCCCACTTATTCATATATCAAGCAAGTAGATTCAGTGGTTGCCCCTACACACTCCCCAAATGTGTTAGTCATACGTGGGCATTGATGGAGTTGTTTAGATAACTTGTTGAGACCCATAAGCTCCTTTCCAATAGGCACAAGTCAAGAATTCACTTCCCAATCAGTATTACACAATATAAATGCCCCTCCCTCCTTAAAGCCAAATGTGCTAAAGTAGAAATGTGCAAAATGACCCTAAGTACTTTAGAGTTCAGGCCATTTTATGATGTTTATGGAGATATCACTAGCACACTAGAGTTTCTACATACTTTCATGTTCTAAATTTTGAAGATTATTGGGAGGACTTTGGGATGAAGAGAGATTCAAAATGAAGGATCATTCTTAAATGAACTTACAATAGATCAAGGATTACAATTTGGCACTAGTACTAGATAACTTGGTGGATGATGACTATATAGTGGACCCAAAATACTACCATCATGACATAACTCAACCCTTACCACCAATTAGGTGGTCATCTTCAAAATCTTTCTCCTTGATTGATATAATGACACGTGATCAAAAAAATGATCAATTGGCTAAGTATCAAAAGAGTTTAAGTAATGAAGGATACAATAAGTATCAGAGAAAAGCTTTTAAATATTAAAGAGGAAGGAATTTCTTCATCAATGGAGGCTCCCAGTGGGACAATAAGTGAATAATCAGAAGGGCCAGTGACCCATCATAAGAAGAAGAAAACTAAGGCCAAAAGGAGGTAATCAAGTAAAGAGGGGTTAGCAGTGGATTAAACAATTAACATCTCTTTAGAAGACACAATTGTAGTAAGATCTTCCATAGCTTCTACTCCCATATATGTAATAGTAACAACCCCAATTTCTATTTTCACCCACATCCTATTGATATTATTCCATAAGTTCCTATACCTCCACCTTAGGTCTCCACTCCCCCTACATCTTAGGTTTCCATTCTACCTCTCATTCCTACCACCTCACCTAACACAATAAGCCCATTACAACCCATGTAATCAATTCAAGTGGACACTCAAGGTCCCCCATCAGTGGATTATTGAGTTTTCAATCCACTTTCCCTTCCTCCAATTTAACTCCCTCCTTCCTTTTCAATTCCCTTTTCCATTCCACTCATAATTCATTCCATTCCATCACCATTGATTTCCAACACCACTCAGTAGTACAAAGTCATGGACTCGGTCATTCTGACTTCAATTTTGTTGGTTATCCTAACTCTTTAGGATAATTACTACATCATCTTTATCCCCTTTCATCTTTCCTACCCAATTGACCCTGAGTGGCCCAACACATTTTATTGATTCATTCAATGTTTTGGCTTACACCCATTCCCAAATTTAAATCCCCTGTGTCTATTCCCACAATAGTATCAATTCCATATTCCACTCCCCCAATAGACACAGTTGCTCCCATTACCCCCACTTCTTCTAATTCTATAGTTTTCACAACACCTTAAATTGAGGTAGGATAACCACAAGTTCTTGGTGCAAATGTAGATTTACAAATAACTGATAGAGATGTAATTTCATAGGTATCTCCTAGGAACTAATGGTAATGTCTACTCAGGATTCTACAATTGTTATAGTGCCTACTAGTTTAACAACATTAGTTGTTGATTATTAGGTGATAGTATCTATGTAACAAGATGTTACCCCTAACTGGCTAGCAACTATAGTGGGAAAGAAGTGAAAGTAAATGATTTCTCCAAGTACTTTGGACTTTGGCCTTTTAGAGGTGAAGAAGATGTCCAAATCTAATCCCTCAACCTTTTCTAGGATCTTAAGTGATGATAAATGGGAAATATATGTTAATATTTAATTCCCCTCATCAAAAAAACCAAAATAAGATCTTGTGGTGGGGGAATTTTAGATATCCAAGATTCACCTTAAACAATCAACAAGGGAGGGGTTAAAACATGATGTTCAATCTAGCATCAACTCCCTCTTTGAGAAAATGGATCAAGATAAGGCCACCAAAGATGAATTTAAAAATAAGTTGGATCAAATCATGACTACCCTTAACAAATTTATAGATCCCAGTGGATCATCAAAACAACCAGATTTAACACAGCCAGTTAGCCAAATTTTAGATGAGGCAATAATTGATGCAATGACTGAGAATACTAGTATTAGAAGAGCTACCAAAGAATGGTCAAAATAACTCATTTCCAAATTAAATAATATTATTTATATAATAATGGACCATTATGAAGTTATCATATAGAGAAATAATTTATTAAGAGGATAAGTCAGTGATTACAAGGGAGAAATACAAACCTTGAATCTGTATTATCCCAAGTTAACAGTTATGGATTCAATTGATATAGACATCCTCCTTGTTGAAAAGATACTAAAAAATGATGTATAGCAAGATTAATTCCATAGATAATTTCAATTTTAGATAAAGGTACTTACAAAAGCTACCCAAAATGCAAAGGTTTCACATGACAAGGCTATTGATATGATGTATGACATTGAAGGAATATTGAGTAAATTGTCATGCCAACTAGTAGCTGATGAATATAACCTCTTTTCAGTAGAGTAAGTTTAGATTAAGTTAAAGGAATTGGTTTAAAATGAATCTACTAAAACTAAAATATTCACCCTAAGTTCTATCTGTCACTCTATTAGGTATCAGAATGCATTGGACCAGATGACAATGGAAATGCAGGGAATAGAAATTTTTAAGAGGGATTTTTTTGAAAGAGTAGTATATTGTGTGACATCCAACCTCTACTCCTTTGGACTAGATGAGGATAGAATACAAAAAAATTCAAGGCCTTTGATGCACATGGTGAGAAGCTATAGTTTGAGAAACACAAGAAAGTAGAGGAAGTTTTAGAAATTGAATAATTCCTTTCTATTGAAACATTTACATGTTATAAAAACATTATAAAGTTGTATATTGTAAAATTAAAACTATCTTTTATAGATATTTTTGAGAAAGATAAATATGTATTTTACACTTTGTGTTTTTGACAGGGTGAAAGTTTTAAAAAGCACAATTGCAAATTACACTTTCTATATTGACAAGTTATAATTTCGAAAAGTGTAAAAACATGTATTGAAAATTACAAATTTCATTTTGACAAAGTGACATGACTTACAAGTTTTAAAAGTCTCACTTTTAAATTGCAAGTTAGGGTTTTGCAAAAAATAACTTTAGTTGTTTCAAATTTATTTTTTGATGAAATGTTGAGTTCCATTTTGGGTGCCACCTATTTGAATTAAGAACCACTTATACCACCTCAAAGAGGGAGAAGCATTGCATGAAGATCTTTTAGTTCTATCCACACTATTCTAATCTAAAGATCACACCAAACTCTTGCATACTAATTTACAAACCATTTTTCCAAGTCCAAGGATGCCAAAAATAGAAGATCATGCTTCTTTTGCATGGAGCTTCAGATTTTCATAATTCTTTCTACTGGGCATTGAAGTTTTAATAGCTACATCTCATCTATGGGATATAATATGTAATAAATACAACCACTAATTTACTATAGATTCCTATGTTTTTTAAACATATGAGTAGACTAAATTAGGTTAATAATATGTAATAAATACAACCACTAATTTTTTATAGAATTGACTAAATTTGACTTTTCTAATAATAGCAATAGATAGTGTAAGAACTTAGCTGGAAAACAATTGAGATGGATGATCTGGATATTATAAACTGAGGTGGAAATGGTCTAAGTGTCATAATATGGTTTCTAGTATCAAAAACCCTATTGGATAGTAGTGCCACAATAGACAGTAGCTCCATTATTATAAATGTGGTAGTAGTGTCCTGATATTAGTAGTATTGTACTCTGTGTAGGACTGCCCCAAGCTTCTAATTGCACTTGTGTCTAGATATCTAAGAATTTTTATTGCATGCACGAGTCTTAAACTCTAATATTTTACTTTTTATGACTAATTTTGTGATTAAACCTAAATCCTCTATATATTTAGGGCATCTAATTGATATGATCTAAAAGTGTGTTTGTTAATAGGGTGGGCTAGACATCCTTAAGACCCTGTTGTGATGAGAGTTGCCTATATACCAATACTCTTAGGAGGGATCAAAATAAATATAGTTATCCCCACCTAAATGTTAGTGCAAGTGCAAGTGAAGCTAGTCTGATAGTGGCCTTGAGTGCCTTGAATGTGCTTGAGATTGGAAATATGGGTAATCTGAGCTTAAGACCATTGTAGATGGTAGTATGCATAAGTAGGGAAAAATAGGGATTTATGACCTTAATTATAAACAAATTGTTATGAGTTTGAATGTATATTTTGCATCTGATTTCCATCTATTGGTTAGAAGGATATAAGTCATGTATTTATACTATTCATATGCTTATGTTGGTGATAAAAGAGGTATAGGATGACCCTAGGAAGTTCTAGTTTTGAAAATATATCCATTTAGGGAAAAGAAAAATAAATTATGTTAGCACCATTTTTGGGACATGAACACCATGTGGTGCTAGTGTCCTTATTATGGCACTAGTGTCCAAGTGGTAGAATACTAGGCACGAAGGGAAAGGATCACGAAATGAGGGTCTGAGAGTGTTTTAGGGTTGATTAGGTATGCATGTAGCCTACATGAAGACTAGATAAGTGTGATAATAGGCTCTAAGATAGGTCTAGGGCTAATCTAGGGATCAATAGTCTCAAGTAGCACTTTTAACACTCAAATACCACTTTTAGGTGATTAAAATATCATAGTATTATAATTCAAGATATTGTTTATCTAAGTTTACAATTAATTAGCCTACTATAGATCTATTTATCGCCTTTGTGCATATTCATTTCTATATTCTTAACCCTACACTATATTGACCCATCTCAATAAATAGGGTTAAACATATCCTTAAAGAGAAGTATATAAGCTAGACATGAATGTTGGAAATTAAAAGGTTGCAAACATAGTGAAAATATATATATATATATATATATATATATATATATATTTATATATTTATATTTATATATATCGTAGAGAAACCTAATCTCAAAAATACTAACCCTATCCTCTTTTATCTATATAAAAATATAGAGGGCTAGTGTGAAAGGTTAATGAAAGAAAATGAAAGTTACTTTTGAAATATTGGGATATTACTACAGGTTTTAATCTAAAAAGGTATACCATTTTACATGGATAAATTTATGTTTCTTGTATTCTATTACTTTCATCAATTTTGTTACTATAGGTTTCTTACCAATTTCAATTTTACCTACACGATTGTTAGTCATCTTGCTTAGGGTTGTTAATGTCATTAGAGGAAATACACTTAATGGTTTTTCTAATTTTGAGTTGAGTTATTACCTTTATGGTGACCCTATTTATCATTATATAATTTAATTTCTTTCTATTTTTTGGATAATAAACTAATGAATCAGATAATCAACTTATCAAACTCTATTTTTCTTTGCATTTTCTCTCACCTAATTCTAGGGTTTTCATGCAATCTATGACATTTAGAGATATTAGAGTAATCCAATGAATTTAACTTATTCATGAATGTGAGTAATAGTATTAAGGTTGTTTTTGCCTAACAATGCATTTCTTCAACATGGGCAGAATACCACACAATGTTAGTAGGGTTTTGAAATTTGTCAAAGGGAACAATAAATTGTTTGCCTTGTCAACATCCATCTTATATTTAAACATAAAACCGGTCAATGATTGATATTCCTCAAATATTCTACATAGAGGCTCATACACGAAAATTCATCATGTCTCAACATATTTTAATAGTTTTTTACCATTAGTCATTCCAATCACAAATTTTAGAAACTCTAAAAACACTTTTGGATTGCTTGACATGTACGCATGCAAGTCACAAATAAGTTCCTCCACTTTTGTGACATTTTTGAATGTGCCAACAATTTTGTAAGCAAGATTCATTCTATGTGCCATGTAGTGGATTGGAGTCATATATTGGGAAATTTTTGTTTGCAGGCAAACACACAAACCAATCTCATGCCCCTGCATTACTGATGCCCCATCCACACCAACACACACTAACTTGGTACCTATATCATAATAATTCATCCTAGCAATATCTACCAAATTAGAAATAACCAATTTTGAAATGTTCTCAGCATTACAATTTTCATTCTTTTTGCTTATAAAAAATACATGAGGTTCCTTTAATGGTTCTCAAAATGTATAAACATGCATACAAACCTATGATGTATTATCAAATATTGTTACCTCATCAATGGACAGTGAGATAAATTGTGCTATTTTTAATTTTTCTTTTAATTCTCCTTTTCATTCATCACAAGGAATTTTACCATCTCCTAAGCACAGTTATCTGACCAATGTAATTGTGAAATGTTATTCAATCCAATATGATGAAATAAAATCTTGTAATATAAAAAATTAGAGATTGATTTGCATCTTTTTAGAATGTGATGTAAAGTGGAAATTATGTATTTTTGCCAAGTAGATTAGGCTGAGCAACTTTTTTGAATTAATATGTAATTATTCCTCTTTTCTCAATAAGGTGTCATGGATGTCTCTCATGATTTTCATACTCTTTTATGTAACATATATGCATGCATTTTTGCATCTCACTATTATTTGGAATTGTTCATCTTTATATTTTACTGACTCATATATTTTACCAGAATGTTTCTCAATTATGTCCAACTTGAGTTGCATTTTATGGTCCTTTCTAAGTTCTAATTGCATATTATGCATTTACATTCTATTGGTGTTTTAGTGTTATTTACCTAATGTAGAGGTTTAATGAATGGTTATTTAGCTACCCATTCAAATATAGATGACCTTCCAATTGTCTATGTATTTCTCTTATTTTGTATAGGTTTTTTGTGATTTTTTCAATTTAAGACTATGTTGGCTGAGTAGAAATATCATCTGGTGGTATTGGGTACTCATCATCGACACCCATGATGATTTCCTCCAGTGTCCTTTTCCTTAAATTTAGTGATGACATTTCATACCCATGGACATCTTTCAATGGAGGCATATCTTTAAAAGGTTATCAGTTAGTTATGCTTGTAAAATGGGTATAGATCTTGTAATTATTATTAAAAAATGATCCTTAATACATAATTATAAATAATTAACAGTACAATAAATCATATAATATTTAGTACCTCTATTTGGAATTTGATACCCAAGGGTGTCTTCTAGTGGAGGCATGTATTTGAAGCTATTATCATTGGGTTCTACATGCAAAATGGTTGTAGACTAATTATTAATAAACATTGTAATAAAAATGTAAATAAATAAAAACATAGTAAATCAAATAATATTTAGTGCCTTTATTTAGAATTTCATACCCAGTTAAGGCTTACCATGCAGGCATATCATTAGAATCTATCTCAGTACCTTTGTTTGGCATTTCATACCCAAGTACAACTTTGAGTGGAGGCATATATTTGATACTTATATGAATGGGTCTTACAAGTAAAATGGTTGTAGATATTGATTATTATTGAACCCTAATATGAATGAATAAATAATAACAATATATAATTTAATATTTATATATGTCTTTTCCCTCTAGCTAAAATAAGACAATAGATTATCCTATTTTTTAATTTGTTTTTATGCCTTACCACTCCCAACATAAACCATTGAATCAAATCTATAAATAAATAATGATTGGTTGTAGTCATTTGATAACTCGGCATAGCTGCCTATTAGTTGTAGTCTAAATTTTATCACTTGATAACTGAATGCAATCACTTAATAACTGGTGCAACCACTTGATAGCTATAGCCTAAAGACTGCTACCCAATAGTTGGTTACTATTACCTAAAAACTTGTTACTATCATCTGGTAGTTGAATGCAATCACATGATAGTTGGATGCAGTCATGCAAGAGATGTAGCCTAAAGACTACCACTTGACATTGGATAGCTGGTTGCTACCACCCAACAACTTGTTGTCACCTAGTAGTTGAGTATGGTTACATGATATATAGATTTAGTTGCATGACAATTGCATGCAATCATTCAACACTTAGTTGTCATCATTCACCAATTGAATGTAATCACCTAATAACTAGTTGAGGTTATAATCACCTAACATCTACTTGTTATCACTCAACACCTTCTTCCTGTTGTCTAGCACCTAGTACTAAGCTTTAGAGTATAAATTTTGATATATAATGGTGAATTTCCCCAGATTGGCATTTTTGGTGTCAGTGACATACATATATAGGAGGAAATTTATTTTAAAAACTAGATAAATTGGCCCTTAAATTTAAATTATACCTTAAAATTTAGGATATCCCACGTTGTCAGCTACCTCACAAAATATCCAAATCCCAACTTTAAAAATAGAATATTTGTGAATTAACAAAGATTTACCACTAAAAAAATTCTTGCCTAAAATAAGAGCTTTGATGGTGTTATTAGGTGATCGTATTACATTTTAAATCACAAAAATCATCTCTTCATTTTAAAAAGCATAACACAAATTACAAAAATGGTTTTATGGGAAACTTGGTACAAATTTTTAGAATCTTCATTTTCATGCATCTTCACACCATCACCTAGCATAAAAATTGGGGTTTTTAATTACCTTATCCACCAAGGGATACAAAATTTGTGATGAAGAGCACTTGGAGTAGGAAAATGATAATCTTAAATCCATTTTTGAGAAGCATGGTTATAAAGAGAGAAAAAATGCAAGGGCACTCAAACAAGCTAAAGAGGGTCAACATAGGAGACATAATGAGGAAACCCTAGAGGGAGGCCCGATAACTTTACTTCTATATATTGAAGGGATTTCCAATAAGGTCTCTAGAATCTTAAGGTATCACAACATCAAAACTACTTTTATACTAAAAAATAAGGTAAAAATGCCCTTAAATTAATGAAATATCACTTGGAGTTGAGTTGCAAAAGTGGTGGCTATATAATTAATTGTTTGTGTGAACTTCCCTACATTGTGGAAATGGGTAGGGTAATTAAGACAACAGCCAAGGAACATGTTGTTGACACTCATTTGAAGAAAAAGGTGAAATTGTTGTTGGTAGAGCACACAAAAAAACAAAGCACTCAATTTGAATCAAAGATACCAAGGTTTTTGTTATAGAAAATCATTATTACAAGCATAAAGTGAGAGAGACTATTAAAATTGGTAAGCATACAAAAAAATTGAATAGGGATGAGGGACTAGGTTTGAGTCATTCATAGATACTTATTGTTAACAAATAAAAAATAGACCCTTCACTTTAGGACAAAAAAACATTTAATGTTTGTGCAAGTGGTTGTTACATTATTTAATTAATATGTATAACAACTAATTTTATATTCATTAGTGTTTCTTATCCCAAATTAAGTAAGCATCCTTGTAATTAATTTATTTATTTATATAAAACAATTTAGTCTATTATTTTAATATATGTTATGATCCGAAATATCAATTAAAAATTTACACAACTTTACTTTAAAAACTCATTTTTATATATTATAAAGTATGAAAGTCTTAAATCCTTTGATATATATATATATATATATATATATATATATATATATATATATATATATATATATATATATATATATAATAACATAAAATTTGAAGCCTCATGGAATGTTACAATATGGGGCAAGAAAAGAAGACAAATTTCAAATAATTTTAAACTAAAAGTTGCAATACTATGTGAGAAAAATAAACAGTGGAATGAGTAGGTAATAAAGGATATTTTGTTTGCTTTGTTGCACCATACCATACAACAAATAGATGCATAAGCTAGAAACATAAGATACAAGATTTGATTGACGATAAAATTATTGATGTGTTTGGTATAGATATATTAACTGGGTCATCAATTTAATATAGAAGCTAGGTAATAATATCGTCCTTATTCTTATTGGAAATTGGAAAATGCCACTAAAGATTCACCAAATTTGACCTCTCCATATTAAATGAATTTTGAGGTTCTTAAAATGTATAGCTACATAGCAATATTTTTTAACTTATACAAGTTTTTTAATACCCCTAGGCCCTAGGGGATTAGTTACCCTTGCATTTATACAGCTAGCTAGGTGGTTATAGCGGGGAAGGGGGATCATCTTATACAAATTAGAAATAAATAAGCTCTAGGATGCTAGGCTAAACCTCAATTCCCTTAGTTATCAAAAAAAAAATTATACAAGTTTTCACTTATAGGGAAGAAAAAATTAAAGGTCCTATAACTTTTAAGCCCCACATATAATTGTGTTTAGATTATAGGTAGAAATCCTCATAAGTACCTGACTACCCTTATACTACATGATCTACATAATCTAAAGGTATAAAATTTTAAATAGATTTTTTGATTGAAGGATTAACATTCTAATCATTTAGATTTTTAGCATCTTTTAGTATTGGGTGCACAAATAATCCACTTTTTTCCAAATTATCCACAAAATTTTGAATAACATTAGCACACCCTATGATATGCATTTGATGAGTATCACAAGGCATCAAGCCATACAACAAATAGATGCATAAGCCTCAAACATAAGATACAAGTTTTGATTGAGGATAACATTATTGATGTGGGCACACCCACAAAGGCACTGAAATCACAACAAACAAAAGCTAAGGCATTAAATATATTCTCAAATCCATTTCCAAAACACTAAGAAAACAAGGTAAGGAGCACATTAGCTATTAACTATAGATATCGGGCACATCCACCACTAGATTCATATCATACTATTATAGAGGAGTCACACCCATTGCATAACGTCATTGGCATGTACCATATTATAGCTCAACCTATACCACTCATCACATTATCAGAGCAGGAGATTGTTGATGATGATACAAATTTAAATGCACTCTTTAAATGAGCATACATAGATCATAATCCTATCCAGAGTGTTATGGTTGATAATGGGTCAAGCATTAGCATATGCACTATGACCCTCTTGTAGCGTTTGAGGTACTCATACCAGGATATATTCCCCAAAGACATAGTCATTAATGGTTTCATTGGTCATGTTTAAAACTCCATTGGGGAGATTATGCTTCCTTTATAGGTTGGGCCAACACATATAGCCACTCGATTCTTTGTAGTACCTAGTACAGGCATTGGGTAGGCCATGGTTACAACAACTCCAATCCATTCCATCTATAATGCATAGATATCTAAAATATGTACATGCAAATCAGGTGGTCAAATTTGAGGGTCTCTCATATGAGTATCCTCTACCTATCCCATAGGTAGTTACAACATAATCAGAAGTTACATTTCTAACACTATTACTAGATATAGCATAGTTATTAGTTATAGCTTGGAGTATAGTTCTTGTGTATACATCATAGAATTTAGTAGAGCCACCAGTGCAGGTGAGGTGTACTCATATAATATTGACATGTATGCATACTATCCCATACAAGCCATTATTAGAGAGACCTCTACATTAGAGATATGTCACAAATTCTAAAGGACCTTCCTCTACTTAATTCAACACATGACACCTATGTCACCTACAACTTCTTATACTAGGTGGGTTCCTAAGACCCCTACAGTTCATAGGGCATCATAGTTAGTGCCATAGATTTATAGCTCCACTACAAATACATATACATACTACTCAATACAATAGATTATGGGATCATAGTTTCCATTTCACATAGCATGCATGAACATAGTTCCCTTATTTGACATAGGTCACAATGATAGTAAGTCTCTTGTGAGATTCATCGGTTAGTATGGTTCATACCCTCTTGTACATACTTTATTCTCTCTTTCTCCTTGTACATAGTTTATTTTCTTCTGCTTGTACATAGCTATATCCAGAAAATAAAAACAAAAACATTCAAATATTACTCAGAAAACACAAAAAATATAGATTTTATGCATTTCTATGTTTACACTTCTTATATTTTCTAGACACTACATATGCTAGCTATCTTAGTATAGTCAGTGTTATCATACATACATGTTTCATTTATTCTTGTCAAGTGCTTGAAGATTTATTATAGGACTCAGGTCCACTACCATTGATCCAAAATTGCTCTTATCTACCCACTAAAGGTATATACACCGATTCATGGTTATTTTTTTGACACATTCACCCATTTGGGGGCATTTTATACATAGTCTCTATTACCAAGTTTTATCCTTACATTTTATACATTCCAATTTTGGCATTTTTATATCTTGATATTGATCATTATTACTCATACTCATATTTTTTGTTGACTATCACTGCTTTAGACTCAACATATGTACATCCTATCTCTTACACAAA
Organism: Torreya grandis; assembly: GCA_037957365.1. NCBI lineage: Eukaryota > Viridiplantae > Streptophyta > Pinopsida > Cupressales > Taxaceae > Torreya > Torreya grandis. The sequence goes on from JARHVA010000178.1 coordinate 2,567,171, forward strand.
TTTGTACTATATTCATGCATGCTTTCATTTCTAACTTTCATAGTTTATATTTGATTGTATTTTTATCCTTCTTCTATTCAAGGGCATTTGAATATGACATTTGCTCTTTGGATCTATGCCACTTCTATTCATGTATGCTTTGGAATGTGCCCATGTCCCTTGTGTGTGGTTTCTTGATTATGTATATACATAATTTGAACATGCCCTTGTGTGTGGCTCTAAGCCAACTTACTTATTGATTGTATATGTGAATATTTAAACATGTCCTTGTATGTCTTATTTTCTCATATTTAGTGACATGTGCCCATGTTCCTTGTATTATGGCCCTTTGGCCTATTTTGTGTGATTCATTATGTATGTTTTATTATATGTGTCATGGTCATGACATTCATATTTACTTATTACACACACCCATTTTTGATGTCATGAGGGACCTCATGCATCTACCCTTCCTACTTGGGTGTCATGATGGATATCATTCCCCATCCTTCTAGGTAACTACTCATATTTGTTATTATACACATTGCTTATATCTATTTTTACATTCTTGTGCAATACTAGACACAACATAAATCTTACATTACATGCATATGCTCAAATCATCTTACAATTTGATGTTATATTTGCACATTGTATTGGATTATCACACTATTATCATATATGCTCTGGCTAACACATTTTATAGAGTTATTTATTTTGAGGGTAGTTATTATACATGTTCAACAACTACCCTAAAAAGATGGGGAATTCATAGGGGTTTTTCATAAAGATCGTGCTCCTACATTGCATTCATAGAACATTTTTTAGCACATAGGGTCAATTTTAGAAAATCAGACACAAGTAAAACACATGAAAAATTAAGGAATCAAAAACTAGTATAATGACTTAAATTTTAGACCAAATAGACATTAGAACCTATATAGGGACACTATCACCACATAGTGCTACTATCTAGTATCCCTAGTTGTAAGATAGATTAGATTAGCTAGAAAAGTACACCAGGAACATATCCAGTTATAGGTTTGATAGTTATGCTTAGATTTTACTTAGATTCACACTAGCTCGACTCATATTCAATCAATTACTCAAATTAGGGGCATCATACATGGCATGATCATCCCCATATTTAGTTCAGATATTCAGATACAGTTATTAAAACTCAATCTAGAATTAATATACTCAGATATCAGATTGGTGGCATGTGCATGGCACATTGTTTCCATATGCTCAATTACACAAAGATTGATTAGATACAATGAAAAAATCCATGTCATTATTATCTATGTTTTATACACTTGAAATCATATTCCAAGTTGTTACTAGTATCATTCCTTACTCCATCTACATTATTTGGTATTCTCAAGTGGCCTAAAGCTACCCAATGTACTTGAGTGGCCATGAAGCCAACATGCACAGTTAGATATAACTAGTTAGATTTTTCCATCACTTTGAGTAGTTTAGTTTTAGATGCATTTACTACACATGGGTGGGAAATGATGGATTCAAATCCTAATTAAGTTCTTGAGCCACCCATATGAGAGGGTTAGACACAATTTTAATCTAATGCAAGCTATTCACAAGTCATGATACACCAAACAAGGTTGGGCAATGATGGAATCAAAACTAGATTGAGATATTAAGCCACCCACACATAAGGATTGAGAAAGCTACCATCTTAGTCCAATATGTTCACTAATTGATCAATACACACACACACCAATGTTGTCACTAAGTCCATACATTGGTTTGCATACCCAACGAGGTGAATTCATTCTTTTCCTCTTTCGTATCTCTTTACTCAATTTTACTCAATTATTTCTTTACTCATCATAGTATTTTAATTTTGAAATCTCTTAAGGACTAATTTATAAATGTTTCACTTGAAATTTAATCATTGGATCATGCTTCACATATGCAGACCCAGCTTCACATACTCATATTTAGTTTCATGGGGTTCACTTCTTAGGTAAATCTAGGTATGCTTCTTTTTCCTTTATACTAGTATTTTTACTTTGATGCATTTTTAGTATAAAGAGGGAAAATAATCATTTAAAAGTCGTATTTGAGTGCTAAGGGTGTTACTTGAGGCTAATTATCCCTATATTATCCTTAAACCTATCCTAGAGTTTATTATCACACTTATCTAGCCTTTGTGTGGGCCATAGGCATCCTTAGTCAACTCAAACAGAGTCCCAAACCCATTATTTATTGATCTTCGCCTTTCATGCCTAATTTTATTTAAATTAGACATTAGCACCACATTAAGGAAACTATAACCATGTGGTTCAACTATCCCTAAAATGGCACCTATGTCCTTTACCCTAACTTTCTTGAATGTATATTTTCAAAATTAAAACCCTCCTAAGGTTGGCCTAAGCATTTTTTATTATTTTCCCAAGACACAAAACACTATAAATACATAAATTTTAACCCTTTATCCACTAGATGGAAATTAGATGCAAAATACCTATTCAAACATGAAACAAATTGAGTAAAATCAAGGTTATTAATCCTTCTTATGCTCTACTTCTGCATACTACCATCTACAACTACCCTACACCTAGATTTTCTAATTTCAAACACATTTAATACATTCAAGACCACTATTATTATAGCATCACTTTCACTTGCACCAAAACTTAAGTGGGGATAAATACATTGGGATTAACCCCTCCTCAAAGTATTGGTATGTAGGCAATTCTGTTCATAATGGGGTGTTACAATGTCTAACCTATCTTACTAATGAACACACTTTTTAGCTTATGCCTTACTTGTAAGGAAGATTAGGATTTACATCATAAATAAACTATTATAGTCACAATATAAATGTTTATACTTTGTGCACGTAATAACATAACCCAAAAACATAAGTGTAGATACACCTATAATTTAGGAGCAGTCTTACACAGAGGACACTAGCACCATTTTTAAAACACTAGATCCATATGGTGTTACTGTCCAAGTGTGGTGCTACTATATAGGAGAGGATATAACATAAGGATATGGTTGATAACACTTAAAATTTATTGTATCTCAATTTTAAGCACTCATATCTTCTGTATCAGGTGCTTTCCAAATAAGTCTCTATTTAAACGTATGTATAGAAAGTCTAAGCAAGTCAAAATCTATAACAAAGTAATTGTTATTTATTGTATATTATTTCATTGATTTAGACTACTCAACCCTTTATCAAACATAGGATTGACATAGATAAACCCTAAAAGGTTAAAACAATAGAATAGGGATTGATAACCTTAATTATCCACAACTTGTTTTGAGTTTGAATATGTATTTTGCATCTAATTTCCATCTAGTGGTTATAGGGATATAAGTCATGTATTTATACTATTTTGATGCTTGTATGGTGATAAAATAAGTCTTGACTGACCCCAAGAGGTTCTAGTTATGGAAAGATATCCATTTGGGGAAAAGAAAGGTAAAGGACATTACTGTCATTTTTGGGACATTGGGGCCATTTGGCACGAGTGTCCTTATTATGGTGCTAGTGTTCAAATGGTAGAACACTAAGCACAAAGGGCAAGGATAAAATATGAGGGTTTGGGACTACTTTAGGATTGACTAGGGATACATGTGGCCCACATGAAGATTGGATAAGTGTGATAATAGGCTTTAGGATAGGTCTATGGCTAAGCTAGGGATAGATAGTCTCAAGTAGCACTCTTAGCACTCAAATATCACTTTTAGGTGATTAAAATATTTCAGTATTATAAATTTAATGTATTTTTTATCTAAGTTTACAATTAATTAGCTTTGTATAGATCTTTTGATCATCCTTGTGCTTATTAATTTCTATCTTCTTAGCACTATACTATATTGATCCATCTTAATAAATAGGGTTAAACACATCCTTGAAGAGAAGTATAAAGGTTAGACTTGAATGTTTGAAATTAAAATTTTGCAAACACAATGAATTATAGATATATTTATCATAGAGAAAACTACTCTCCAAAATAGTAACCCTATCCTCTTTTATCTATATAATAATATAGAGGGTTACTATGAAAGGTCAAAGTTACTTTTAAAATATTGGGATATTACCAGAGTTTTTAATCTAAAAAACTATACCATTTCACATGGATAAAGTTATTTTTTTTATATTCTATTTTTTTCACCGATTTTATTACTATAGGTTTTTTCCTGATTTTGATTTTAACTATGCAGTTGTTATTCAGTTTGCTTAGGATTGTTAAAGTCATTAGAGGAAATATAGTTAATGTGTTTTCTAATTTTGAGTTGATTTGTTACCTTTATGGTGAACTAATTTATCATTATATAATGTTCTTCCTTTGTATTTTTTGGCTAATCAACTAATAAATCAGATAATCAATTTATTAAGCTCTTTTTTGCTTTGCACTTGCTCTCACCTAATACTAAGGTTTTCATGCAATATGTGAAATTCAGAGATCTTAGAGTAATCCAATGAATTTAACTTATTCATAAATATGAGTGATGGTATTCAAGTTGTTTTGATTATCTTAGACCTATTTAAAAATTTAACAAAGGGTTGAAAGAAGCCCAATTATGCATCACACATGCCAAAAAAGCCTACAATGAGTCTTGATCAAAATTTTAGGCTTAATTATTTTATATACTAGTATTTATTCTATTTTTTATTTTAATTGTGTAATAAAATATGTATTTTTAATATTCAATTAGTATGATATATTTGAATGCTTACTCACATAGGTAAAATATATTTTCATCAGAGGAAATGGGTTATATTATTTTATTATAAAAATATATGTGAGTTTTTATATATATTTATGTATTTATATAGTTTATTGTTTCTTGTTTATTGTTAATGTTTTGTAAAACTTTTATTTGCTTGTTTGCATAAAATAAATTTTCATGTTTGATGCCACCAAAAAAATCACACTAAGGTGGCCATGAGAGAAGATTAGAATGCCTTTATTAAATTTATTGATGTATCAAAAGGCCTACAAGTAATTACTATGTTAATTAGTTTTTGTTTTGTACTTTACATTTTTTTTAAAATTAAGTTTGAATATATTTTTTTTAAATATTATATTTATAATTTTGTGACATATCTGTATGTTTTGCAAGTAATGAGTTTAATTGAAAATAAGATTAATAAAGAAGAAGATTATTTTTACAATCATAGTGATTATGAAAATGATAACAATGACAATGATGACAATATCGATGACTATGATCATGATGATATGTAGGAGGTTGATATTTTGGACTAAAATTTTAAAAAATGACTTTGATTAATTTTTATAGTAAATATGATTTTATGATGATTAAAAATTTATTTGATATTGATATTTAATAAGTTTTGGTTGATTTGTAACATGATGGCTAGAATAAAATTTATAATTGTTGATTTGTAAATTTGATTTGATTGTTATACACTTTATTTGTAACTGCGAGTTATTGACTGTAGGTTTTTTTTTTTAAAATATTTCATGTGTATTATTTTATAAATATTATATCAATAAAAAAATAATTAGTGAGTTATTAATTTTTTATCATTATCATTTTTGTCATTGTTTTAGTTTACAAACAAAAACAAAAACAATAGTCATTTTTATTATATAATTAATAAATTAAAATATAATTTATAATTTTAAAAAATGTATTTGATGTAAAATGTGACACTAAATATATTTTTTTAATTTTTAATTTAATTCAAATGATGTCAAACTATGGATCTGTAATCTAATGGGAATACCCTGATGCAAATCTCCTAACGTCAACCTTACTCATGCACTAACTTTGTTCAAACACCCACTCAAAATTTAAATGTACCCTAGTCATATATATATATATATATATAAATATAAATATAAAGCATAAATATTTTAATAAATTTGATTTATAACACAAATTTACCTAATGTATGAAAATCTTAACACAAAATCTACGTTACTTTCTAAAACTTTGTTTTCTATTTTTTTAAATATCACTTCCAAATTAATGTTAATTAGCATCATTAAAAATTGCATCAAACACCAAAAAAGAGGTGAGGGAGGGGGGGTGTACGGAACATGTGATTTTGATGTTGAAAATGATGAAAATTTGGAAAAATATTATAGTGATCAAACCTACCTAATTTATTAAACAAACAAAATAAAGGAAATTGTAACATTTAGATATGTATCTTGAATACCGAAAGATCAATTGACAATTACCAAAATATCATAATGGGAAACAATGCTTATTAGCAATCAGAAAATGGACTAGAAAACTTGTGACAATTAAAGAATAATATAAAAATCATTAAAATTCTACTTCATACATTTCCAAACCACTAAGTTTAATTTGTATGAAATGTTAGAAAAGAAAACTATGTTTTGACAACTATGTTCATTTAATTTAGGGCTCCAAAAACCTTTCTCAAATTTTAATGTCTTCACTCAAATCATTAGGATAATAGACTTATATTTTCTCTAACTAAATAACTAAATCTTAAAAAAATAAAGAAAATATCATATATTTTGGGAATTGCATTGTACTAGGGAATAGTTGAGCTATCTTGATATTTTTCACACCCATCAACAGTGTATAATAACTAAAACAACAATCCAATAATTGTAATAATTTATCAATTACAAAAACTAATGTAATGAAATATGTCACTAACATGAAATTTAGTGCTAAAATTATTATTCTAGTGATTCTTTGATATCTCTAAATGCTCAATAGATTCATGTGAAAAAATATGTATTTTTTCACATGATTTTTTAAATGCTTTCTATAGACATGTAAATTTGGCCACCAATGACTTTGCATCAGACTATTAGACCAATTCTTACTAATCATTTAACATTTAAATTAAAAATTTCTATTAGTCTCGAATTTGGCTTTATAACCTTGCATTAAATTAATTTAGCCTATTTAATCAATTAAATAAGGAAAATACACACATTGAATTATTCAAAATCAAACAAATGACCAAATGCATAAAAAGAATTAATTAACTTGCACACCCTAATCAAAATCAATTAACAAATTAAATCAATTTTAAATCATAATTAAATTTACCTATGAGCTAATAAATCAATTACTAAAAAGGAAATTCAAATGCATCTTAGAACACTCTAGAATACACTCATTACCTTTGTGAGTTGTCATTTTTGAAAAATATTTTTAAAATATGCCAAACTCAACCATGGTTAGATTTAACTCATTCCAAGGGATTTTAAAGCCTATAAAAATAAGCCTATATCTCTTCATTTAGAGATCTCAATCAAAGTAGAGTTATAATACAGGAATAGATTCATGAAGCTAAAAGCCTAGTGTTATAATGTCAAAATTGATCCAAGCCATATCAATCAAGCTAAGAATTCAAAAATGGTGCATATATAAGATGATTTTATCCATATTTCATTGATGAATACTTCTTATGTATAATCCGAGTAAGCTAAATGAAAAATCATTTGGAGCTCACAAGAAAAGTAAAGATTGTTATTCTTTGCATTTTAATTGGGTTTTTAATTATTGTTTGGTCATTAAGGTCCCCTAAATATCTAATATTAGAGATTTTAGTATGTTATTTTCTTTATTTAATGGTTTTATATACTAACATTTAATATAACCTCCTCTCTTTGTCAAATTCTTTGATCACAAATGGTACATCCAGTGGGACATGATTGCACACCCCACATATGTCAACAAAAATGACTGTTAAAATAGCTCTTATTTTTAATCTATTTACTTTTTTTTCTAAATTTTTTAAATAATATTATTACTAGTTTCATATTAATTCTCTTAAAATTTTATTAAAATATGATATGTAGTTTAGAAGTTATGACTCTTTTAGTGACTATCACTTTCTGTTTTCTATTTTTTTGGTAAAAATGGTTAGTATAGAGCTAATAATTTTTTTTATTTATTTGTTTGACTTGAATTTTTTCATAAATTTTCACACTAGATCTATAAATAACCTACAAAAATTTTGTGACAAATGGATATATATTTTAAAATTTATGGCTAAATTACTGACTGCAAATTTTTATGTTTTTTGTGTTTGGTTTTATTATTTTTAACCTTCTAACTTTTTGTTTGTATGTTTCATAGGTTCATTTTTTTGTTTTTGAAATTTATTAATATTTTTTCTAACCTTTATCTAACCTAACATGTTTTCTTTTTGGGGGTTTTGCCTTTGAATCGATAAATTTTACCCTTCAAAGTTGCTTGTCTCATTTGATAAATAAGCTTCAAGGCTAAATGAAGTTCTGACCTTTTCTTTACAAGATATATTTTTAAAAAAAACTATTTAAATATAAATCAATCTTTTTGTACTTAATTTGGATGTCTAAAATGAACTAAGAATCTTTTATTTTGGTGTTTAAAGAAACTTTTTAAGGTGTTTTATTGGTTAAGTTTTTATGGTTTCTTTCAAAGTACACAACTTAAAGCCAAGGGGATAAAAGAACACCACCACACATTTCATTTAGTGTTATAAAATTGAATAGACTTCAAAAAAAATTCAAGTTATTTTCATTATTTGTTTAGTTTAAACTTGTTTGAGTAAATAGGGAGTTGTGTGTATGCTCTCCCATTCATCTTTTTTAGGGAACTTTTGGGATCAAAAGTGCCAACTTCTTTTTGGGGGGTTTTCAATTATTTCTATTTACATATTCTAAATCCAAGGGACTAGTAACGAATCTAATCAAAAACTTCCAATTTGATGTAACAAAATTAATCTCACTTCAATTATTTTTAAATTTGCTTGTTGATTGTGTGTTTTAGTAAAAAGAGATGTGCATGTATGTTCTCCCATCTGTCCCCTTTAAAGAACTTTTGGGATCAAAAGTGCCATCTCATCACACTTTGAACCTAGTCCAAGGCATAGAAATAATGTCATTTAAAACCCTCCCTAAAAACTCACAATAATATTGGGTAATCTTGAGGCGACCATAAAGTCTTTATATTATGTCATTTATTTCATGCATCTTAGTTTATGATGGAGACTTCATTACCTCCCACAATTTCTTTAGGGAAGCTTTGACTTGGGGTTTCATCTCTCGACATCTACTTCATCACCCCAACTATGATTAGAGGTTTGAGTGGTTATACCACCTTTTAGTGTTGGGGTTAAGCACTAGAATGTATCTCCATATTGGATATCACACTACATTGAGCAAGTGATAGATGTAGTGGTTACAAAAATGGTAAGACCTTTTTACAACAAGCCAAGTGTCATGAACACCTAATTAAAGTTCACTTCTTTTGTATGCTGATGTGAAATTGATGTGCATTTAATCCATCTACAAACATTTGTAAAATTATTAGTTTAGTCAACCCCACATTATCATACCCTTTCTAAGACTTGGATGATTATACTTAGTGTATTTTGGTCATTTTACTTGGTGTGTTAGACTAAAACTTATATTATTCAAACCATGTCATTTGATGAATCATGAGTCCAAATCACTTCACTATTTGAAGAGGCATTACGTCATCCATATGACACTTTGATTTAACTTATCAAACATTTCTTTTTTGTGTCAAAACATTGGGAGTAGCACTTGATTGAAGAGGGCACCGTTATGCTGCCCAAATCATTTCAAAATCTTATGCTTTTAAAGTCTTAAAACATAAACCATTTATCACATCAACTTTTGGGAGTGATAACACTATTAGGTTGCCCATTTTGTTTCAAAAAATTTGTCTTGTTTCATCTTGCATCTCTATTATCATTTGGTTGCAACCAATCACTTGAGCCTTATTGAATCTTGGATTAACATGGTCACGTTATTCAAATCTTTCTAACTCTTTATCAAAAAATTCATATTTTATCCTTAGTTGAGTCCTTGATTAACTATTACAAGTTTAAATTTAAATATTAGTTGATTTTGGTTTAGACCTCAATTCGTGGGGTTGATACCCAGATCCTGCTCTTTTGGGTTATGTAACTTGGGTTAATTCATCACTCAAATTTAAAAAATTATATTATTTTGTGATTTTATTTTGGTCAAATCAGTTTATCTTTAAACATATCTTCTTTATCATCTTATACCAATCAGATCATGTTGTATGTCTACAATCATGTACCTTGTCTATGTTAAATTGTTCCAAGTTTATTAGATTAATCAATCATCCTTTTTAAGTCAAGATTTTGCTACCATTTTCCCATTAGTCCTTGCATATCCTATTTTAGCCTAGCTTTTGACTCTGCATTTAGACAAAAGACCTATCAACTTTTCCTTTTATTAGCTTAGACCTATTTGGAACACGTTTCAACATTAGAGTTGGTGGTTTGATTCGTAGGTCATTTTGTGTGACCTTTGCATATATCAGACACTTAGCATTTGTCATTTGATGCAATAATGTTTTTATCAAGTCTTTGCATAGACTTTTTAGAGATTTCACTCCACCTTTAACCAAGCTAAATCATATTTGAAACCTTTATCTTTTCAAAAGACATAGCCTTTCTAGAGTTTATATAACCCTAATCCCTTATCCCTTCTCTTGTTTTGAAATATTTGTCATTTAATTTGAACATGGATCACTATACATGTAGTGGAACTATGTATAATTCAGGATATGGAAATCCTTTCACACAAGGTGACTTTGTGGAAAGCCCTACTGAAGACAATGTTGATTGGGAAATAGATTCTTATCCATAACAAAACATTTAACTAGGGGGACAAAGTCAAGATCCTTTGGCCAACTATTTGGTTAGTACACCTCCATAAATAAATCAAGATCAAGAGATAATAGCCCAATACTTATCTAGCATACCATTAGTTGTAGAAAGTACTCAACAACAACCTTATCATGTCATAATGTCATCAACGTATGATCCCAATAAAACCAAAGAGGTAGGGTATGAAAACTTATAAAATCTAGAAAGAGGGCCTTCCAACATGTTATACAATCAAATTCATGATCAATTCTCTTTTATCAATCCTAATGCCATTGTACTAATACCTTATCAAAACCCCTATGTGCTTACCCTATAAAGAGGTCCCATGGATGACCACTTTGATCAAATGCATCAAGCATACCAGACATATCTCAATTTAGTGCATAACTTCACTAATATGGCCTTGATAAATACACATATTATTAACCTAGCTCTTCGAATAGGAGTTTTAACAGAGTTGACAGGTTAAGATAATCAAGGTTTAAACCCATTTACACAAAAACTTTAGTAGAAACCATGTTCAATACACCAATTATAGAGTAAAATATTTAGTTTATATGTAGGATATTGAGCAAAACATAGGGGATAATATGCAAGCAATGTCTAATTTAAACCAAAGTGGTGTTGGCACATAAATAATCAATTAACAACAAAACATGCCTTCAGCTAGCACCATTAGTGGTTTTCAAAATTAGGGAGTAGGAGCTTCTACATCCTAGCCTCAACCAACTACTTCTAATCCTCAACCAGCCACTTCTTCAAACACATAACCAACAAGATTAAGTAGCCAACCAACAAGCATTACTATACCACAATAAACATGTCAAATCTTGCTCCTCCCTAAAATGTGATGAGTAGTATTCTGCAACAGAGGCCAAACACATTGCCACCTCAATAAGGGAAATCATTGTTCCACCTCACCAGGTAGCATCAAACATACCTCTTCCCTCGTAGGCCAATATACCAATCTAAAATCAAATTATGTCTAATCAACAATGTATTCATATTATTCATCAACAACTACCAAATATTCAACATGCATCCACTTCTCAATAGGTGTTCATGCAATAAAGAGGTTCTAATGTTCCTCAAGTACCTTCTAGGAAACAAGTGCCTTTTATGTAGAACATTCCATAGGTTCAGAGATATATTCTTAGCTCACAAGTTCCTACTCAATAGCAAGGTTTGAATAGTCAACAAGTCATTATTCAACCACAATAAGCACAGCATGGTTACATCCCTCCATCTCAACCTAAATATCCACAAAATCAATTATACATATCCAACCCCAACCAGAATGTCACACTACTATAGGTATAATTTCAATAATTACACCCTAATCCATGTATGTGCATTCCCAGACCATTTCCTAGCTAATCCAACCTACCCTAAGAAATCCTTCCATCATACCTCAGTCTAAGTAATCCACTTATGACTGCCCAACCATCCATCCAAGCTAATATTCCAACAAGTTTCCTTGAGCAAGAATTACAACAAATGAATGATGCAATTGCTTCCATCCAAGCTGGGAAATAGGTTAAAAAGTTTAAATTGGACGATGTGTGTTCATATCCTTTTAACATGGAGTGCTTATAGATTCCATTTCTTCCAAGATATGAGCCACCCAATTTTGATAAATACAAGGGGAAAGGTGACCCCAAAGCACATCTGATGTATTTCTTTGTTTCATGTCAGTGAGTGGCATATAGTGACATTTATCTATTATTATTATTTATAAGGAGTTTAGCTAGACAAGCCTTGGAATGGTTTCTAAAACTACCAAAGAACTCAGTTTTTAACTTTGATGATCTATCAGACAAGTTTATGCAACACTTCTAATATAATCTTGAGCATGATATTTCACTTATCGACATAACACAAGAAAAACAAAAACTAGGTGAAAGATTTACAAGTTATCTACAACAATGAAGATCCCTTGCAAGCCACTTTACCCATAGTCTACTAGATAAGCAAATAGCTGCTATGTTTACCAAAAATCTACACAGTGAAATATCCTACTATCTATAGCTACAATGTGTCCATACATTTAAAGAGATCATCAACAAAGGTTTAGTGATCACAAGTGCCTTTATTAATAAAGGGATCATAAAACTAAACTCAACCAATTAGAACAATGGCTAAAACTAAAATCAAACCAATAATCAGCATCAAAATCCAAACCAAGCACAAGCATCACAACCAACATAGGCCAATAACAATGATAGGCTAAAACAATTCAACAATAATAAGAATGTTGTTAGAAATGAAGTAACAGAGTCACACCATGTTCAAATGGTGTAAACATTGTCTACTCATCTAGTGCCACCTTTTCACCTTACTCTTGCCCAACAACCTCTTCAACATCCGTAACACACACAACAAGCACAACCTAGGCTAGTGTAATAAATACAATAATTACATAGCCTTTGACTTTACAAAACCCACGTACTCATCATCCTTTTACCAACCTTGGAGAACCCATTGAATCAATTTTTTGAAATCTCGTAGTAGTTAACCTAATCAAATACCCTATTTCAAAAGAGCAATATCATGAGGGTATAGACATGTTAGACTGGTACAAGCTAGAATAGTTCTATGAATTTCATGGGGTTAAATGCCATAATTTACAATGTTATGTGCAAATCAAACATGTCATTTAAAATATGTTGGATAATGGTGAGATCACATTGGATAATGGAACTTCCATATCCAATCATAACTTTGGCATCTATTAAAACCCATTTCATCAACATAACAATTAGTGTGTGCAACAACAACAAAGGCTACATCAACAAAATCAACAATAGAATGAATAAAGCTAAAATAATGGATAGAACCAATGCCAAACCAATGGCCACAACCAAAAAACCTACCATGCCATTGCACATGACTATAACTCAGTTATAGTTTATATCTAGAAGGTAGTGTTAATACCATTTCCATCAATCCTAGGCCAAATTTCAACTAGACAAGACCATTACTAGTCATACCAAACTAATCTAATCATTTTTATAACCCTTCTTTGACTTGGGATCACACACAAGTGAACCAACAAGTAGGGATTCCCACATTAGGACCTTATAATAATAACTCATCATTTTCCTATGACCACACTCAAGTGCATCGATGATTGAGACTTATCTTATCTATCCCCCTCCACCATCATCAATTAGTAACAATAGTCTTATATATAATTAAGATTATGCAATCAAAACTTAGTAGTCTAAAATTACCATACTAGGCCCATAACCACCTACCACTTCACCCATCATCCAACCCACCATTTGGCCTTAAAATAAGCCATTTAACATTGTTTAATAAAAGACATATGATATAGTAGAGCAATTACAAAATATGCTAGCACAAATATCCATTTTAGATTTGTTGTGCACGTCAACAATCCATAAGAAAATCTTGAATGAATACCTTAACCAATCCACTATTCCAAATGACATATCCCTTGACCAATTTCAATCTTTGGTTGGACACCTAGCTCCAACCCAACAAGTCACATTCAACCAAAGCAATATGTCACCTCTTAACCCACTACATAACAATCCATTATACATTGAAGTATATATAATGTGACACAAAGTGAAATGTGTTCTTATAGACAATGGATTAGGTCTGAACATAGTGTCTCTCAAGCTCATCAAGCTTCTTAGGTATACAATGGTGGATCTCCAAGAAAAAATGATCACCATCAAAGCATATGATAATCAAAATCACAAATCACAAGGCACCATTAACTTGCCAATTATCATTAGGCCCTTGACTCATAATACCCTTTTTTATGTGTTGGATCTTGATTTGTCATATAATATGCTTTTGGGTAGGCCTTGGTTACATGATATTCATGTAGTCCCATCAACATTGCACCAATGTATCAAGTTATCTCATTCAAGGATGGAGGTAAACATTCTAATAAATTTGAATCTATATGAGCATTGTAAAAATCTAGAGGTTGAGCTCCAAAGTTAATAATACCATTTTAGTATAAATCCATCTAATAAGCAAGATAAGGGGAAGGCAATACTCCTAAAATTACCAAATGATAACTATATTGATCCTAATACCCTTGATTCTCTCAGTCACATGCTACCTCTTGAAGTATCCAATCATTTTACCATCTCGACTAATGGCCTAGGAGAGTACTTGACTCATGATACATTTCATATAGTAAAGCTTCCTTAGAACCCAAAAGATTTTGGAAGAGCTAAAGCTATGCCATGCATGCACTAGCAAAGAAAGGAAAAAGGCCACGTTCATAATCCAGGACTAGTTATTTTCATACTAGCTTTTGGCCTAGAACAAGACCCTCTCGAAGGAGATGAGTCATGGTTGTATAATGACAATTTGGCCAATTTTTATAAGAACTCCAACTTTCCCATTCCCAATCACATCATGAAAAATCAAGATTATGAAGGAAGGGGCCTCAGGTCAAATCTACAAGGAATATTGGAACCTATTTCTATGACCAAGTATGAAGGACCCTATGGAATTATATTTAAACTACATGGGGGTGACCCCATATACCTTACTCATGTTCCATCATCATCAACTAGTAACGAGGATGTCGACAATAAAGTAGAGTATGATCATAGCTTATTTGATGACTTAGCCCAGACCAACCTATTTGATAATCACACCATTTGTACCCTTCATCTAATCATTTGTAACAATTCCCTAACATTATATTATCCCCAACTAATAGAATAGGACCAACAAGAGACACACATACCAATTGATGAGTTTCAAAATGATGAAGCATTCTATTATTTATTAGGCCTTAGGGACAATGTTTAGTTGGGAGATCATAAATCATGATTCTCAATCAAATTGGATCCTGAAGCCTATTTTGGAGAAGGGATGAACACCCTTAGCCAAAATAAAATAAATAAAACATTGAAGTCTCAAAGTGAAAACCTATTTGAGGTGCTTTTTTACCAGGGAAATAGTAAAGATAAAGTCTAGTCTAGTGGTGAAAACCTATTTCAGGCACCATTAGATGGAGGTGTTCAACCTTCTTCATGTATAGACCAGGAGACCATATGGGTCTAAATTTAGTATTGAAGAACATCAATATTTTGAGCAAATCATGCAAGAAACTAACAATGATGAAGTTCACTATGGATCTGAGTTTAGCCCTAAAGAGCAATAGGCTTTTGATCAAATAATTTAAGAGGATGATAATAACAAACATGATAATGGGTTTGAATTCAATCTTGAAAGGTAGAAATCCTTTGATCAAGTCATATAGGAATTTCTAGCTATATTTGTCACATGGCTTGATCTCCCATTAGGAGATTCTGATTCATCATGTCTTAGGGAGCTTGTCAAAGAACTAGTCCTAATAAAGGACTTTAATGTTTCCAATTAGTTCAAATCATTACCAATTATCCTTGATGACAGCTCAACTCTTCTAGTAGAAGATACAACAAAGGTTAGCATTGGGTCTCCAGATGTCCCAAAGTGGATCAAGCTAGGTGCATCCCATACTGAGGAGCGTGAAGTCTTCACAGCCCTACTACGAGAGTTTATAGATATATTTGCTTGGGCATATTTTGATAAGCTTGGTTTGGACCCTGCCTTGGTTCTGCATCACCTTGTGTTCAATCTTGATGCCCAACTAGTAAAACAAAATTTGTGCAAGATGCATCCTCACATTACTATATTATTGAATAAAGAGTTCAAGAAACTCTTAGAAGTAGGATGTGTTAGACCAATTGACTACTCTAAATGGATTTCCAACATAGTACCTGTCAACAAGAAACTAGAGGGAATCAAAATTTGTAATAATTTTCATGACATTAACAAAGCATGCCCTAAGGATGACATTACATTGCCTAACATTGACATGATAGTTGACTCCATAGTGGGTAATGAAATTATTTTACTAATGGATGGCTTCTTAGGTTACAATCAAATCATAATATCACTAGAAGATAACCACAAAATAGCATTCACCACTCAGTGGGGAACATTATATTATCAAGTCATTTCATTTGGTCTTAAGAATATAGGGGCCACTTATCAAAGAGCTATGATAGTCATATTTCATGATATGATGCATGACACTATTGAAGACTATATCGATGACATACTAGGCAAATCCAAAACTAGGTTTGACCATCTAGTAGCATTAAGGAGGATATTTAAGTGACTACAGGAATACAAAGTTAGGATCAACCCCAAAAAGTGTGTATTTGGAATCACATGAAGAAAATTATTGGGCTTCATCATGTCTCACAAGGGCATTGAAGTTGATCCAGCTAAAGCAAGAGCCATAATAGAGATGTTGCCACTAACTAATTTGAAGCAGCTTTATAGTTTTTAGGGCAACATCTAATCCATTTTATGATTCATATCTCAATTATCAGATAAATGCCATCCATTTACACACATATTGAAGAAAGGTGTCACATTTCTTTGGGATAATGATTGTCAAAAGGCTTTTCAACAGCTAAAGGACTATCTCACAAATCCCCCAATTCTATTGCCTCTGATGCCAAGGAAACCTTTCTTATTATACCTTTCTACTACTGACAATTCTCTATGGGCACTTCTAGGTAAACACAATGATAAGGGAAAAGAGCATGCAGTGTAATATCTAAGTTGTACACTAGTTGCATATGAGAAAAACTATACACCCATCAAAAAAGCTTGTCTCGCTATGGTTATTGCAACTCAAAAACTATGCCACTACATGTTAAACAATAAGACCATGGTTATTTCCAAAGTAGATCCACTTAAGTATCTATTATCAAAAATATATTTGCAAGGCTATATGGACAAATAGATCATGTTACTCAGTGAGTTTGAGATAGAGTATGTAAACCAAAAAGTAATCAAGGGGCAAGTTCTCACAAATTAGCTTGCTAAAGCACCTCTTCAAAACATAGAGCCATTAACATTCCAATTTCTTGATGAACCCATCATGACCATCATTTAAACACCTATTAAGGATTAGCCCTAGAAGCTATATTTTGATGGATCATTCACTACATGTGTATCAAGGGAAAAAATTTTATTCATAACACCTCAGGGGGATCTAATCCCCAAGTCATTTAAAATTTGCTTTCTTTATTCTAATAACATGGCCAAATATGAAGCACTTATTGTAGGGCTTCAATAAGTAGTACAATGGAACATATGTCATCTTATAGTTTATGGTGATTCTCAATTAATCATCAATTAGGTGGCAAACCACTTCCAAACTAAAGATGATAAGCTATTTCCATATAAGGTAATGGTTAGCACTCTCAAGCACCAGATTGTCAACATTCAATTTTAGCATATACGAAGAGTGAGCAATAGAATAGAAGATTCCATTGATACCATTGGATCATTTATTTATTATGTAAACACAACTAGTGAGTATCAATTTCTTGTAGAAAATCTAATAGCACCAGCTCATGAACCTTCAATTATTACAATAATATGTGATTGTATTGGTCCCAGATCTAATTGGTACTCAAACCTATATGCCTATTTACATGATCAAATCCTCCCACCAAACTTATCTTAGAAACAAACCAAAGCTTTCATTCATAATGCCCAATGTTATACCCTACTCGGACCAACCCTATACCATCATAGTTTTGATGCAACTTTGCTTCATTGTTTACCTTCGATAAAATATATACTAGCATTGTGAGAAGTTCATGAAGGAGTATGTGGATCCCACACCAGTTGGTCAATCCTATCTAAACATCTCTTGTGTACTGGTTACTATTGGCCAACAATGGATGCAAATACAACTGCATATGTCAAGAAATGTGACAAGTGTCAATGGCATGCTAATTTGATTCATGTGTTTTCCAAGACCTTAAAAACAATGCTAACACCATGGACAATTTCTACATGGGGCCTTGACCTCATTGGGAATATAAACCCCACCTCATTAGATAGCCATAAACACATTCTCACCACCACTGAATATTTCACTAAGTGGGTCAAAGTTATACCCCTCACGTGACTGAAAAGCAAATTTATAAATTCATCTTTAACCATATCATCTATCACTATGGTATCCCTGTAGACATTATATTTGATAATGGAGGATAATTTAAGAAAAAGGATGTTGAAAATCTATGTGTTTAATACAAGATCACACAACACTTTTCAGTATCGTATTATCCTCAAGGTAATGGCCAGGTTGAAACATCAAACAAAACAATTTCCAACATTCTCAAAAAGATTATTAATGATTATATTCATGATTGGTACCTTCATATATTTCATTCCCTTTGGGCATACCATACCAATCATCACACACCCACAGGAGCCACTCCATACTCACTTTTTAATGGAAATGAATCCATACTTCCCATTGAGGTCAAGTTGCCTTCATTACGTATATCTTTCAAGCATGTTCTTAACAATAATGAATATCAAGTAGCTCACCTAAAAGAGATATATTTATTTGATGAGAAGCACATGGATGTAGTGAATAATCTATAGGCCTATCATAACTGACTTCAAGGTCAATACAATCAGCATGTAAAACATAGAACATTTGAACTTGGTGATCTTGTCCTAAAAGAGAACCAAAATAATACCATAGCTAAATAGAAACATAAAGAAAAGTTCAAACCCAAATAGGTGGGTCCTTTCATCATCATTATATACTATGGCACTGGAGCATACAGGTTCTCCACACTAGATGGCAATGAACTTGATGAGCTGATGAACATTATTCACCTCAAATGGTATTATGCTTGAATAACTTGATGTGTTGTCTATAAGGACCATTTTAAGTTGTACAATATTCTCAATATTCTTCTTTATACCATTATCAAACTATTTGTTCTACCATCCTCTCACTTTGACATTCCAACCAGACCATCTAACCATTCCATTCCTACTCGACCAAACATGTTTTGAATCCTATCAACCTAACTCATTTAACCTTGGTTCATCTATTGGTTTCATGTTTTTAGCATACAAAATTAGATTAGTTTTAGTAGTTATTTCAAGCATTTTAGATAGAGGTAGTATTTTGGAGTAATATGATAGAATTTTTGGTAGTTGCATCCTTCATTTCTTATTTCCTTCTTATCAAGTTTGTTTATGTGAGCTTGATTATATCACCTGCTAGGGCAAATCAATGTTCACCGATCTTGATACTAATTATATCACTTGGTGAGGCAAATTGGTGTCATTGATCTATCATTTATATCCTAATTATAATCACCTATGGGCAAACTAAGGGCAACATTTATTTATTATGCCTTGACATATCACCTAGCCATTCTTATGCCATACTACACCATCATACCAACTGTGCCTATTTTGTTTGAATTGGCTACTACACTAATCAGATTACTCTACTATGAGGTGAACAACTATGATATAAAACCATTTTGGGACTATGTGGGTCACATTTGATTCACGTTAAGGTTAGCTCAGTCCCCCTTCAGCCACACTATCACCATTTTATGACCATCATTTCAAGTTATAATGTTCTCACCATTTTGCAAGTAACTTCAACCATGCTCTCATCATTTTACGAGCATCATTTCAATTTATAATTCTCTCATCATTTTTTGAGTAACTTCAACCATGATCTCATCATTTTATGAGCATCATTTCAAGTTATAATACTCTCACCATTTTATGAGCAACTTCAGCCATGCCCTCATCATTTTACGAGCATCATTTCAAGTTCTCATGTTCTCACCATTTTATGATCATCATTTCAAATTATAACACTCTCTCCATTTTGTGATATTAGACCATTTTAGTGTCTCATCATTCTTGATTGAGTTGAGATGATTTGAAAATTCTAAAAACATTTAAAAATCATTTAGAAAAAATAAAAACATTGACCACTTCTTTGCCTTAAAGATTCTGGGAACCCTCACTAAGTCACACATAAACCACTTTTTCCTTAGTTTCTCCATCCGTTTTATCCTTTTATCCTACACTATTCCCATTTTGTGAGTTCATCCTTATTCTTTTATCACATCAATTATATTTATTTTTCATCAATCATCATTTTTTGTCCTTTTTTGGGAGAACTATATTTGGCCTAAAGTTTCAATGGATCATCATATCCATGAAACTATGTAAGTAGCATCCACTTGCCTAGTGCATATGGAGATAGCTCAGCCACCCCCTTCCTTTTCTTCTATTTATCCATCTTGTTTATTTATTCAGTTGTCACCTACTTTCTAGGGGCAATGTTTATCATATTGTTTATACTAACATAAGGACTAACACTTATTTGTTTTCTTGTTTGTATTACTTGTTGTTTGTCTATTTTGTTTGTTTATTTATGTGCTTGTTTGTTTGCTTTCAGCACTATGGCCTTGATCTAGGATATGTGTGTTCCTTAGGTGATTCCTTGCACATCATTCTTGAATATATCCATATTCAAATGTCTACATTATCATCATAGTTTTATCATTGGTGCAATTATTTCCCATTGAGTATTAGATATTAGGAGTCAATCCTTATGCATATTTTGGCCAAGCCCCAATGGTGTTCTATCATGAGGCCTACCATCAAATGCTATAGAAAAAAATAGATTTGAGAGGTCTACAACATCAATGTAACATCACCATCTCCTTGACACCAACATTAGCAACAATCCCAATCCAATAACCAATCATATCCTAAACAGAGTAATTAAGTAATTAAAAAAATTTAACCTTTGTTAGTGCAAATGAGCATCTCCCT
This sequence comes from Torreya grandis, assembly GCA_037957365.1. Classification (NCBI taxonomy): domain Eukaryota; kingdom Viridiplantae; phylum Streptophyta; class Pinopsida; order Cupressales; family Taxaceae; genus Torreya; species Torreya grandis. The sequence goes on from JARHVA010000178.1 coordinate 2,588,493, forward strand.
ACTAGTAGGTTATCCTAATTCATCTTTATCCTTTGTATCAACATATCAATCATCATCCATCAATCATGTTTTCATAATCGAGGTATACTACATCAGCACTATACACCATCCCATATGCACTCTCAATGATTATATCACCTTCTGGGGCAAATCATTATGTTATCACCAATTTCCCTTTCTTGTTTGTTTATCCTAACTAAGGTAGCTCCATATTCTCAATGATTATATTGTCTGTTGGAGTAAATAATTATGTTATCATACCACATTGCCACTATCAAGTTACAATTCTTATAACCACCTTTGGGCAAACCATTGTACATAATCTTACTTGCATTTCTTAGTAATTTTTCCCAACTTTGGGTAAATCATTGTGTTATCATCCCATCATCTTCATTTTTTTGGTCCATTCATTTCACATCTTTCTTTTGAGGGACCATTTACTAACCCACTTGCCAACCACTCCCTCAAGGGATCAGCTATAGTTTGATCATTACTAATATAGTCGTAAGCATAAAGAACCATTTTATTCTTTGAAAAGATGTTGTTATGCTTATAGCTTGCAACATATTCCCAAATAGGGGTAAACTATAGACATGTAAATTTGACCACCAATGGCTTTGCATTAGACTATTAGACCATTTCTTATCAATCATTGAATATTTAACCTAATAATTTCTATTAGTCTCAAATTTGGCTTTATAACCTTGCATTAAATCAATTAAACAAGGAAAATACACATATTGAATTAATCAAAATTAAATAAATTACCAAATACCTAAAAATAATTAATTAACTTACACACCCTAATCAAAATCAATTAGAAATTTAAATTAATTTAAAATTCTAATTGAGTTTACCCATGAGCTAATAAATTAATTACTAAAAAGGAAATTCAAGAGCATCTTAGAACATTCTAGAATATACTCATTACCTTTGTGAGTTGTCACTTTTGGAAAATATCTAAAAGAATATTCTAAGAATATGACAAAATTAAATTTAATAAACTCAACTATGGTCAAATTTAACCCATTTCAAGGGATTTAAAATCCTATAAAATCAATCCTAGAGCTCTTTATTTAGAGAGCTCAATCAAAGTAGAGTTATAATGCAGGAATAGATTCATGAAGCTAAAAGCCTAGTATTATAATGTTGAAATTGAGCCAAGCCATATCAATCAAGCCTAGCATTCACAAATGGTGTATAGAGGAGATGATGTTAGCTATATGTCTTTTATGAATACTTCTTATGCATAATCTGAGCAAGTCAAATGAAGAACTCATTTGAAGCTCTCAAGGAAGGTAAAGATTGTTGTTCTTTGCATTTTAGTTTGATTTTCAATTATTGTTTTTTCATTAAACTCCCCTTAAGATATAGGCTTAGATATGTTAGTATGTTAGTGTGTTGATTTTATGGTTTTATGGACTAACATTTGATCTAACCTCCTCTCTTTGTCAAATTCCTTAATCACACTTTCCATTTACCTAAACACACTATGGTGTTTGTGTATTTATGCATGACATGAAATCAAATTAGGATCTTATTGGTGCACAAATCAATGTCAAATTATCATAAAAGAGAAAAATATGTGATAAAGGTCACACAGGGAGAGGGGTAGAAGGGTCCATGGGTCCCTACTAGGATCGTATAATTATATTCTAGATATGTCTCAAGTGTGATATCACATTCTATATAAGGAGGTTAGGATGTGATTAAATATGAAGGGAAGGAAAATTATAGCTAGATGGTCTTGAATAAAGGTGTCAAGAGTATTAAAAGTCAATAAATGTATCAATAATATCTAAAAATTATAAAGATCTTCCTTAAATTTTTAGTTGTCTATATTAAAAAAACTTGAAGGTCATTAGTTAAATCGGTTTCATAATGGTGGTGAATCTAGTTAGAAGGTGTATAATAGCATAGGTAAATTATGAGGATTAAATTTAGGATGAAGTTACCCAATTATAAGATGAATTCAGTAACTTACATGATACTTGGTTGCCGAATGACTTCACCTTTTAGTCAAGTGACTCTATAATGCAGTACAGCAACTTTGTCCCACTGGGCTGTCAAACGATAATGAGGTGGTCAAAACATAGTTGTTTTATTATCTACCAACATAATAATCACTTGATTATAAGATGTAATCACCTAATTATAGGATGTATTCACCTAATTACATCATCTAGTCATCCATCTACATGTTACAGATGGTTACCTTCTTTAGCTAACATGGCTTCCATCTAACAATTGGGATGTTGAATGATAGTGAGTCAGTTAGATGACAACTATATTGTCATCTACTAACACAAACATCAAATGCTAACACACTTGTGAGTTCACATATGCTAGATGTCAGTTCATAGATGTCAGATACTTATAAATACAATTTAGTTGCTTCATTTTACACACTTGAACCTTGAATTTTCCATTATGACCTCTTAGAGCCCTAATTCACAGCAAAGAAAATAACCTCCCAAACACCACCTAGACACCACCTATGCCATAATAGTTACCCCAAGCTCATATATGTCCAAAATACTATATAAGAACCTCATGTGCCTATAGATAATACAAATTATAGAATAATAATATGCATACATGGATTAGGTTAGAAAGTGTAGTTTGGAGGGTCTTGTCAAGATGCCCTAGTATGACATAGACACAAATTTACTCACTTTTTTACTTAGGAGCTATAACCATGTTGAGTGCACATTCACAGTGAAGGTACAATCATGGGTTTTGCAATTTGGTGTTGGCCTAGAAGACATCCATTGCTTAATAAGGTTACCCCTCACAAATAGTAACCATCTGACCACCCATTCATCTCTGACATATTAGGACAAGAAGTATCTAGAGTCTCACTTTGACCTATTGAGTGAGGATTCATACTAGTTCAATGAATTTATTTTTCATTTGAAGATTATTTTAAAATTTATACATTTACTAAACATTCTTAATAGTGAACCATTTTTTATCATCAATCAAAAGTTTAATTCTCTCTCAAGTAGTATTTTTGTTTTTCATAAAAGTGGGTAGAATCACAAATCCAATAGGGGCCTCCATGTACAATCTATTAACAATCATTTTCTTCTAGCCATGATAAAATTCTTTCATGCTAGAATTGTACTGCAAGGAAGAGAAACAGACATACCAATCTAGGCTATGATGTATATCCTTTGTACTTTGAGTGGTAAAAAATTGATTGGTGTTTGTATCTATCTAACAAAATTATCAATGATTTAAATTTTTCTCTTACCATTGATTATTGTAATTTTACATGTACCAATTATATTATTGCTTTGTGCAATGAGGCATTTCATGAATTAAAAATGGAGAGAAAAAATATTCCAACTGCTCCTCAATAAAAAATACAGCGCATCTCTCTTTCAATTGTAGAACAAGAGGTAAGTGTGTCCTTTATTTTATGTTCTATGTTTGATTATTGAAAATTTATTTAATGTTCACTATTTGATTGAAGTAATTCTATCCTCACAAAAAAGAATTTTGCAACTAGTTTCAAGAATAAAATCAAGGGTAACAAATCGACAGCCCCTGAGGCTTCCAAAGAATCACATATAGATGTCGAATCATCTCTTCTTCCATTGACAAGACATAAAAGAATGTAGAGTTTTATTATGCCTCCAAGCCTTCCACCCCATCCATTTAAATCGACACAAACTCAGACCTTATCTTATGTTGATGGTAATACCATTATCTTGTTTATATTATTTATAATTTCATTTTACATTATAGATATTGTGTTTGATTAGCTTCATGTTGTTTTTGCAACATCATTTGAATCTCCCTCCAATCTTCCCAAATGCCTCCTCCAAGGATTCAGTTATAATAAATATCTTTAGAAAATCCTCAAAAACAAGGTATGCACCCATAATTACATTTTTTTACAATATAATTATGAAATATAAAGTTTATTCTCTTTTACTAGTTATCTGATCTATTTTTCAATTTGCAGAGACCCCTTTTTTAAGGCAACATTTTCCACCACTACCATTAGCCCACCAAATTGTTACCGGGGGAAAACGTTTGTCATTTTTGGTGCCAATCTTAGATAGCTCATATTTGATGATGTGTTAGATATTATTTTGAAAAGTAATTATTTTTTTTAATTAATTTAGGTACACTATATGTATGATATATATTTTTAAAATGTGAGAGTTGATTTTAAATTTGATTTGTAGTATAAAAAAATTGTGACTGGATTTTTTGGAAAATGAATTAATTTGATTAAAATGAAAATAAATCATTGTTAAATTTATTAAGAGACTAGATGTCTATCTACCTTTCTTATCTACCTTTCTTATCTTTTAATAGGTTTTTACCATCAATCATTCCAATCACAAAATTTTGAAACTCTAAAAATATTTTTAGACTACTTGACATGTACGTGTGCAAGTCACAAATAAATTCCTCCAATTTTGTAATATTTTGAAATGTGCTAAAAATTTTGTAAGCAAGATTCATTATATGTGTCATGGAGTGGATTGGAGCCATATATGGGGCAAATATTTTTTGTAGACAAACACACATATTGGTTTTATTCCTTTGCATTACTAATGCCCTATATGTGCCAACACACATTAACTTGGTACCTATATCATAATAATTTATCCCAACAATATCTACCAAATTAGAAATAACCAATTTGGAAACATTCCCAGCATTACAATTTTTCTTCATTTTACTTATAGATAATAGATGAGGTTTCCTTAAATGTTTATTAAATTTATAAACATGAATGCAAACTTATGATGTGTTGTCAACTGTAGTTACCTCATCAATGGATAGTGAGATAAACCGTGATGCTTTTACTTTTTCTTTCAAATCCTCCTTTTCAATCATCGTGAGGCATTTTTCCATCTCCCAAACACTGCTATCTAACCAATGTGATTTTGGAATGTTATGCAATCCAATTGCTGAAATAAAATCTTGTAATCTAAAAATTCATAGATTGTTATGCCTCTTTTTAGAATGTGATATAAAGTGGAAAACTATGTAGTTTTGAAAACTAGATTAGACTAAGTAATTTTTTTGAATTGAGTTGTAATTGTTCTTCTTTTCTCAATGAGATGTCATTGATGTCTCTAAATGATTTTTGTACTATGTGTTGGGTGAGTATTTTGTTAACAAAAGAATGATAACAAAATCGTGATTTCAGCCATAGTGTGATTATATAGATCTCTCCTCTAAGCAAGGGGAGGCTCCCTTTTATTGTTAACTAAGATAAAACTTAATTATTAACAAAAAATTTATCATATTAGGTGTTTTCATATCATCCAATTTTCTTTTTTTTAAATTGATGTTCAATCACAAACTTCCTTTCATTCTTTGTGATATACTTTGAATATCTAAGATCATTTTATGAACCAAATAATACCGATATTCAAATTTGTTAGTCAAAGATTAACAAGAACAATACCAACAGAGTTAACTTTAGAGATAGAATAAAGTTCAGTCCAAAGTCTTCACATTATTTCTAACAGAGATTAAAATTATCTAAGTTGAATAGCTTTCAGCCCAAAGTCTCCTTAGAAATTCACTTTCAATGAGAACAAAATCTAGTAACTAAAAAGTAGCTCAAAGACTCCAAAATAAGCTTACTGGCACCTTTTGACTTATAGAGATTATATACCACAACTCAATCAACTTACAAGAAAGTATAATGGAAAAAACATAAGAACATCTCCAATACACCACAAGTTTATCTCAACACAAAGATCAAAAGATCACTTGATTTTCTTATATTGAATGAAATTTGAGATTTACAATATGAACACAAAGTTTCAAAATTGATTCTAAATTCAGCAGCATTTTCCATCTATAGCAATTGGTGATACTTTTTACAAAGAGCATCCTCTTATTTATAGAGAGGAGCTATGAAAAAAATAGGAAAAACATAAATACATTGACTTATTCATTGATAGAGTCCTATTTGACTTCAGACTGTGTACTTTTCATACGTGCAAAATGTACCAAACAAAACTACACATGAAAATTTACAAAAATAGACTAAGTGTCCTTAGACACAAGAATTTTTTCCTTTTTATTCTTTTCTATAAACTCCTCATATTTCTTCAAAACAACTTAGACTTCATTGTTATCTAGGCTAGATGTAATCTTGGATATGACAAGTACCCTTCTAACTAAATCTTCTAAGTTAATAGGAGATCCTTGCTCTTGTCCATGATTCTTTGTAGTTTATTGAATATGACCTGAAATTCAATCAATTCATCGATGGATTCTAGCATGAAATTACCTATCTCAGCCTTTGCTTGGAGTAATGATGTAAATTCTTGAGTAACAACCTCTACAAGAAGAATTTCCTAAGAATCATTCTTGACTTAATAGGGGAGTTTTCCAACTCTTTCTATAAGATCAAATATCTTGTTATCACACATATCTTTAGCCTCTTCTAGATCTTTAATCAGATTCTCAAGAATCTTTCTTCTATTCTTCATGGCCTTCCTGTATTCAATAAACATTTTCCTATTTGGAATGATCTTCTGCTCAACCAATAGCTCCAATTTGAATTGGCAAAGTTGAGTCCATATATCAATATCTTTTTCAGTCAACTCCAAATCTTGAGTGAGTGCCTTAATTTTTTTTCTGAATTTTGGTTCTTACTTCACTCAAGTTCTTTAAAAATTAAATAGTAGAATGTAACATTTGAGTACCTTGTATTTTTAACCTTTCAACCCAAGCATTAACTGCATGACCTTAAGACCCAATTTTTTCTACAAATTAAATAGTTCTTTCAGTATTTTTATGCACAACAAGATCAATGGACTCAAAAGATTGAGTGATTTTTAGTAGAATAGAAGTCATCTATTCCACTTGTATCTTGAGTTAATCTTTGATTTTCTTATCTTGATCATATCTTTCAATCAAACAAGCCATAACTACTTGCAAATATTCCTTTGCACCTTCATGAGTTTGTTTCATGAGATCTATGTGTCCTACTACATATTTAGATGCTTGAATATCTTCAATGTTCTTATCTTTAGGACAGATTGAGACTTCAACATACTTATGCCCAGACTCAAAAATTATCCTTGCCATAGTTCTAGGATTCTTTGTCATCTTGGGCTTTACTAGGACGAGTTGACTAAGATCAAAATCATCAGGTGAAACAACTTGTTTCTTATTTTTAGGTGTTTGGAAAATTAACCATGGGGGAAGAGGAGATGAATCTCCTTGAGAAGAAGAAACCAAATATTGTGATGTTTGGGGAGGGACAATGGTTTGTGAAGTGGGTGGAATGTAAAGTGTAATGGTAGAGGTATTTGATTATGGAGTTGACACTGATGGAATAATGGTTATTATTGGTGGGGTTTGGGTTGGCATGAAAGTTACTTTTGGGTCTAATAATTTCTTGGATACTAGGGTGATAGGAGCTTGAGTCATCACTTTAATAGAAGATGTGGACATGAATTTATCCATATCTTGTTAGGTAAAATATAGAATATTTGGGGATCCCAATGACTTTACAGGACTAGGTAGATTGGACAAAGAATCAAAAACTTGACCTAGAGTGCCTTGGGAAGGAACTTGAAAAAGTGTGGCACTAGGAGGAGAAGGTGGGGTTGAGAGAAAAGTTTGAGCAAAAATTGAGACAATTGGTACAGATGTATTAATAGAAGGAATTACAAAGAATGCCACCTAGGAAACTGTCAGTTGAAATACCTCGACTATAAGAACTTTTAATTATGTGGATTTAACTTGTTTAGATTTTTGAGCTGGAGGTTGTACAACTATTTATTGAGGAGGTACCTCACTCACACTTAGTTTTTTTTGTGTCTATATTTGCATACTTTTTTCAACACTAGCTTCTTTTTTCTTTTCTTCTTTACTTACAAATACAAATCTTGGTTTCTGAGTAGACGTGGAGGCCTCTTCTTTATTTTTCATCCTTAATTCCTCACATTTCCTTGTAGTATCTTCATCATATTCTTTTTTTGACCCTATCTTGAAATATTTTAATTTAATACCTTTAGACTCTAACCAGTCATTAGTTCTTGCAAGGATGGGTTGAAATCTCTCTCTGATTAATGTGCATTCTTTTATAGACCATTGGATTGAAGGAATAGGAGTAGAAGCAACTTGATTTCCTTCATATGAGGGATCTAATATATCCTCATCATCAGAGAGGTCAGCTAGAATGTTGGCTAATTGCAGCTCTTGAATTTGATCAGCAATAAGATGAATGTAATCAAGTCTCCTTACATCTTCTTTAGTTCTGCATTTTGTCCAAATATCCTCAATCTTGTGCACATGAACATAATTGCCTTTCATCTTTTCCTTCATCATTCTATAATCAAAATCTTTTCTACTTTTATACCTTTTAAGGGTGATCCATTGCATTTTAGTTTCCATTGTCTTAGCCTTGGGTATAGTTGAAATGGTATACCAGCCAATGCTTATAGGAAACTTGAATCCTCTTTTATGTGTATTTGATTGCTTCTTGTGTATGTTCATCATTTATCTGCACATCTCCATTAAAATAAATTTATCACCTAGGTAGTTAGATAGCATGTAAGGTTGTTCATTAAATCCACATACTCTGATGTAGGTGAAAGTTGGGAACTGAAGGAAAATGCATCGAATTCTATTCATTATTTCCCATGCCTGATTTGAAACCCTTTTCTTCTCTAATTCTTATTCAAAAATTAAAATGAATTGGTAGAAGAATGCATTGTTAACTCTTATAAAATGTTTGATACCTTCTTTGAGAGTCAACTATGGATAATACTTGTAAATAGGAACTTTCATCCATTCACCAATACTAGTCAATCCTAGAAATACCCTCATGTAAGCTATGACATATACTAGATAGGAAGTCATATATAATTTAAAAGAAAATCATACTTCAGAAAGTTGGTGACATATGGCATCACTCATTTGACTTCCCGAATAAACCCTCTGCTTATTCTTATTGATGATAAAAATGTAGTGATACATCCATTCTTGAAAGATATTGGCTGTAGGAAGACCTTTGACCCTATTTAGGAGAGTAATTAAATCTCCTATTTCCTCCATAAATTCACTTCAATAAAATCTCTTTGGCCATCTTGAAATTGTATATTTTTCTATCCTCAGCCAATTGGCATTAATGTGCCTCTTGTATTTATCAAGATTCTTGTCATATTACTCTTGGACTATTATCGCACTTATATCTAAATATTCTGCATCTAGTCTAATTACTACTTTTCCACTTGCATCCTTGACCGATCTAGTTTCCTTGTCAAAGTGAGCAACAGTTGTTAAGACAAACTCTGGATCTTGAGCTAACATAAGAAATGTAGCTATGAGATGTATCTCACTATTAAGAATAGGATACATATGTGGGGCAATAAGATTTCAACCCAACATTTGTAAGAAATTAGCCATGTCAACATGACCAATTTTAGTATCTCCAATCTAATCTATATTAGAATCAATTGTAGATGTCAGAAATACCCCTTAAAATTTATACTTTATGATTCTCTTAGCTAGGGAATCTTCTAACATTGATCAAGTATCTATAAAAAGAATTTTGATTTTTGTAGAGTTAGCATTTTTTCTCATTTTTAGGAAAAAGTGTAGTTCAGAGAAAAATCTTCGAACTGCATCGGGTGTTGGTTTTGGTGTAGTTCAAAGAAAATTCTCTAAACTGCACCAAAAATGGGGATAACATGCACTTCAAATAATTTCTTCAAAGTGCACCAAATGAAGTGCACTTCAGAGAAAATTCTTTGAAGTGCACCGAAAGGCATGTAATATGCACTTCGAAGAATTTTCTTCAAAGTGCACCAAACTACATGCACTTCAAAAAAAATTCTATGAAGTACACCTGACTACGTGCACTTCAGAGAAAAATCTCTGGAGTAAACCTAACTACGTACACTTTAGATAAAAATCTTTGAAGTTTGCCGAAAGGGTGAAAAATCTTGTACTTCAAAGAATTTTCTCTGAAGTGCATGTGAAGATGAAAGGTTATGAAAAATGTCCCTTGCTGTTTTTTGGAGAAAATTCTTTGAAATGAATCGAGAGAGTTAGGGTTTGAGGGAAAAATGAAAAACTTGAAAGAAAGAAAGAAAGAAAGAAAGAAAGAAAGAAAGAAAGAAAGAAAGAAAGAAAGAAAGAAAGAAAGAAAGAAAGAAAGAAAGAAAAAAAGAAAGAAAATTAAAAAAAACAAGATAAATAAAAATTAACCTGAGATGTTAGGAGAATGGATGATAATGAAGAACCATAGGGCATGAAAAATTGATTGAAAATAGCAAATCAAGGAAAATAAGAAGTGCAATCAAGCTTGAAAATGATGACAAATGATGTATTCATGCTTTAAAATAGTGAAGAAAAATGGTAAAATTGAATTTACATGGGTTAAAATATATATAAGGGGTAATAAATGTGAAATTAATTATTGATACAGTGTGGGTCAAAGTGCAAAAGCAGAGAAAAACTCTAACTTGCACATGCAAAGTCAGATAAAAATAGCACTACTACACCAAAAAAATAGACTAAGTGCAACATCAGTGAATTTCTCTGCTAGTGCACACAATGGTGCAATTTGGAAAAAATTCTCCAATTTGCACTAGACTGGGAAAAGTGTAGTTTGGAGAAAATTCTCTGAACTACACCAAAAATAAACTTCCCTCAAAAAATAACTTTTTGAAAGGAAAAAAAACATATAGGCAGTGATTAGCCTCATTTTGTGTGCTTAGAGCTCATGGGATATGAAATGAACAAGTTTCATAGGGGTTATCCCATGAATTGAGCCTACTAAATTCAAGGATAACAGTTAGCTCTGACTGGGGAATTACCTTCAAGTATTATTTGAAATACTTAAAGGAAAGAGAATCCTATAACTTTAATCTCCTTTCTCCATTAGGCCATGAATTCAAGTAAAAAACTAGACAAAAACAAAAAATAAAGGATATATAGATATTTACAAAATATACAAACTTATCTGGAACCTCACTGAGTGAAAAGATTCAGATGTTTCCCACTATAAGATAGTGGTGATGGTTTCCCATCCACATATGCCAAGAAGAAACTATGTTGTCCACTAGATTTTTGAATGAGAAATGGACCCTTCCATAAAGAATCAAATTTTCCATGCATTCTTTTTGGCTCTCTTCTTTTGTCCTACAAAAGGACTAGATCCCCAATTCAAAATTCTCATGATTTAGCTTGTTTTTCAAAAAATTCCTTGACATGACCTTGATGTTCTGCAATATGGTCCACTACCTTTATATATTGCTCCTCTATCTCGACAAGGTACATAATATGCTGGTCTAAGGAGTTTTCAAATGTTTCATCTTCAATTGCCTTAGCCAATTTGAAAGCTGGTAATTCTAATGTCATTGGTGTTTTTGCATTCAATCCATATAAAATTTGAAAAGGAGACATACTAATTTCTCATTTGGGAGTAATACGATTAGCCCACAATGCATCGTATAATGCTTTATGCCAAGTCCTCTGATTATCTTTTACCGACTTCTTGATGATAGTTACCAAATTCTTGTTACTCGACTCAGCTTGAACATACCCTTGAGGAAAATAGTTAGAAGAATGAGACAAAATAATCCCATATTCAAATCAAAATTAAGTCATCTCATGGGATGTGAAACAAGTAGCATTATCAGTTACAACTTTATTTGGCACACCAAAACTTATAATGATATTCTCTTTGAGGAAATTGTAAACAACCTCTGAAGTGACATGTTTGGTTAGAATTGCTTCCACCAACTTGGTGAAGTAATTTGTAGCCGTGAGAACTTAGCTATGACCAACGCTTGACAATGGGTTCACTGCACCAATGAAATTAATACCCCATTGTTGAAAAGGTTCTTCAATGACTACTAGCTTGAGAGGCAAGGTTGCTAATTTAGGTTTCCCCATAAACTGTTGGCACTTCTCGCATTTACGTATCCATATGTATGTATCCTAAAAAAGTGTTTTCCAATAATATCTAGCTCACAAGATCTTATGAGCTATGACATGGGTTGAAAAATGTCCTCTACATGCTAAATCATGGAAAGATTCTAGTAAGTTTCTTTGTTGTGTCTTATCTATACATCTTAGAAAGATTCCATCAATGTTTCACTTGTACAAACCGTTAGCCCAAAGGATGAAATTTGTTAGGGTATGGAGCTAAAAGCTTCACCAAGGAGCACACTTTGACAGGTTCGGGTCTACACAGACGCCGGTGTCGGTCAGGAGCAACCGACGTCGGTCAGATGCAGTTGGAGAGACGTCGACGTCGGCAGTGGATCGGCCGACGGTGGTCACAAGCAAGCAGCAGGAACCGATGTCGGTTACCTGTGTGTCCAGAATGTTATTTTCGAGGACAGAATCGAGTGTTTGCATGATGAGTTTAAGTTGTAGTCTTAAGCTCGCGTCTCTATTATTAGTAATATTATTTTTAGAACCCTTGTTCAAGTGGCTTAACTGTTTGTTGTAAGTGCATGCTCAAGTCTCCTAATTCTATATGTAGAATTAGATCTTCTTAGCTTATGGTAGTAGTTGTAGAATTGGTATGTTGAAGAACAGTACAGAATTGAATCAATCCAGGTCTGTTGGAATTGATTGTTCTTGAGAGAGATAGCTCTTGAGGAATAGAGATCTAGTGAGAGATCTATACATCTAGGATAGTGTGGAAGAAAGAATTTTCTTCAATTGTATTCCTTTTGTAAAGAGTTTGTTAATACAAGTTTTTAGGGTGGTTTCTTGTATCTCTTGTTCTTGCCATTTTTCATTCTAGTTACTTGTCTATCTGATTTAATTCTGCGTTTATTGCTTTCATAAGTGTAATCTATTGTTGGTTGATCCCCAACAAGTGGTATCAGAGCTCAGGTTCACTAACAGGTGGTTCAGATCTGTGTAGTGTGTATTGATTACAGGTTCTCACAGGGGTTTTTACAGGGATTTCTGTTTGAGTGGGAGAAGCAATGGTAGATGAAAGTAAACTGAGAATGGAGAAGTTCAATGGCAAAAATTACCAACATTGGAGAATGCAGATAGAGGACTATCTGTATCAGAAAGATCTCTACTTATCGTTAGGTGGGGTTGCAAAGAAGCCCAAAGACATGGAGGATGAAGAATGGGAAGTTCTTGACAGAAAGGCTATGGGGTCTATAAGACTGAGTCTAGCATCCAGTATGATATCTAATCTATCACAGGCAAAGTCTACGGTAGAGTTGATGACAACTTTAGCTAACTTATATGAAAAACCCTCTGCTTCTAATAAGGTATATCTTATGAAGCAGTTATTTAATTTGCATATGAATGAAGGTGGATCTATTTCTACTCATCTGAATGATTTCAATGGAATTGTGAATCAATTAAGTTTAGTCAATATAGTGTTTGATGATGAAATAAAAGCTCTTTTAATATTATGTTCTTTGCCTGAAAGTTGGCATGGCTTAGTAATGGCAGTTAGTAATACTGCATCTGCATCAAATATTTTGAAAGTAGAGGATGTTGTTAGTGTTATCTTGAATGGGGAAATACGCAGGAAAAGCACAGAAAAGGCATCTGGGAACGCTTTAAATTTTGAGAGCAGGGGAAGGTAGAAAGATAAGAGCAAGAGGAGATCAAGATCTAAATCTAAGGTGAGAGGAAGATCCAAGTCTAGGAATGGCAGGAAGCCACAATGCTGGAACTGTGGAAAGATTGGGCACATAAGCAGAGATTGCTGGTCAAAGCCTAAGGAGGATAATCAGCACGAAGGAAAAGAAGAAGCCAAGGTTGCAGGTATTGCACAAGATGCTATAATATTCTCTCTGCATAATAATATAGAATCTTGGGTATTATATTCTGGTGCATCTTTTCATGCTACCCCTAACAGGGAACATTTTTGTAACCATATCCATGGAGATTTTGGAATAGTGTATCTAGGGGATGATAAGCCATGTAAAATAATTGGCAAAGGTAAAGCGCAGCTGAAGATGCAGAATAGCAACACATGGGTGTTGAGAGATGTGATGCATGTTCCTAGCTTGAAGAGAAATTTGATTTCTGCAAGAAAGTTAGGGGATGAGGGTTGTACAGTAACTCTCACAGCAGAATCTTAGAAGGTGACCAAGGGTGCACTTGTTATGGCCAGAGGTAAGAGAGAAGGTACTCTCTATTTGTGTAATTGTGTTACTAACAAATATCCTTCTATATTATCTACTTCAGATGTGGATGCTAAATTGTGGCACTCAAGGCTTGGCCACATGAGTGAGAAGGGGATGTCAATTCTTAAGTCCAAAGGTATGCTTTCAGATTTAAAAGGCATAGATCTAGAGTTTTGTGAACACTGTGTATTTGGAAAATAGAAAAGGGTTAGTTTTCTCAAGACTGGGTCTACTAAGAAGAGGCATAAGTTGCAGCTTGTTCACACAGACGTGTGGGGACCGGCTCAGGTTGCTTCCATTGGAGGATCACAATACTATGTATCTTTCATAGATGATGCTACAAGGAAGGTATGGATCTATTGTATTAGGAGAAAATATGATGTATTTGAGACTTTTAAGAATTGGAAAGCTATGGTTGAGAATGAGATAGGTAAAAGATTGAAGTGCCTGAGATCTGACAATGGCAGTGAGTTCTGCAGTTTTAAGTTTAGAGATTATTGTTACATGCATGGAATCCATAGGCAAAGGACGGTTCCAAGGACACCTCAGCAGAATGGTATTGCTGAAAGGATGAACAGGACAATAATGGAGTGTGCAAGGTGTATGAGATTGCATGCTAGTTTGCCCTTACAGTTTTGGGCACAAGCTGTTGACACTGCAGTGTACCTGATTAACAGAGGACCCTCTACAGCTCTGGATGGTGGAATTCTAGAAGAGGCATGGATAGGTAAGAAGGTTGATCTCTCATATCTCAAAGTTTTTGGTTGTGAAGCCTTTGTGCACATAGATAAAGAAAATAGGAAGAAGCTTGATGCTAAGTCTATGAGGTGCACGTTTATTGGCTATGGCTCAGATGATTTTGGTTACAGATTGTGGAATCTAGAAACTAACAAGGTAATTAGGAGCCGTGATGTTGTTTTCAATGAAAGAGTGATGTATTGTGATCAGCTAA
This sequence comes from Torreya grandis, assembly GCA_037957365.1. Lineage (NCBI taxonomy): Eukaryota > Viridiplantae > Streptophyta > Pinopsida > Cupressales > Taxaceae > Torreya > Torreya grandis. Next base: position 2,603,565 of record JARHVA010000178.1, read on the forward strand.
GGAAGTTGAATCAATCTAGGCAGAGCAATGGTGAATTGGACGAGGTGAAAGTCCAATATGAGCTCGCGGGAAAAAGAAATAATCACTTGCAGGAAAACACAGAGACCGACGTCGGCAAGTTAGGAACCGGCATCGGCAGTAAAGACACCGGCGTCGGTAGGACAGAGATCGACGTCAACAAGACAGGCACTGAGGTCGGTCAGGCAGAATCGACGTCGGCCAGTAATAGGTCTGGAGGTGACCGAGGTCGGTCACTGTCAGAGAATTTGGGTGGATAGCGTGTTGTGGACGAGTCTCAGACACCCATCAGGAGGTCAGAAAGGGTGAGTAAGCCACCAATTAGATATTCTCCTTCTTTATTTTATTTATTGCTAACTGATGGTGGAGAACCAGAGAGTTTTGAAGAAGCAATATAGGTGGAGTCCAAGAGCCAGTGGGAGCGTGGCATGGTTGAGGAGATGGAGTCCTTAAGAGAGAACCAAACATGGGATTTGGTTGAATTGCCAGCTGGTAAGAGGACACTGAAGAATAGATGGACCTACAGGTTGAAAGAAGGTGAGAATGGATAGATGAGATATAAGGCCAGATTGGTAGTGAAAGGATTTGCACAAAAGCTAGGTATTGACTTTGGTGAGATTTTTTCTCCTGTTGTTAAAATGACTTCTATAAGGGTTGTATTGTCTTTGGTTGTTTCTGAGGATTTGCATCTTGAGCAGCTAGATGTTAAGACAGCATTTCTTCATGGAGATTTGGATGAAGAAATTTATCTGGAACAGCCAGAAGGATTTGAGGTCAAGGGTAAGGAGAAGTTTGTGTGCAGATTGAAGAAAAGCTTGTATGGTCTCAAGCAAGCTCCTAGGCAATGGTATTTAAAATTTGACAGGTTTATGACTGAGCATGGCTACAGTAGGTGTCAATCTGACCATTGTGTGTATTTCAAGAGATTTGATAACGGTAGATATATTATTCTATTGTTGTATGTAGATGACATGTTGGTTGCAGGATCACACATGTAGGATATCTCTGAGCTTAAGGCGAAATTAGCTCAAACATTTGCTATGAAGGATTTGGGAGCAGCAAAGAAAATCCTTGGCATGAGCATTAAGAGAGACAGGAAAAATCACAGGTTGATATTGTCTCAAGAAGATTATGTGGACAAGGTGTTGAAATGGTTCAATATGCAGGATGCTAAACCGGTAAGCACACCTTTGGCTGGACATTTTAAGTTAAGTAAAGAACAATGTCCTAATTCACATGATGAGGTAGAGTACATGAGTAAGGTTCCATATTCTTCTACAGTAAGAAGTTTGATGTATGCAATGGTGTGTACTAGACCAAATATTGCCCAAGCAGTGGGAGTGGTAAGTATATGGCTAATCCAGGTAAGGAACATTGGAAAGCAGTTCAATGGATCCTTAGATATCTGAGAGGAACCAGTAGTAGGCACCTGTGCTATGGAGGTTCAGATACTTCTCTACATGGTTATGTAGATTCAGATATGGTAGGTGATTTGGATGGCAGGAGGAGCACTACAGGTTATGTTTTTACTATAGGTGGAATAGCAGTTAGCTGGATATCTAAGTTGCAGAAGGTTGTTGCCTTGTCAACTACAGAAGCAGAGTATATTGCAGCCATAGAGGCTAGCAAAGAGATGATATGGATGACACGGTTCATGGATGAGCTTGGTAGGGAGCATGAGAGTTGCAGATTGTATAGTGACAGTCAGAGTGCAATCCATTTGGCTAAGAATTCGGCCTTTCATTCAAGAACAAAGCACATACAGCTAAGGTACCATTTCATACGATAGGTATTGGAAGATGGTGAGTTGAAGCTAGAGAAGATCCATACAGATAGGAATCCGGCTGATATGTTAACCAAGCCGGTTACAAAGGAGAAGTTGAATCTTCATTCAACTTTTGTTGGTCTTCATGATTGAGTTGAAGATGGAGGAGCTAAAAGATGTTGTTGTACAGGTACTGGTGCAGCTGTTTATCTCCAAGTGGGAGATTGTTAGGGTATGGAGCTAAAAGCTTCACCAAGGAGCACACTTTGACAGGTTCGGGTCTACACAGATGCCAGTGTCGGTCAGGAGCGATTGACGTCGGTCAGATGCAGTTGGAGAGATGCCGACGTCGGCAGTGGATCGGCCGATGGCAGTCATAGGCAAGCAGTAGGAACCGGTGTCAGTTACATGTGCGTCCAGAATGCTATTTTCGAGGACAGAAGCGAGTGTTTGCATGATGAGTTTAAGTTGTAGTCTTAAGCTCGCGTCTCTATTATTAGTAATATTATTTTTAGAGCCCTTGTTCAAGTGGCTTAACTGTTTGTTGTAAGTGCATGCTCAAGTCTCCTAATTCTATATGTAGAATTAGATCTTCTTAGCTTATGGTAGTAGTTGTAGAATTGGTATGTTGAAGAACAGTACAGAATTGAATCAATCCAGGTCTGTTGGAATTGATTGTTCTTGAGAGAGATAGCTCTTGAGGAATAGAGATCTAGTGAGAGATCTATACATCTAGGAGAGGTGTGGAAGAAAGAAGTTTCTTCAATTGTATTCCTTTTGTAAAGAGTTTATTAATACAAGTTTTCAGGGTGGTTTCTTGTATCTCTTGTTCTTGCCATTTATCATTCTAGTTACTTGTCTATCTGATTTAATTCTGCGTTTATTGCTTTCATAAGTGTAATCTATTGTTGGTTGATCCCCAACAAAATTTTTAGCCTTGAGATTAATTATCCTCTTCTATTTTTAGGACAAATGCTCTAGACATTCACCATATGTGAGAAAATAATCAATGTCATAATACCATTCATCCATAGTACTTACAAGCAAGACCATGGGTAGTTATTATGTATCTCTTTCATTGCTAAGTTTTTCTGCTAAATTTGTCTCTGTCATGAGTTGACACAAACCTTTTCCATGCACAAATTTTTTATGCTTGATATCCATATCATATTATTACATTTTAGCAATCCAATTACCTCTTTTGCATCCAAACTCTTATTGAGTCAAAATAGATTTAACAGTAGAATCTGGTATTAATGTAATGGTATGAGAATTGAGGATGCAGTACCTAAAATGTATGAGTACTTAATCTCATGATCCTTCAAAGGGAAGCTCATAAATGCTATAGGAGATTCGTTGCCCTCTTCATTTAGTTGTACCAAGATTGCAGATAAGGTATGCTCAGAAGCATAACTATACATAATGAAGTTCTTGGTATAATCAGGGCAAACTAGGATAGGAGCAAGTGCAATGGCTTCCTTAATGTCATGAAAATCATTTCTTCCTTCTGCATTCCAATGAAAATTTGATTTTCCTTTCATCATATCAACAATGTGGCAAGTCTTTTTAGCAAAATTAGGAGCAAATCTTCACAAAAAATTAACTTTCCTAAAAGAAAGAATGTACTTCTTTCTTACTTGATGGAAAAGTAAGATTTTAAATTGACTCAACCAGATTCCAATCAATTTTGATTCCTTTCTTGGATACAATATGTCCAAGGAGCTTTCCTTCTATAACCCCAAATATGGACTTCTTGGGATTAAGAGATATCCCATGTTCACGACATCTTTCAAGTACTTGTTGCAAATGGTCATAATGATCTTGTCATTTTTTGAGAAAATGGTTAGATCATCAAGGTATACTACAATTAACTTACTGATTATATCTCAAAAATACAAATCTATAGCCCTCTAGAAAGTAGCACTAGCATTGATTAATCCAAAAGACATTTTATGATATGCAAAAGTACCCCATGGAGTAGTGAAGGTTGTCTTATGTTGATCTTTATCATGAACCTCCAATTGATTATATCCCAAGAAACCATCAATCATAGACATCTCAGAACCAGTCATAGTTTTCAATACTTCATCCATTTTTGGTAATGGGTAATTGTCCTTAAGTGATAACTGATTCAAATTCTAGAAGTCAACATAAATGCGGATCTCTCCATTCTTTTTTCTTATAGGAACAATATTTTCTATCCATATGGAGTGATGTATAGGAAAGATAATACAAGCATTAAACATCTTTTGAATTTCAGTGAGGATAGCACCTGATATTTTGGGATTATACTGCCATTATTTTTGCTTATGAGGTTGAGATCCTAGCTTGAGAGGAATATCATGTTGCACTTCCTTAGGTCAAAAAGATTTTAAATCAGCATATGAATATGCTAATACATCAATGTACTGACGTGGAAGAGTCACCAACTTTTCTCTTTCCTTTGATGAGTAACATTTCCCAATATTTATCATTTTGGGGTAAATTTTTGTTCCTATATTAACTTGCTTAATTTCTATAGATGAATCAAATTCTGATTATTAGTGTTTAATGAATCTATCATGCTTATCAAAAAGCCTTTCTAAAGATACCAACCCTTTGGGAATCTTATTCCCTTTTAGCTACAAGATTTCTTCGCCACTTTCCTCATTAAATTTATAAATTGATTCTTGAGGAGTGGAATCACTTCCTTTGAAATACAACTCATTAAAATTTTCTACCTTCTTTAAGAATGAGATGACTTGCTCATCATTATTAAAAACCTACTAATGATTAAAATCATCGAGAACACTGGATCAAAAATTCAACTCAATGGTATACTTGTTTCCTTGAAAATCTTTGTGAAGAATCAAGAGAGTGGATGAAATGACTAATGAATCAGCACTATTATTGTATTCTCTTGGAACTGTTGATATGTTGAATGCAACAAAACTTACCATGAAATCCTAAACTCAATTTCAGTAATGCCTTAGTCTTTCATTCTTTGTTTGATATAAGTTCCTGACTTCATAAATGATTATCTTAGCATCACCTTGGGCATGAAGATTTTTTATTCCTTTATTTCATGTAACTTCCATTCCTAACAGCAAGGCTTCATACTCAACAATATTATTAGTATTATCAAATTGCAATTTGAAAGAGAAAGGAATTTTTTTTCCTTTTGGGGATATGAAAGCTATTTTAGCTCTAGATCAATTTGATGAACAACTGCCATCAAATTCCAAATTCTAAACATCATTTGAACTCTCAACCTTAATAGTGTCAAAATTCAAAATCTCCTCATCTAAAGAGGAAAACTCTTATATTTTTTTATTTTTTTCTAAAATATCATTTGAAGATATTGGATCTTCATCTTTAGTCAAGAAATATGTGCCCATTTTAGAGGTTTCAAAGAGGATCTAAACTTTTGGGTCTTCTATCTTTGTTACAGTGTACTTTGCTTGTTTTTTGGGGTGCAGTTTCTGCATAACAACATTAACAAGTATACTAGCCTCAGACCAATCCATATTGATTTCTCCTCCAACATCTTTGCAAAAGGTACATCCCAAAAAAACTCCATATGAGGTCAAAATATTAGCCACTAGAACTATCATTTTGATCTTTTTCTTTGGAAACACAATAAATACAAATGGTATATCTTTGATTTAGCCTGTAATAGGTACTAGTTTAGTTTCCATTGAGAATCAATGACCAAAATTCTTTGTCAAGGTTAACCCCAAGGTAGTATTCACCTTGACAGGCATCATATTATCGAAAGCACTTGAATCAATAACACAATTACTGAGCTTATAATCATTAACAAAAAAGGAAATATAGAAAGGTTCTATTTTTCCAAAATTAGGTCCAGGAGTTACAACCAAGTTATTTTTCTTTAATTTTGGCTTTGGGTCAATTGGTACACCCTTAGCTAAATTTTGATCATCATTGATCCCTTTTCTTTTTCCAAATTTTGCCAATCTTTCAAATTTATTAGGGTTTAACTGGAGGTACTTTGCCTCTGACATTTGGATTTTAGTATTCCTGGCATGATAAGCGATATCAAAATTTGGATATGGGGCAGCTGAGGAAGATAAAACATTTTCATTTTTAGGTTTTAGGTTTTGGGCACTAGTTTTAGACATTGAAGGAGAAGAGGTAGAATTATGAGGAGTACTTACTTGTTTATCTGCCACCCTATCCTTTGGTTGAACTGGCAAAGGAGTTCCTCTTTTAGAAATCGTAACCTCCTTTTGTGGTTCATCCTTGGATTTTGTTTTATCAACATTTTGTTGTTGATTGGGCTAACTTTGAGAATGGGTGAAAATGGTATAAGAGTCTCCATGTGTATCTTCCTCTTGTTCAACTTCTTCTTCAAAGTTTAGAAACCTGATATCAGACTTGCCAGCTTCTCCTTCATTTTTGGTGAAAGGAGTAGTATCTTCTTCTAGAACATATTCCACTTCTGGAACATCATCATTTTCAGGTTCCAACCAATTGATTGTTGCATTATCTAGAGCTGCCTCTAATGCAAGCCTTGCTTGTGTTGGAGGTAGCTTATTCAAATTTTGATTCTTAGTAGTATTGTTAGAATAGTTTAGATATATTCTCCTAGGAACATCTTTGTATGAAGGAAAAGACAAACTTTGAGACATTTATTTTTTAAGTGCAAGCAATTCATTTGCTAACTTTTGAATCATGGGATCCGTGGTGTTAGTAGAAGATAAAGTGGGGGAAGGCTACCATCTATGCTTGATTGAATTATTTCTCACCTTTCCTATTAAGATTAAATCATCTTCCACTTTGATGGTTAAACTTTGAGTAGCATTAAGATTATCTAGATTTGCTCTTTGTAAAAGAAAACTCACTTATGGTAGTTGAGAATTGATGAAGAAGCACTTTAAATTCTTAGGTGTAGGTTGAGCAACCACCAGAATCCTATTCCTCAAATTATTAAACTTTGCCATGAATTCACGCATAGGCTCATATGCTTCCTTCTTCATTTGTGTAAGTTGAGCCAATAGGATGTGATCATCTTCTATAGGCTTGAACCTTGCCTCAAACTTAGTCTTGAGTGTAGCCCAATTAGTGATAGTACCAATTTCAAGAGGATAGAACCAATTAGTAGCAACGTCTTGGAGTGTTTCTACAAACAACCTTACAAAAACATCTTCATGTTCCACTCCAATAACTCCACATGCACCTTACAAAAACATCTTCATGTTCCACTCCAATAACTCCACATGCAATGTATAATGTAGTAATATGTTCATTCAAATGTTGCTTTCCATCACCTTTCCTATTAGGATTAAATCATCTTCCACTTTGATGGTTAAACTTTGAGTAGCATTAAGATTAGCTAGATTTGCTCTTTGTAAAAGAAAACTCAGTTCTGGCAGTTGAGAATTGATGAAGAAGCACTTTAAATTCTTAGGTGTAGGTTGAGCAACCACTAGAATCCTATTCCTCAAATTATTAAACTTTGCCATGAATTCACGCATAGGCTCATGTGCTTCCTTATTCATTTGTGTAAGCTATGCCAATAGGATATGAGCATCTTCTATAGGCTTGAACCTTTCCTCAAAATTAGTCTTGAGTGTAGCCCAATTAGTCATAGTACCAATTTCAAGATGATAGAACCAATCAACAGCAATGCCTTGGAGTGTTTCTACAAACAACCTTACAAAATCATCTTCATGTTCCACTCCAATAACTCCACATGCAATGTAGAATGTAGTAATATGTTCATTTGAATGTTGCTTGCCATCACCATAAAACATGGGAAATTTTTTTTGTGAGCCACGAGGTAGTTCATGTGATGGTGGTGCCAAATTCAATAGACCAAAAGCATTACCCCATGGACCTTGAGCTACCATACTTTGTGGATTATATAGAGGTATTAAATACCTTTGGAAAGGTAAAAAAGGCAAAAATGTATGAATGTTGGAAGCTTCTCCCAGTATAGGATATCTTGTATTTATAGGTGTAAAACTTTTAGTACACTGAAGAGGTGACCTTGCATGTGTCAACAAAAGATCAAAGTTATTTTCTTGCAATAACTCTAATTTTGGATTAACAAGTCCCACTGCCCTTCTACCATGAGTGTAGCTTTGTTCCACCAGAATGTGAAAGTACTTAGAAAGAAAAGAGATTAACTAAAAAAAAACAATAGCAAACAATAAGGTGTTGGTCTTATATGAACCAAGTGAGTGTAAAACTCAGTCGAATGTCCATTTCCCCAATGGAGTCACCAAAAATTGTTGGCTGAATATTTTGTTAACAATAGAATCATAAAAATGGTGATCTTAGCCACAGTGTGATGAGATATATCTCTCCTCGAAGCAAGAGGAGACTCCCTTTTATTGTTAACTAACACAACACTTAATTATTTACACTTATTTACAATAATTTTATCATAGTGGGTGTTGTCATATCATCCAATTCTCTTTTTTTAGAATTGATGTTAAATCACAAACTTCCTTTCATTCTTTGTGATATACTTTGAAAATCAAAGATCACCTTATGAACCAAATATTACTGATATTCAGATCTGTTAGTCAAAGATTAACAAGAACAATACAAGTAAAGTGAACTTTAGAGATAGAATAAAGTGCAACACAAAGTCCTCACCTTATGTCCAACAATTATTAAAATTTTCTAATTTGAATAGTTGTCAACCCAAAGTCTCCTCAGTAATTCACTTTCAATCAGAACAAAAATCCAGTAACTAAAAAGTAGCTCAAAGACTCCAAAATTAGCTTACTGGCACCTTCTGACCTATATAAATTATATACCACAACTCAATCAACTTACAAGAAAGTATAAAGGAAAAAACATAAGAACATTTCCAATACACCACAATTTTATCTCAACACAAAGATCTAAAGATCACTTGATTTTCTTATATTGAATGAAATTCAAGATTTACAATATGAACACAAAGTTTCAAAATTGATTCTCAATTCAACAGCATTTCCCATCTATAGCAATTGGTGATCCTTTTTACAAAGAGCATCCTCCTATTTATAGAGAGGATCTATGAACAAATATAAGAAATTTATAAATACATTGACTTATTCATTGACAAAGTCCTATTTGACTTCAGACTGTGTACTTTTCTTACGTGCAAAATGCACCAAATAAAACTACACATGAAAATTTACAAAAATAGACCAAGTGTCCTTAGACATAGGAATTTTTTCTTTTTATTCTTTTCTAGAAACTCCTCATACTTCTTCAAAATAGCTTGGACTTCATTCTTATCTGGGTTGGATGTACTCTTGGATACAAAAAGTACCCTTGTAACTGAATCTTCTAAGTTAACTAGTAGATTTTTGCTCTTCTCCATGATTCTTTATAGTTTATTGAAGGTGACCTAAAATTCAATCAATTAATCAATGGATTCCAGCGTGAAATTACCTATCTCAGCCTTTGCTTGGAGTAATGATGTAAATTCTTGAGTAACAACCTCCACAAGAAGAATTTCTTGATAATCATTCCTAACTTGATAGGAGAGTTTTCCAGCTCTTTCTATAAGATCAAACATCTTATTATCACACATATCTTCAACCTCTTCTAATCAAATTCTCAAGAACCTTTCTTCTATTTTTCATGGCCTCCCTGTATTCAATAAACATTTTCCTATTTGGAATGATCTTCTGCTCAACCAATAGCTCCAATTTGAATTGGCGAAGTTGAGTCCATGTATTAATATCTTTTTTAGTCAAATCCAAATCTTGAGTGAGTGCCTTAATTGTTTGCTGAATTTTTGTCTTTACTTCACTCAAGTTCTTTAAAAATTCAATAGTATAATGCAACATTTGAGTACCTTGTATTTTTAACCTTTCAACCCAAGCATTAACTTCATGACCCTGACACCCAATTTTTTTTGCAAGTTAAATAGCTCTTTCAGTATTTTTATGCACAATAGGATCAATGGACTCAGAAGATTATGTGATTTTCAATAAAATAGAAGTCAATTGTTCCACTTGTATCTTGAGTTTATATTTGATTTTCTTATCTTTATCATATCTTTCAATCAAAGAAGCCATCGTTGCTTACAAATCTTCCTTTACACTTTCATGAGTTTATTTCCTGACATCTATGCATCCTAATGCATATTCAGATGCTTGAATATCTTCAATGTTCTTGTCTTTAGGAGGGATTGTAACTTGAGCATACTTATGCCCAAACTTATAAATTATCCTTGACATAGTTCTATTATTCTTTGTCATATTGGGCTTTACTAGGATGAGTTGGCTAAGATCAAAATCTTTAGGTGAAATAGCCTATTTCTTCCTTTTAGGTGTTTGGGAAATTAACCATGGGAGAAGAGGAGATGAATATCCTTGATCAAAAGAAACCAAAGATTATGATGTTTGGGGAGGGTCAATGGTTTGTGAAGTGGGTGGAATGGTAGAGGTATATGCTAGTGGAGTTAACACTAATGGAATAGTGGTTATAATTGGTGGGGTCTGGGTTGGCATGAAATTTACTTTTGAGTCTGATAATTTTTTGGATCCTGGGGTGATAAGAGCTTAAGTCATCACTTTAATAGAAGATATGGATATGAATTTTTCCATATCTTGTTGGGTGAAGTATATATTAGTCAGGGATCCCAATTACTTTGTAGGACTAGGTCGATTGGAGAAAGAATCAAAAACTTGATCTAGAGTGCCTTGGGAAGGAACTTGAAAAATCATGGCACTAAGAGGAGAAGGTGGGGTTGAGAGAATAGTTTGACTAGAAATAGAGATAATTGGTACAGATGTACTAATAGAAGGAATTACAAAGAATGCCACCTCAAAATTTTCTAATTGAAAGACCTCGACTGTAGGAACTTCTAATTGTCTAAATTCAACTTATGGAGACTATTGAGCTAGAGGTTTCATAACTATTGATTGAGGAGGTACCTCACTCACACTTAGTTTTTATTGTATCTCTATTTGCACACTTTTTTCAACACTAACTTTTTTTTTCTTTTTTCCTTTACTTAAAAATACAAATCTTGGTTTCTGAGTAGACATGGAGGCCTCTTCTTTATTTTTCATCCTCAATTCCTCATGTTTCCTTGTAGTATCTTCATCATATTCTTATTATGACCCTATCTTGAAATATTTTAATTTAATACCTTTAGACTCTAACCAGGCATAAGTTCTTGCAAGGATGGGTTGAAATCTCTCTCTGATTGATGTGCATTCTTTTATAGACCATTGGATTGAAGCAATAGGAGTAGAAGCAACTTGATTTCCTTCATATGAGGGATCTAATATATCCTCATCATTAGAGATGTCAATTGGAATGTTGGATAATTGTAGCTCTTAAATTTGGTCAATAGTAATATGACTGTAATCAAGTCTCCTTACATCTTCTTTAGTTTTGCATTCTACCTAAATCTCCTCAATCTTGTGCACATGAACATAATTACCTTGCAGTTTTTCCTTCATCATTCTATAATCAAAATATTTTCTACTTTTATAAATTTTAAGGGTGATCCATTGCATTTCAGTTTCCATTATCTTAGCCTTGGTAGTAGTTGAAATGTTGTACCGGCCAATGCTTATAGGAAACTTGAATCCTCTTTTATTTGCATCTGATTGCTTCTTATGTATAGTCATCATTTGTTTGCACATCTCCATTAAAATCAATTTATAACATGGGTATTTAGGTAGCATGTAAGGTTGTTCATTAAATCCACCTACCCTGATGTAGGTGAAAGTTGGGAACTAAAGGAAAATGCAACTAATTTTGTTCACTATTTCCCATTCCTGATCTGAAACCCTTTTCTTCTCCAACTCTTGTTCAAAAATACAAATGAATTAGTAGAAGAATGCATCATTAGCTCTTATAAAATGTTTGATACCTTATTTGAGGGTCAACTGTGGATAATACTCATAAACAGGAACTTTCTTCCTTTAGCCAACACTGGTCAGTCCTGGAAATACCCTCATGTAAGCTACGACATTTACTAGATAGGAAGTCATATAGAATTTAAGAGAAGATCTTACTTCAAAAAGCTAGTGACATATGGTATCACTTATCTAACTTCCCCAATAAATCCTCTACTTATTCTTCTTGATGATAAAAATGTAGTGATACATCCATTCTTGAAAGATATTGGATGTAGGAATACCTTTGACCCTACTTAGGAGAGTGATTAAATATCTTATTTCCTCCATAAATTCACTTTGATAAAAGCTCTTTGGCCATCTTGTAATTATATGCTTTGGTGTCCTCAGCGAATTGGCATTAATGTGCCTCTTGCATTTATCAAGATTCCTGTCATAGTATTCTTGGGTTGTTGTCACACTTATATTTGAATATTTTTCAATGTTTGAAAGATAAAAAACTTTATCAAATATTCTACATTCATTCTAATTGCTAATTTTCCACTGGCATCCTTGACTGATCTAGTTTCCTTTTCAAAGTGAGCAACAACAGTTAAGATGAACTCTGGATCTTGAGCTGACATAGGAAATGTAGCTATGAGATGTATCTCACTATTAAGAATAGGATGCATATGTGGGTCAATAGGGTCTCTACCCAACCTTTGTAAGATTTTGGCCATGTCAACATGACCAATTTTAGTATCTCCAATCTGATCTACATTAGAATCAACTGTAGATGCTAGAAATACCCCTTGAAATTTGTACTTCATGATTCTCTTTGGTGGAGAATCTTTTGACATTGATCAAGCATCTATAAAAGAATAATTTTAATTTCTCTAGAGTTAGCATTTTTTCTCATTTTTGGGAAATAGTGTAGTTTAGAGAAAATTCTCTGAACTACACCTAGTGTTGGGTTTGGTGTAGTTCAGAGAAAATTCTCTAAACTATACCAAAAATGGGGATAACATGTACTTCAAAAAAAAATCTCCAAATTTCACCAAATGAAGTGCACTTCAAAGAAAATTCTCTGAAGTGCACTAAAAGGCATGTAATATGTACTTCAAAGAATTTTCTTCGAAGTGCACCAAACTACGTGCACTTCATAGAATTTTCTCCAAAGTGCACCTAACTATGTGTACTTAAGATAAAAATCTCTAAAGTGCACCTAACTACATGCACTTCAGAGAAAAATCTCCAAAGTTCACTAAAAAGGTGAATAATCATGTACTTTAGAGAATTTTCTCTGAAGTGAATGCGAAGATGAAAGGTTACAAAAAATGTCCCTTGGTGTTTTTCAGAGAAAATTATCTAAAATGAACTGAGAGAGTTAGGGTTTGAGGGAAAAACAAAAAACTTGAAAGAAGAAAGAAAAAGGAACAAAATTAACAAAAATAGCAAGAAAAACAAAAATTTCCTGAGAAGTCATGAGAATGGATGATAACGAACAACCCTAGGGCATGAACAATCGATTGAAAATAGTAAATTGAGGAAAATGAGAAGTGCAGTCAAGCTTGAAAATGGTGACAAATGATTTATTTGTGCTTAAAAATACAAAGACAAATGGTAAAGATGAATTTACATAGGTTAAAATATATATATGAGGGGTAATTAATGTGAAATTAATTACAAACGTAGTGGTGGGATCAGGTGTAGGAGCGAAGAAAAACTTCAAAATTACACATGCAAAGTCAAAGAAAAATAGTGCTATTATACCAAAAAAATAGACTAAGTGCAACATCAGAGAATTTCTTTGCTAGTGCACACAATGGTGGAGTTTGGAAAAAAAAATTCAATTTGTTTCAGACTGGGAAAATTGTAGTTTGGATAAAATTCTTTGAACTACACAAAAAATAAACTTCCATCAAAAACTAACTTTTTTAAAGGAAAAACAAACACAAAGAGGTAATGATTAGCCTCATTTTATGTGCTTAGAGCTCATGGTCTATGAAATAAAAAAGTTTCATAGGGGTTATCCCATGAATTGAGCCTACTAAATTCAAGAATAACAGTTGGCTCTGACTAGGGAATTCCCTTCAAGTATTCTTTGAAACACTTGAACGAAGGAGAATCCTAGAACTCTAAGTGCCTTTCTCCATTGGGCCATGGAGTCAAGCAACAAACTAGAACAAAATAAAAATAAAGAAGGATATACATATATTTATAAAATATATAAACTTATCTGGAACCTCACTGAGTGAAAATCTTAAGATGTTTCCCACTATAGGATAGCAGTAATGGAGTCCCATCCAAGTATGCCAAGAAGAAACTATGTTCTCTTATTTTTTCCCACAAAAGGACTAGATCCCTATTTCAAAATTCTCATGATTTAGCTTTTTTATTGAAAATTTCCTTGACGTGACCTTGATGTTCTGTAATATGGTCCACTACCTTTGTACATTACTCCTCTATCTCGACAAGGTACATAATACGCTTATTTAAGAATTTTTCAAATTTTTCATCTTTAATTGCCTTAGCCAATTTGAGAGTTGGTAATTCTAATGGCATTAGTATTTATGCATTCAATCCATAAATTTTTTGAAAAGGAGACATACCAATTGCTCATTTGGGAGTAATACGATCAACCCACAATGCATCATACAATGCTTTATGCCAAGTCCTATGATTATCTTCTACCAGCTTCCTGATGATAGTTACCAAATTCTTATTACTTGACTTGGCTTGACCATTCCCTTAAGGAAAATAGTCAGAAGAATGAGACAAAATAATCCCATATCCAGAGCAAAAATGAGTCATCTCATGGGATGTGAACCAAGCAGCAGTATCAGTTATAACTTTATTTGGCACACCAAACCTTATAATGATATTCTCTTTGAGGAAATTGTAAACAACCTCTGAAGTGATGTGTTTGGTTGGAATCGCTTCCACCCACTTGGTGAAGTAATTCATAGCTATGAGAACATAGCTATGACTAGTACTTGACAATGGGTTCACTGCACCAATTAAATCAATACCTCATTGTTGAAAAGGTTCTTCAATGACTAATGGCTTGAGAGGCAAGATTGCTAACTTAGGTTTCCCCACAAACTGTTGGCACTTATCGAATTTACGCGCCCATGTGTATGCATCCTAAAAAAGTGTTAGCCAATAATATCTAGCCCATAAGATCTTATGAGCTATGACTGGGGATGAAAAATGTCCTCCACATGCTAAATCATGGAAAGATTCCAATAAATTTCCTTGTTTTGCCTTGTCTACACATCTTAAAAAGATTCCATCAATGTTCCACTTGTACAAACCGTTAGCCCAAAGGATGAAATTTTTAACCTTGAGCTTTATTATCCTCTTCTCTTTGTGGGACAAATGCTCTGGACATTCTCCATATATGAGGAAATAAGCAACATCAGAATACCATTCATCCATAGTACTTACAAGCAAGACCATGGGTAGTTCTTCCATATCTCATTCATTGCTAAGTGTTTCTTCTAAATTGATCTCTGCCATGAGTTGACACAAACCTTTTCCATGTACAAGTTTGGTAGGCTTGATTTCTATATCATATTCTTGGATTTTAGCAATCCAATTACCTCTTTTGCATCCAAACTCTTATTACGTCAAAAAAGATTTAACATTAGAATCTAGTACTAATGTAATGGTACGATAATTGAGAATGTAGTACCTAAAATGTTTGACTACTTTCACCACTACATATGCATGTTTTTCCATGGATGAGTACTTAATATCATGAGCCTTCAAAGGGCAGCTCATGAATGCTATAGGAGATTCAATCCCCTCTTCATTTGGTTGTACCAATATTGTGGATAAGGTATGCTCAGAAGCATAACTATACATAATGAAGTTCTTGGTATAATCAGGGCAAACTAGGATAGCAACAAGTGCAATGGCTTCCTTAATCTCATGAAAAGTATTTCTTCCTTCTATGTTCCAATGAAAAGTTTATTTTCCTTTCATCATATCAATAATGTGGGAAGTATTTTTAGCAAAATCAGGAACAAATCTTCGCAAAAAATTAACCTTCCCAAAGAAAGAATGTACTCCTTTCTTACTTAATGGCAAAGTAATATTTTGAATTGACTCAACCAGATTCATATCAATTTTGATTCCTTCTTTGGGTACAATATGTCTAAGGAGCTTTCCTTCTGTAACCCCAAATATGGACTTCTTGGGATTAAGAGATATCCCCTGTTCATGTCATCTTTCAAGTAGTCGTTGTAAATGGTCGTAATGATCTTGACTCTTTTTAAGAAAATGGTTAGATCATCAAGGTATACTACAATGAACTTATCAATTATATCTCAAAAATTTAAATCCATAGCCCTCTAGAAGTAACACCAACATTGATTAATCCAAAATGCATTTTTTGATATGTAAAAGTACCCCATGGAGTAGTGAAGGTTGTCTTATGTTGATCTTCATCACGAACCTCCACTTAATTGTATCTTGAGAAACCATCAAGCATAGACAACATCTCAGAACCAATCATAGTTTGTAATACTTGATCCGTTATTGGTAATGTGTAATTGTCCTTAAGTGATAATTGATTCAAATTCTAGAAGTCAACACAAATGTGGATTTCTCCATTATTTTTCCTTATAGGAACAATATTTTCCATTCGTGTGGAGTGATGTATGGGAAAGATAATGTGAGCATGCAACATCTTTTGAATTTCAATGAGAATAGTACCTAATATTTTGGGATTATATTGTCACTTTTTTTACTTGTGAGGCTGAGATCCTGGATTGAGAGGAATATCATGTTGCACTTCCTTAGGTTGAAAATATTTCAAATCAAATTATGAATATGCTAATACATCAATGTACTGACATAGAAGAGTCACCAAATTTTCTCTTTCCTCTAATGAGCAACATTTCCTAATATTTATCATTTTGGGGTCACTTTTTATTCCTATATTAACTTGCTCAATTTATGTAGATGAATCAGATTCTGATTATTGACATTTAATGAATTGATCATGCTTATCAAAAAGTCTTTCTAAAGATACCAACCCTTTGAAAATCTTATTCCCTTTTAGTTGTAAGATTTATTCTCGAGTTTGCTCATTAACTTTAGAAATTGATTCTTGAGGAGTGTAATCACTTCCTTCAAAATATAACTCACTAAAATTTTTCACCTTATCCAAGAATGAGATGACTTGCTTATCATTATTAAAAACTTACCAATGATTAACATTATCGAGAACACTGGGTCAAAAAACCAACTCAATGGTATACTTGTTTCCTTGAAAATCTTTGTGAAGAATCAATAGAGTGGATGAAACAACCAATGACTCAGCTCTATCATTGTATTCTCTTGGAACTATTGATATGTTGAACGTATCAAAAATTTCCATGTAATCCCAAAATTTATTGCAGTAATGCCTTAGTCTTTCATTATTTGTTTGATATAAGTTCTTGACTTGACAAATGATTAGCTCAACATCACCTTGGGCATGAAGATTTTTTATTCCTTTCTTTCATGCAACTTCCATTCCTAACAGCAAGGCCTCATACTCAGTAATATTATTAGTATTATCAAATTGCAATTTGAAAGAGAAAGGGAAAAAATTTCCTTTTAGGGATATGAGAACTATTCTGACTCTAGATCTAGTTGATGAACAACTGCCATCGAATTCCAAAGTCCAAGCATCATTTGAACTCTCAACCTTAATAGTGTCAAAATTTAAAATCTCCTCATCTAAAGAGGAAAACTCTTTTATTTTTTGATCTTTTTCTGAAATATCATTTGAAGATATTGGATATTCATCTATAGGCAAGAAATATGTGCCCATTTTGGCGGTTTCAAAAATGATTTGAGCTTTTGGGTCTTCTATCTTTATTACAATGTACTTCACTTGATTTTATGGGTAAAGTATCTAAATAACACCCTTAACAAGGATCCTAGCCTTAGCCCAATCGATATTGATTTCTACTCCAACATCTTTGCAAAAGTTACGTCCCAATAGAACTTCATATAAGGCCTAAACATCAGCCACTAAAACTATCATTTTGATCTTTTTCTTTGGAAATGCAAATTATGCATCCTTGATTTGGCCTATAAGAGGTACTTGTTTAGTTTCCACTAAGAAGCAATGACTAAAATTCTTTTTCAAGGTTAACCCCAAGGTAGTGGCCACCTTGGCAGGCATCACATTATCGAAAGCACCTGAATTAATAACACAATCACTGAGCTTATAACCATTGACAAACAAGGAAATATAGAAAGGTTCTATTTTTCTAGAATTAGGTGAAGGAGTTACAATCAAGTTATTTTGCTTTGATTTTGGCTTAGGGTCAATTGGTACACTCTTAGCTAAAGTTTGATTAGAATTGATCCCTTTGCTTTTTTCAAAAAGTTTCCAATCTTTCAAATTGATCAAGGTTTGATTAGAGGTACTCTGCATCTGACATTTGGATTTTATTCTTCTTGGCATGATCAATGATATCAAAAGTTGGATATGGGGCATCTGACAAAGATAAAACATTTTCATTTTTAGGTTTGAGGTTTTGGGCACTGGTCTTAAACATTGAAGGAGAAGAGGTAGAATTATGAGGAGTACTTACTTGTTTATCTGCCACCCTATCCTTTGGTTGAACTAGCAAAGGAGTTCCTCTTTTGGAAATTATAACCTCCTTTCATGGTTCATCCTTGGATTCTATTTTATCAACATTTTGTTATTGATATACTTTGAAAATCTAAGATCACTTAATGAACCAAATATTACTGATATTTAGATTGTTAGTCAAAGATTAATAAGAACAATACCAGCAAAGTGAACTTTAGAGATAAAATAAAGTGCATCCCAAAGTCTTCACCTTATTTCCAACAAAGATTAAAATTTTCTAAGTTGAATAGTTGTCAGCCTAAAGTCTCCTCAGCAATTCACTTTCAATGAAAACAAAAATCCAGTAACTAAAAAGTAGCTTAAAGACTCCAAAATCAGCTTACTAGCACCTTCTGACTTATAAAAATTATATACCACAACTCAGTCAACTTACAAGAAAGTATAATGAAAAAGACATAAGAACATCTCCAATACACCACAAGTTTATCTCAACACAAAGATCAAAATATCACTTGATTTTCTTATATTAAATGAAATTCAAGATTTATAATATGAACACAAAGTTTCAAAATTGATTCTCAATTCAAAAGCATTTCCCCTCTATAGGAATTGGTGATCCTTTTTACAAAGAGCATCCTCCTATTTATAGAGAGGAGCTATGAACAAAAATAGGAAAAACATAAATACATTGACTTATTCATTGATAGAGTCCTATTTGACTTTAGACTCTGTATTTTTCCTACATGCAAAATGCACTAAACAATACTACACATGAAAATTTAAAAAAATAGACTAAGTGTCCATAGACACAGGATTTTTTTTGTTTTTATTCTTTTCTAGAAACTCCTCATATTTCTTCAAAATAGCTTGGACTTCATTGTTATCTAGGTCAAATGTACTCTTGGATATGGTAAGTACCCTTGTAACTGAATCTTCTAAGTTAACTAGGAGATCCTTTCTCTTGTCCATGCTTCTTTGTAGTTTATTGAAGATGACCTAAAATTCAATCAATTCATCGATGGAGTCCAACATGAAAGTATCTGTCTTAGCCTTTGCTTGGAGTAATGATGTAAATTCTTGAGTAACAACCTCCACAAGGAAGAATTTCTTGTGAATCATTCCTAACTTGATAGGGGATTTTTCCAACTCTTTATATAAGATCAAATATCTTATTATCATACATATCTTTGGCATCTTCTAGATCTTTAATCATATTCTCAAGAACCTTTCTTCTGTTCTCCATGGCCTCCCTGTATTCAATAAACATTCCCCTATTTGGAATGATCTTCTACACAACAAATAGCTCTAATTTGAATTGGCAAAGTTGAGTCCATGTATCAATATATTTTTCAGTCTACTCCAAATCTTGAGTGAGTGCCTTCAATATTTTCTGAATTTTGGTTTTTAATTCACTCAAGTTATTTAAAAATTCAATAGTATAATGCAATATTTGAGTACCTTATATTTTTAACCTTTCAACCCAAACATTAACTGCATGACCCTGAGACCCAATTTTTTTTAGAAGTTGAATAGCTCTTTCGATATTTTCATGCACAACAGGATCAATGAACTCAAAATATTGAGTGATTTTTAGTAAAATAGAAGTTAGTTGTTCCACTTGTATCATGAGTTGATCTTTGATTTTCTTATCTTTATCATATCTTTCAATCAAAGAAGCCATCACTGCTTGCAAATCTTTCTTTGTACCTTCATGAGTTTGTTTCTCAAGATCTATGCGTCCTACTACATATTCGGATGCTTGAATATCTTCAATGTTCTTATCTTCAGGAGGGACTACAACTTTAGCATACTTATGCCCAGACTTAAAAATTATCTTTGACATAGTTCTGGCCTTCTTTTCTAGCTTGGGCTTTACTAGGACGAGTTGACTAAGATCAAAATCATTAGGGGAAACAGCCTGTTTCTTCCTTTTAGGTGTTTGAGAAATTAACCATGGGGGAAGAGGAGATGAATCTCCATAAGCAGAAGAAACCAAATATTGTGATGTTTGGGGAGGGACAATGGTTTTGAAGTGGGTAGAATGGAATGTGGAATGGCAGAGGTATCTGATAGTGGAGTTGACATTGATGGAACAATGGTTATTATTGGTGGGGTTTGGGTTGGCATGAAAGTTACTTTCGGGTCTGATAATTTTTGTATACTGGGGTGATAAGAGCTTGAGTCATCAATTTAACATAAGATGTGGACATGAATTTGTCCATATCTTGTTGGGTGAAGTATAGATTATTTGGGGATCCCAATGACTTTGCAAGACTAGGTAGATTGGACAAAGAATCAAAAACTTGATCCAGATTGCCTTGGGAAGGAACTTGAAAAAGCGTGGCACTAGGAGGAGAAGGTGGGGCTAAGAGAATAGTTTGAGCAAAAATAGAGACAATTGGTATAGATGTACTAATAGAAGGAATTGCAAATAATGACACCTAGGAAACTACTGGTTGAAAAACCTCGATTGCAAGAACTTTTGATTGTGTGGATTCAACTTATGGAGACTATTGAGCCAAAGGTTGCACAACTGTTGATTGAGAAGGTACCTCACTCACACTTGGTTTTTTGGTGTCTCTGTTTTCACACTTTTTTCAACATTGGCTTCTTTTTTATTTTTTCCTTTACATACAAATACAAATCTTGGTTTCTGAGTAGACGTGGAGGCCTCTTCTTCAGTTTTCATCATTAATTCCTCACGTTTCCTTGAAATATCTTCATCATATTCTTCTTCTGACCTTGTCTTGAAATATTTTAATTTAATACCTTTAGACTCCAACCAAGCATTAGTTCTTGCAAGGATGGATTAAAATCTCTCTCTAATTGATGTGCTTTCTTTTATAGACCATTGGATTGAAGGAATATAATTAGAAGCAACTTGATTTCCTTCATATGAGAGATCTAATATATCCTCATCGTCAGAGAGGTCAATTAGAATGTTGGCTAATTACAGCTCTTGAATTTAGTCAGCAGTAAGATGACTGTAATCAAGTCTCCTTACATCCTCTTCAGTTCTACATTCTACCTAAATATCCTCAATCTTGTGCACATGAATATAATTATCTTTCAATTGATCCATTGCATTTGAGTTTCCATTATCTTAGCCTTGGGAGTAGTTGAATTGGTGTACCATCTAATGCTTATAGGAAACTTGAATCCTCTTTTATGTGCATATGATTG
Organism: Torreya grandis; assembly: GCA_037957365.1. Classification (NCBI taxonomy): domain Eukaryota; kingdom Viridiplantae; phylum Streptophyta; class Pinopsida; order Cupressales; family Taxaceae; genus Torreya; species Torreya grandis. The sequence goes on from JARHVA010000178.1 coordinate 2,624,935, forward strand.
CTTCTTGTGTACGGTCATCATTTGTCAGCACAAGTCAATTAAAATCAATTTATCACCTCGGTATTTAGGTATCATGTAAGGTTGTTCATTAAATCCACCTACCCTGATGTAGGTGAAAGTTGGAAACTGAAGGAAAATGCAACCAATTTTGTTCATTGTTTCCCATGCCTGATCTGAAACCCTTTTCTTCTCCAATTCTTGTTCAAAAATACTTATGAATTGGTATAATAATGCATCGTTAACTCTTCTAAAATGTTTGATAACTTCTTTGAGGGTCAACTATGGATAGTACTCATAAACAAAAACTTTTTTCCTTTCACCAACACTGGTCAGTCCTAGAAATACCCTCATACAAGCTGCGACATATACTAGATAGGAAGTCATACATAATCTAAGAGAAGATCCTACTTCAAAAAGCTGGTGACATATGGCTTCAATCATCTGACTTCCCCAATATATCCTCTACTTATTCTTCTTGATGATAAAAATGTAGTGATGCATCCATTCTTGAAAGATATTAGATGTAGGAAGACCTTTGACCCTACTTAGGAGAGTGATTAAATCTCTTATTTCCTCCATAAATTCACTTCTATAAAAGTTCTTTTTCCATCTTTCAATTATATGCCTTGGTGTCCTCAGCCAATTAGCATTAATGTGCCTCTTGCATTTCTCGAGATTCCTATCATAGTAATCTTGGGCTATTGTCACACTTATATCTGAATATTCTTCAATGTCTAAAAGTTGAAAAAAATTATCAAAATATTTTCCATCCAGTCTAATTGCTACTTTTCCACTGGCATTCTTGACCAATCTAGTTTCCTTGTCAAAGTGAGTAGCAACTGTTAAGATGAACTCTGGATCTTGAGTTGACACAGGAAATCTAGTTGTTAGATGTATCTCACTGTTAAGAATAAGCTACATATGTGGGGCAATAGGGTCTCTGCCCAATCTTTGTAAGAATTCACCCATGTCAACATGACCAATTTTGGTATGTTTAATTTGATCTACATTAGAATCAACTGCAGATGCTAGAAATACCCCTTGAAATTTGTAATTCATGATTCTCCTAGCTGGAGAATATTCTGACATTAATCAAGTATCTGCAAAAAATAATTTTGATTTCTCCAAAGTTAGCATTTTTTCTCATTTTTGGGAAAAAGTGTAGTTCAAAGAAAATTCTCCAAACTATACCAGGTGTTGGTTTTGGTGTAGTTCGAAGAAAATTTTCTAAACTGCACCAAAAATAGGGATAACAATCACTTTGAAGAATTTTCTTTGAAATGCACCAAATGAAGTGCACTTTGGAGAAAATTATCTGAAGTGCATTGTAAGGCATGTAATATGCACTTCAAAGAATTTTCTTCAAAGTGCACCAAACTACGTGCACTTCAGAGAATTTTCTCTGAACTGCATCGAAAAGGTGAACAATCATGTACTTTAGAGAATTTTTTACGAAGTGCACATGAAGATGAAAGGTTACAAAAAATGTCCCTTGGTGTTTTTCAGAGAAAATTCTCTGAAATGAACCAAGAGAGTTAGGGTTTGAGGGAAAATTGAAAAACTTGAAAGAAGAAAGAAAAAAGAATAAAATTAACAAAAACTACAAGAAAAACAAAAATTTATCTGAGATGTCACAAGAATGGATGATAACGAAGAACCCTAGGGCATGAATAATCGATTAAAAACAACAAATCGAAGAAAATGAGAAGTGCAGTCAATCTCAAAAATGGTGACAAAAGACATATTCATGCTTAAAAATGATGAAGACAAATGGTAAAAATGAATTTACATGGGTTAAAATATATATATGAGGGGTAATTAATGCAAAATTAATTATCCACGTAGTGGTGGGCCTAGGTGAAAGAGCGGAGAAAAAAACTGAACTTGCATGTGCAAGTTTAGAGAAAAATAGCGCTACTGCACCAGAAAAATAGACTAAGTGCAACATCAAAGAATTTCTTTGCTAGTGCACACAATGGTGCATTTCGAAAAAAAATCTCTGATTTGCACCAGATTGGGAAAAATGTAGTTTAGAAAAAAATCTCCAAGCTGCACCAAAAAGAAACTTCCCTCAAAAAATAATTTTTTTGAAAGGAAAAACAAACACAAAAAGGTAATGATTAGCCTCATTTTGCATGCTTAGAACTCATGGGATATGAAACAAACAAGTTTCATAGGGGTTATCCCATGAATTGAGCCTACTAAATTCAAGAATAACACTATGTTGCATAACATTGATGCATGCATTCTTTTGTATTTTCCCATTTCACTGTTCTTTGGATTTGTCCATCTTTATCTTTTACCGACTCATATATTTTGTTACAATATTTCTCAATTGTGTCCAACTTGAGTTGTATTTTGTGGCATTTTTCAAGATTCCAATTGCATGTTATACATTTGTATTATGTTAGTATTTCAGTAATGTTTGCTTATTGTACATGTTTAATGAATGGGTATTTAGATGGCCTGTCAAACTTAAACAACCTTCCAATTGTCCATGTACTTCTCTTCTTTCACACAGAGTTTTTTTAAACTAAAGACTCTATTGGCTAAGTAGAAATATCATCTAGTGGTATTGGATACTCATCATCAACACCCATGATGATGTCTTTCATTGTTCTTTTCCTTGAATTCAGTGGCGACATTTCATACATAAGGATGTCTTTTAGTGGAGGCATATCTTCAAAAGGGTTATCAATGGGTTATGTTTATAAAACGGGTATAGATCTTGTAATTATTATTAAAAATTGATCCTTAATATGAAATTATAAAAAATTAACAATATAGTAAATCATATAATATTTAGTACCATTGTTTGGAATTTGATACATAAAGATGTCTTCTAGTGGAGACATATCTTTGATACTATTATCAATGGGTTTTACATGCAAAATGGTTGTAAACTAATTATTAATAAGCATTGTAATAAAAATAAAATAAAATAATAAATTATATAATATTTAGTACATTTGTCTAGTATTTCACACTTAAGTAAGTCTTCCCATGCAGGGATACCATTGGATTATGTCCCAGTACCTCTGTTTGGTATTTCATACCCAAGTGCATCTTTGAGTGGAGGCATAGCTTCAATATTGTTATCAATGGGTTTTGCAAGTAAAATGATTGTAGATATTAATTATTATTGAACCCTAATAGGAATGAATAAATAATAACAATATATAATTTAATATTTATACCTGTGTTTGCCCTCTGGTTGAAATAAGATAGCATGTCCTATTTTTTTAAATTTTACTTATGCCTTACCACGCCTAGCATAAGCCATTGAATCAACTCTGCAGATAAATGACTGCTAGTTGTAATCTCCCCATAGTTGTAGCCAAAAGTCTGCCGCTTAACAACTGGTTGCTACCACATAGTAGCTGAATGTAGTCGCATGAAAATTAGGTGCAACCACTTAGTAGTTTTAGCTTGAAGACTACCACCCAAAAACTGGTTGCTGCCCCCTGACAGTTGGTTGTTATCGTATCCCGATAATTTGTTGATGTTGCCTAGTAGCTAAATGTAGTCGCACGATAGTTGGATGTAGCCCTACGAAATTGCACCTGAAGACTATCGCCCGACATTAGACAGTTGGTTGTTACTGCCAGACAACTTGTTGTTATCGCTCGATAGCTGAATGCAGTCGCATGACAAAAGGATGCAACCATTCGATTCTTGGTTATCATCGTTCATCAACTGATTATAGTTACCTAGCAAGTTCAAGTTGCAGTCACTTGATACTTGTTTGTTATCGCTCGGTGCCTTCTTCATGTTGTCCGACACTTAATACTGTGCTTCAAGACAAAAAGTTTAATATATATTATAAAGTGGCGAATGCCCTCATATTGACTTTCTTGGTGTTGATGACATACATACATAAGAAGAAATTTATTTTAAAAACTAAGTAAACTGACTCATAAATTTAAATTATACTCTAAAATTTAGACGATCCCACACTATAAATTACCCCACAAAATTGCCAAACTCCAATTTTGAAAAAAATACAATATTTATAAATTAACGAAGATTTACCATTAAAAAAATCTCTACTTAAAATGAAAACTTTGATAATACTATTAAATGATTGTATTATATTTTTTTATCACAAAAATAATCTTTTCATTTTAAAAAACATAACATAAAATTCAGAAATGGTTTTATGGGAAACCCGATAATTGTAGTAAATGAAGAATTATGAGGTGATCCGAAATATCACTTAAAATTTTATACATGGGGCAAGAAAAAAAAGACAAATTTCAAATAATTTTTAACTAAACAATGGAATGAGCAGGTAAGGTAATAAAGGATGTTTTGTTTGCTTTATTGATTCATAATCTATATTTTGATGTTAAAGTTGGATTTTGTCAAGCTTTTCCTAATACTTCACTTCACTTCACTTCACTTGGTTGTGGGATCTTTGTTTATACTAAGGTTCTGTTTTCCCTTCCAATTTTCGGATAATAGTTGAAACCCCTTTCCACGTGGTTCATTAGATTCTCAAAAATGTATAATAAAAAAAGTTGGATTTTGTGAATACAGCAACATATTATAAGCTCAATACATTTTGTACTAATTTTGTGTCTGGGTAACCTAAACCTTTTGTCATTAGATCTAGAAAATGTATATTTTTTTTTTAAAAAAAAACAGAGGTTAGATTTTTATAAATTTTATTGTGTATAATTTCAATATATTATATATGATTATATGAAAAAATAAATATTATAATATTGATGTATAAATAAATTAAGAGATGCATTAATTTTATCTATATTTTTTTTAGATTAGAATTTTTTAATATCTTTTAAAGTTTATATTTTGAAAAATACTGTGACAATTCGTTTCACTATAATTTATATTAAATAAATCTTAATGTTATTTTATTAATTATTTTTTCTTTTTCATTGTTTTTTATTTCATTTGTTTGTGTTGTTTTTTTCTTTCTTTTGCACCCTGACAAATTCAAATCCGATGTTGGCACCATTGTGAAGAAGAAAGATAGAAGATCTGAGGTGGAAAGGTTGTGGATAGATGCAGAGGATTTGGTGTGAAATGACTCTCAGTGGATATTGAAAGACTTCACTAGACAAGAAAGAAGACATGTCCTTCCTTGTGGATGAAGATTGAGACGTTTCTATTTAAGTCTTTATTGGTTGATTTTTGCTCTGTTATTACTTAGCTAAAGATTTGCAAAATCAACTTTACTTTAAGAATAATTATTTTTTCTTCGAACGACATGTCTTTTATTATTGTTCATCTCCTTAGTGTGCTATCTTGTTTATTATGGTTCTCATCTCTATCCTTGTCTTATTGATAATTTAATTTATTGTAGAGATTAGACCCCTTATTATAGACCAATACCGATTCATAATTTATAACTCCAACCTATTTAATATAATTTTAAATCATTGGGAAGTTAAAAGGCAAAAATTAAAAATCCAAAATCCTATTAGAGTGGATCGATATTTGTCTATAAGGAGGTCCCTTACATCAAGAACTGTTAATTGATTTGGCTCGTATTTAATGAAGTGGGCTCAACAAAACATCGCATCAATATCGACTGATGTGTCAATGATCCGCTCTCCTCTTCCAGCAAATGCACTCTAAATATATCACATCGCTTCCACAATTTTCACATTCCACATTAAAATTAAATTGAAACTTTGCACTTAATTCATTAAATAAATGTAGAAATCAATTGATTCTGAGAAAAAACAATAAATTTTCCATTACAAATTTGAAAATTTTGTTTTACACAAGCATGAATAGGTATACGTGGAAAAACTAATTTATCTACCATGTTACATCCTTTAAATGGTGGGAGTATATTTTGAAGGTAAAAATAATGGAATAGTATTTCTTTTCAAATCAACTGTCTATTTAAAAAAAAAATTAAATTGTTTTTATCTTGTTTTGAATTTGATTACTAAATTTATCTTCAAAAAAAATTGTGCAGTGGTCCCCAAATCCAAGTTTTAATTATACTACTGCAGATGGTGAGAACTGTGTGGCTTGCTTTTTTTCAGCATATTAAAATTGTGTGTTGTGATCTTGGCGTCACTTGTTTTTGTTTTGACAGGAACTACATGCAGCTGAATGAATTTAAGACATCCCCATCACTCTCTTTGAATGCTACTTATGTCATCTAGTTTAGGAAGCAAACAAATCCTCTTTGGAAACTTACCAGCTCCACTCATGAGAGTCCAAATTCCATTAACTAACGTGAAAAATGCTCAAAAACCGGAATAAGCAGTGCTTTTTATAGAAACAATAGCGGATTATAATGATGAGTAAGTATATATCTAAATTAGTGAGTTTCTTCGGCTAAGCAGGGACGAGTAAGGGGCATCCACGCCATCAAATTCACCCAAGGCACAATCCTGGTCTTAACTATTTGACCCTCCATATCGAATCCCTAAAAGAATTTGTATCTTGATGGATGGATATAAACAATCATCATCCTCAACAATCTGACTACAACCTTTCCAATTACACATTTTTATTTAACAACAATTCACTTGCAATATATTAACTATCGAAATACTCTCTTAAACCTAATGGTGTAGAACATTGACAACATATTTTTTTTAAATTCTAACCATGTATTTTTATAAAAAGTTGAAACAGGGACTTTAAATAAAATTCCAAGCTGCCAACATGCCTGTTTGATAAGCCATGATGTTTTAAATTAAATAATTAGTTTTGTGATTTTCTTTTTTTGGGCAGAAGAGGCTCTAATAATCAGATATTACAAGAGCTGAAGGTCTGAGCCAGTCTCTTACAAGTGATACTAAGAATATCAAACACCTTCACCAAACCACTGATGCTGGCCAAAATTTTAAAACTCTGAGCTCTCTTGGATTTGAAAGATGTTATGAAGAAAGCATGATTACTATGGCATCTCCAAAAAAAATTGCATGTTTGTTATGTAGATATGTTGGGGGATGTTAGGGATAATAACAATGCAATTTGAACTTGTATCTAATTAGGGTTTGAGGCTTTACGGATGGGGAGATAACTGTGATCTTTTTTCATTATGAAAACAGGTTTTGTCTTTTATGATTAGAGTTTAGTTGAGCTTCATGCAGAGCAGTTTTCTTCTCAAGGAGAGAGAAGATAAATTCAATTGCATTGCAGGCTTAGTTGTGTAAGAGTTTGTTTTATGTACATTCTTAGCACTTATTATATGTATATATGGTATGAAATAATCAATGCCGTAATCAGAAACTTTACATATGTATATATGGTATCTAATAATTTAATGCAATAAACAAAAAATTTCATTCAATACTTGTATGTGGATCGAAGGCCTGAAATATTGCCAAAAAATTCTTTTGTGTTTTATAAGCAACGACGAGACAAGGAGAAATCAGTTGTATCTATATAATGCAACTGTTCTAAAAGGCTTCCTGTACAAGATCAATAAAATAAATGTCAGACAGGTTTTGTGTCTGGCATAGATATATTAAATGGATCATCAATTTAATAAAGAAACTAGATAATAATGTCAACCTTATTCTTATTGGAAATTGGAAAATGCCGCTAAAGATTCACCAAAATTGAACTCTCCATATTAAATGAATTTTGAGGTTCTCAAACTGTATAGCTACATAGCAATGTTTTTTTAACTTTTACAATTTTTCACTTATAGGGAAGAAAAAATTAAAGGTCCTATAACTTTTAAGCCCCATATATAACTGTGCTTAGATTACAGCTAGCAATCAGCTTATAAGACCTCATAGGTACCTGACTACCCTTATACTACATGATCTACACACTCTAAAGGTAAAAAAAATTAGATTTTTTTTTTGGATTGAAGATAAACATCCTGATCATTTAGAGTTTTTAACATCTGTTGGTATTGGGTGCATAAATAATCCAAAGAATTTTGAATAATATTAGCGTCCCCAGATAGATCGCTTAGGAAAAACTACATCTGGATTTCGAATAGCATCCTTGGTCTTTTGGGAAGTAGCAGATATGCTCCAAATAGATTCTCCTTGCTTAGCCTTGCTCTGTGTATTATGCAATTTAGACTTAAGCAAAGGATGTTTACCGTTCTTGGCCATTCCATTTGCAAGCAACCATCTAGACCCTGTTTGACATTGTTTTTCTGTGCCCCAAAAAGTCTTCTTTTCATCCATGTTCAATTTGAGTCCAGACAAATGAACCCCTTTGATCTTGAACCTTGGCTGATCCTCTTCATCTTCCTCTTCCCTAACATTAATGGACACAGTTTTAGAAATGTTTGAATGTGAAGCATGCTTCACTCTCTCAGCCTGCACAAGTGCCATCATGGGAGACCCAACTGCTTCATAATTTCTCACTGGGTCTCTGAGTTGTATAAGCAATGCAATAGTTAGAGCATTGCCCATGTGACCATGCTCTTTGTTTTTGTTTTCATCTGCACGGTGAGCAGCAAGAATTGCTCTTGTTCTTTTTTCCTTAGTTTCTTCATCGTCTTCTTTCTGATGTAATCCTGCATCTATCCTGGTCCATTCTTCCAGAGAAATGGCCATTGACATGAGACTATTGGAGGCTGCATCTGCATCATCACTGTCTGCTGCAGCAGCTAGGATCTGGCCTAAGGTTCCATGCTTGGGCAATGAGACAGGGGGCAAAGTGTAGGGGGCCTCTTCTTCTGCCACATCTGCTTGAATTTTAAGCCCCTCTAATGCCATTGCTTCAATTTTCTGCATAGCCAGAGGTGCTATGCTATCCAGAGAAACATATTCCTCTGTCACATTTTCTATAGATTGCAGTCCTGAAAGTTTAGGCTTCCTGGTTCCAGCTACCAAATTCACTTTCAGTTCAGGGTGTCTGCTCAGAAAGAAGAACATACCAGTAAAATTAAGGAACATGCCACTATAATCTTTGCAAGCATTAAAAACACATTACAAAATCACAAAGATGACAACACAATAGCAACTATAACTGTCATAAGCATCTTTAAAAGGTTTCAAAAAAGTGCGTGCAAAACATACCTGTGCTTGGTCATAGCGCTAGCCATTCCTTCAAATGCAATCTGGCCCACAGTTTTGCCAGTAATGTCGTCAAGTGGCATACAAGCCATCGCTTGTGTAGGCATACTGGCAGTGCCCATGCCTGCCATTCTCTGAAGAATTTCAACAGTATTATCACCCATTTCAGCAGGAACGACAACAGCCTTCGATGCATGCATCACCAATCTTTCACCAGTCCTAAAGAGCCCGGGGTCCATAGATGCAAGCATTCCTCCATCTCTAGTATGCACTACACAACCCAGTCCTTCTCCCAGGTCAGGCAGTTTAGCTTGTGTATTGGCTAAACCAGTAGGACGATCAGACTTGTGAGGAGAATTCTGAAAGACATCTTCATTCAATCCCCATTCCTCCATTAAAGCCTCGGTCTCTGCATCTTCAAGCAATGTAGCTCGCCTCTTACTCTCCAAGGATTGTGTTGCCTTCTGCAACTCACTTTCTGCTGCCTCTAATATGAAATCGAGTTCCATTTCATCTTCAATGGACTTGGATGTTGGGAGTATAGCTGCACATTTACCCGGCAACACAATTAGTTAGTTAATAACTAAATAAAAAAAAACTTGTATCTAGATTCTATAGAGCTCAAAATCAGTTCAGTTACTCTAGTGAGGGTTTTTTATCTTACATTTTCTGATCCATCATCAGGATGAGGAAGAAAATCCTCTTCAAAGCAGAATGAAATACTTGCGAGCCTAATAAGAAAAAATTACTTTCCAATAATTCTAGTTTAAAGATGCCATGGCATCATGTAAGATTTTGTTGGTCAGAAACAGTGAAAAGTGAGCAGCGATGCCTTAGAAAATGTTTTGTTGGGTTCTCTCCTCCTCTGTATTTCTCTACCGAATCCTATAAAACTACTAGTTTGGAGATATTTAACTATATATACCTTCTTTCTCGCCAAATTCTGCATCATCTTCTTCTTCCAGCATGTGCAAAAACTCTCCTTCTACCAGGTCTGCTTCATCGTCTATATTCACATCGCTCTTATTTGCACCACCCAACTCCTCCTTAGTTTTCAGTACATCCTCAAAAGCTTCATTGCCTGGGTTTTGCTCCACCGACTCCAGTGAAAACTCGTTGCTGGTTTTTTCCAAAATCACAGACTCTAGAGCATGAATTTGTTGAAAAATTGAATTTAGCTCGTTGAGCCTCTTGCTCTGCTGATCTTCCTGCACCACTTCCTTCACAATCTCTCCTCCCTCCTCCTCCTCCTCTTGATCTCTTTCCTCCTCCTTGTTATCTGATTGCTCAACAGAATCCATTACAGCAACCGGCATTTCCTCCGTTGGCCTTTGAAATTCCACGCCTTTCTCCACAACCTCAAAATCTCCTTCTTCCTCCAGGTTCTCCTCTTCTTTTAAGGTCTCAAACTCTGAACCTTGAAAATTGGAGGCATGTGATGCTACATTGTCCTATGTATAAGCAAGCAAGGCAGATCAAGCATTCAATTAGGCACAAAAATTTGAATAATTTTCACAGCTTAACAGTTCCCGGAATTGGTTAAAATAAATAAATCAATAACTTCGATATAATACGTATAGCTTATAGTGATAATCTATGACAAATAAACAAAATTAGTACTGATAGGATACATATGGCTTATGGCTTGTAGAATATAATCTTGAAGAAAATCATAACTAAGCTGTGAACAACATTTGGGTAAATTTTATTGTAACTTTTTGTGCTTTGTCGCATAGATCCTACAGGGTATAGGAAAGTACCTTATTCGACCATTGCTGGCTGCTATGACTAATGAATGTATCAGGGTTCGAAGCTGCACCATCTCTGTGGCCAAAGCTCTTTTGTGGCCAATTTAGGGGCACTTGGGAATGGATTGCTTCATGATCATCCAGATTAAGGTGATCTATTTTCATAAAATTAAACATCTCCTTGCCAAGCTCTGACTGAGTGTTAGGTGGGGCGGCATTGTTTTCACAAGAAAATCCAGCAGGAACCATTTTGGGTGTCCCCCTAGCTGAACTGGGGAGACTCTTGGAAATCCTTGTGTCTCCCCGCGATGGATGAGAATCCTTAAACCTCGAACTGATATTCCCAACCTGATTGCCATGCCCATCTTTATCCAGTATCTTGTAGCCTAAACTCACTGCAAGCTTTGCACCTCTGGCCTTTCCCCACAGCTCATAATGGACATTCCAGCCATTGCATTCCTTTCCTGCAGCCTGCATTCTCTCAGTTTCATGCAGCAACATGCTCAGATCCAGGTGATGCCAGCCCAAATCCAAGTGCTCGGCATCTACTGCAACTACAGATATAGTAAATGCCCTTGACTGGAACTTGAATCCCTGAAATCACATAAAAATATATATGTCAATTAATTTCGTGTGAGATTAGTATAGCTAAAACAGATAAGGAGACCCAAAGATGGACAATGCCTTGAAATTTAATTACTATGAATTTTTTAAAAAAAAAACAGCTAGATTGCATGCCCATTTCAACTGTTTTAAAGGATAAAAAGGCATACTATGAAACCTAAATGTTTAACATCTACACAGAAAGAGCTTAACCAACTTCTAGATTCCCAATTACTAGCCAAGCTGCAGATGGTAGAACGGGCTGCAAGCTAAGAAAACACACATTATATGTTTTCCATTTGTAGTATGCCAATCCAGTACCTTACTATTGATAACAATTGGCTTAGCCAGGATGGTAGCACGGCAAGAGGCAGCCTACTAAAACACAGGCTCAGCTGGAGAAACAGTAGCCAATTGTAACATATTTAATCAAAATAAAACATGTATGGATACCAGCCTATAATAAGGGTTGATATGATGATACTACGAGTTAGATTAAAATTTTGAGAAATGAATATATAGATTGTGATCTAAAAATTAAAGATTTCAAGAGTTAGACTTAATGCTTGGACAATTATTATTCATTGAGAACCTTATTAAAAAGGAGGTAATAGAGAACTTCCAAGATAGCAGTGAGAAAATAAGATTCTATCAATAATTATCTGTGTTTCAGAGAAATTTAGAAATTAAACCTATAAATCTCAGGAGATATTAAAAAAAGATAAAGTTAAATTCAAGTTAATTGATATACCAGATACGAAGGAATTAAAAGAAGTTCATAATGTTAATCCTTCAGTTGAAAAATAAATATGGTACCTGAGAATTGTGTTTCCCTCCATAGACATGGCACTTAATATGAAGAGTTTCTTCAAATTCGACTGCACCCTCATACACACGACTCGGCATGGTCTGAACAGCCCCCTCTTTGGTCTCCTTCTTTCTCAGATAAACAGCAAGCCTAAGCCCGTTCATGGACGTCGACAAGCCTTGGATGGCATTGACATAAACAGAGAACACGCAGGTGAAACGGTGAAGTCCAATATGTGACAGGGCTCTCATAGGCTTCCACGTCCAAAATCCCTTGTTTTTTTCTGCAGATTCCTCCAGCTTTCGTTCAAAATCGTCCTCCAAAATAATATCACCCAACGTATTTTTCTCGTGATCATCATCTGGAGCTTCTCCTTTGCGCCATCTGAAGGGGCTATGAGAATTTCTCTTCCTTCTTCCTCTGATGTCTATGCTATCCGAAGCATTATTTCTAGAAGGGGATGCTGCAGAAGTAGAAATTCTACCCCTAAGACCTGCATGACTACTTAATCCTCCGCTATCGGTCGACTGTGAGTACTGGGGATTAGCAATGGAATGCCTTTTGTTCTTCGTTGCCATGAAAGCTTCCTGGCGAGCATTTGCAAGGCATGGTAATGGAATGGCTTCGTTTACATTTTCATTTTTCAGGGTCGAGAAAGAGCCTCCTCTTTTGGGTTGATGTGATTTGTATAAAGATTGGCTAAGAGCTTCCACTTCTTCTAATAGCTGGCTGTTGGAGTTTCTTCTGCCAGGCGAAGAGGTACTTCCAGGTCTCTCCATGGCACAAGAACAATCACACACTCAGGCTGCTTCTCCTGATGATGGGTCTAGTAACGGTTTTGAATTGTGTGAACCAAAAAAAAACTATTACGTAGTCATATCCAGAAGCTATCTTACAATGTTATCACACACCAAAAAAAAAAATCTTCTTTAGTCACACACCATTTAACTACTTTCTTCCACAGAGTGAAAAAAACTCAAAGCAGGCTGTTAATCTCGATTCACAATTTCATGGGTATTGCTTTAAAAAAAATCCCAGGAAGGCTTTAAAATAAAACTTTCTTTGTTTTTCACATAACCTGGTTATTCACTACTTCCACAGAGTTACGTAAAAGTCAAAGCAGGCTCTTAATCTTGATTCTCAATTTTATGGGTGGTGCCTTGCAAAACTAAAAACACTACTTCCACAGAGTTGAGTAAAACTAAAAGTAGGCTCTTAATTTTGATTCACAATTTTATGAGTAGTGCACCATATATGCTTGTAAAGCTAAAAACATTACTTCCACATAGTTGCCTAAAACTCAAAGTAGGGTCTTAATCTTGATTCACAATTGCATGAGTAGTGCGCCATATATACTTGCAAAGCTAAGAACACTACTTCCACAAAGTTGCTAAAACTCAAAGTAGGCTCTTAAATCTTGATTCACAATTTCATCGTTAGTACGCCATATATGCTTGCAAAACTAAAAACACTACTTCCACAGAATTGCTTAAAACATAAAACAGAGTTTTAATCTTAATTCACAATTTCTTCGATAGAGTGCCATATATGCTTGTAAAGCTAAAAACACTACTTCCACAGAATTGTATAAAACTTAAAGCAGGATCTTAATCTTAATTCACAATTTCATGGTTAGTGTGTCATATATACTTGTAAAGCTTAAAGCAAACACTATTTGGTTTGAATGAGGATTTTAAAGTCATTGAAACAATATGCATTCAAGAGGCACATTCGATTTGAAATGATAAGATATGAATTTAGAGGCATTTGGACAGATTTTTTTTTTTTTAATAATTTAAATTATGAAGCCACACTGGATAAAAAGATAATGATTAATGAGAAGAAAAAGACAGGCATGGCTGCAATGGATTCAGCTGCACATTTCTGCGAAAACAAAAACAAATGGCTGCAAATAACACACCAATCAATAGGGACGTCTGGAATAAAATTAGGCCACATGTTTCTCACAGTTGTATAATTGTAAGTCGATACCCAAGTAATTTAAAAAACTAAGTCTGTAATTTTCAGGTTCCAGATGTGGTCCTTATTTTTTTAAATTTATTTTGTTGTTATAACGACTAAATTTATATATCGAATTCGTGGTAATGGCGGCTGCTAAGATATTACTCTATCCAAGTATAGATGCAATAATCTTTCGTTAAAATTCTTATATCGAAATTACATGCAAAAATTGAAATTTAATTCGTGAAGTGAATTTTCTTAAGCTGTGACTGCTAACGATTGATTGTGTTTGAGAATACGATAGAAGGAAAACATTGTACTAATGAATGGACAGGATCCAACAATAGAAGCGTGTCCAGTGGTACTATTACCGTTACAGACAGCCCAAAAATTCAAAGATGTCTTCGTTTGCTTTCTCTACGCCACACGATTGATATGTGGAGTCCTGCTAAGTGGGTCCCTTGACACGACAAGGGTTTTAGGGGTTTTTCTCTTATTTTTTCAAGTACCCTGGGGAATCAGTGATTCCTTTATGAAGTAATGTATTTTATGGAGGTGGTAATTGTAACTATTTTGTAGTTGTAAGTGATTTTATTTAAAAAATAAAAATTTTATTGAAAAATTAGGAGCAGTATCCACATACAAAAAAGATTTTTATAGATAGATAACAGTTGGGGGTAAGCTTGATAAAAAAATTTGGGCACTTTGTAACCAATAAAAAGTGTTTTATAATTATTTTTTCAATTTGATTTTATATTCAAACCTCTTGGATTTCTTTTGCAGTTGTAAATTTCACAGTTTTTGAAATTCATAAGATCATTTCATCGCATACTTACTCCTAAATTATCTCTGCAACCCCTGTAATTATTTTTTGCAATTGTAATGTCATGAGACTACATTCTAAGAACACGGATCCAAACGAGGCACTGTTATAATTCCTAATCGGTTGTGTAAATGTAAAGGTAACTGGGCTCTTAAGATCTAGGGGATTTTGAATCTAAATGGATGTTGGGAAAGCATTTGCGTGCTAGTTACGACTTACACATGCCCATGAATTGGGTTTTGGTTATGACTATCCAGTTTGTGTGATGTATCACCATACATATAATGTCAATATGATATTGTTATACATACATTCCTATATGTTGGGAGTTTGAGTCATGGAGGTTGGGGGTTTGATTTTGTTGAAAACGTAATATATTTTTTCAACAATTATATATATTTTTAAATATGTGAGTATAGATGTTAATGTGAAATTTATAAAAATTAAAGTAAAGATGTGGATGTGGGAGCCAACACACAAGATGATATATATTTTTGTCTATAGCATATGTAACTAGCAGTTACCTCGAGGGTGCAAGGAATGTCAGAAGAAATGTACAAGTTATTTCTTCTCATTTGTAGAGTATATTGTCCATTTAAGTGTTTCTCTTTTGAGTGTATGATGTGGACACCTCATAAATCGATCACCAATAGTTCGCCTATTATCTCAATCAATGACTCCTCTACCATGGCATTCATATTGTATCAACAATGATGGCCTCTTATGCACCCATGTGGCATGTAATTTGCATAAGATTTGGAACTCACTTCAATCGCACCCTTTTCTCCCTCTCCCAATCACTTTTAGCTCAGTCCCCGACTCATTTTCTACTTTTAAACCATTTGGTTTACTTTCCAAGGACCCCTAATGATTATTGAAATTTTTATTGGCATGTTTAAGTCATCAAGGCTTTCCCAAACTCAAGTGGAGTCTGACGTGGCTCGAGCATTCACAATTTATTCACCCAAGCTCAACTCATTGTGCACCCGAACTCAAAAGCAATTGTCACTTGGATGATAAACACTCGCCCTAACACCAAGTAAAAATCTAAAAGACCTAAGTCTTTATCATGGTCATACTCTCTCAACCTCTATCGATGTGTTAGAGTGCACAGGACCAGGGCTTAATGAGAAGAAGGCATGAAACCAAGGAAAGGCAAGCACATGGCCCTTGCTAGTCTCGGCCCCTCCTAGGGTGGTAAGGCAGACAGACCTTGGGCCAAATGATTGAGCCAAAAACCAAGTGGACTTAGGCTAGTAGGCCGATGAAGGCCCACAACAAATAAGAGTATGACATTTGTAAAGCTAGGTGAAGATCCGGGAAACATGAAAGGGGTCTGAGAGGAAGTAAAGAAGTAGATGTGGATCTATAACAAGTAAGATTTAGCCATTTGGTGAATACAGAGTGGGGTTGAGATATTTGACACCTAGGTTTGTAATGTGACGTGTGGCGACCCACCATTGGTCCCAAGGTGGTAAAGCGCATAGGGCTCGACCTTAATGAGAGAAAGGTACGTTGAGGGTTGCAATCCTGACTTGTTAGTTTTGACAGGGCCCAAGAATGCTTGGAATTAACGAAAGGTGAGCACAGGGCCCAGGAATGCTTGAAACTAACAAAAGGTGATCACATGGCCTTTACCAGCCTTGACCCCTTCTCGAGATGGTAGGTAAGTCATACCTTAGTTTGAATGAAGGCTTGCCAAGTGGCGGTTGCATTTTGAGATAGGAACCAAGTGGATATAGGATGACAAGGCAATCAGAGCCCACTAGAAGGTGATGTGGAGCCCATATAAGGTAAGATTTTGCCATGTCGTGAATGCAGAGTAGGGTTTGTAACATGACACGTGGTAACCTCCAAATACATTCATATGGCCCACTAATAGATATTGTGTGGATCTCATCATTTTTTATATATTTACAATGTTTTATGTGAGGGTATTTTCATCTACTACTATTATTTTACAGTGGGAAAGAGGAATTCGAGATATTTCCAAAAAGTGTTACACTAAGGATTTTAAGTAGTATCAAGTGAGTTATCATAACCTCTAGTTGAATCTATAAACATAATTTTTGACAATTTTTTTGCATGACAAATTGACACAAACCACACACATCTCCTCCCTATCCTATGCAGCTTCCAAGTGTCCATTTATGCAGTGGGCTATTGAGAGGGCGATGAACAAATCTATGAACATGGAGTATTTTTAAGTGAGTTAGGTGACGATGGTGAGGGGTAATGATATGGAATTTCAAGTGATATTATACCCTAAAGGGCTTGTATTATACACCATACTCGCATTCTTGCCCCTTCCTAGGATGGCATGGAAGTTAGACCCCTAGGCAAATGAAGGTTTCCCAGGTGGCAACCGTAACCTTGAGTTGGGAAAAAGTGGATATATGATGGTAGGTCGGTCAGAGCCTTGGACAAATAAGATCTTGACACTTTTCAAGCAAGCGTGAGGATCTGTAAAACCTAAAAGGGGTTTTATGGGAAGTTAAAAATCAATGAGCGTCAAATTCTAAATTCGATGGCCCATTTAAATGTCTCCAAGCTGTCAACTCGAGAACACCCAAAAACAATGATAAATGCAAAAAATAGGTTAATGCCGAAATGTCACACCACAACTACCTGTTGAGAACACTTGTTGAGTGTTTTCCCCCAACGGGTTTTGCAAAATAATTAGAAACATGTCTCATAACCTTTTAAAAATATGCCCAATACAAATTCAATAGAAGAAATATTTTGATAGATATGCCTTGAACAAGAGAACTCAAGCTTTTGACAAGCTATGTATTTCCTCCTTTTCCTCGTCCAAATACCCATTGAACTATGTCCTAGTGAACTATGGCACAAAAAATCACTCAAGCAAAAAAATGTAAACCCTATTTGTGTATAACTAACTATTCTTGTCATGGAAAATATATGGGAGAGGAGGATCTAATTGCCATAGTTCTTGGAGGGAGCATGTATAAATTGGTGGAGGTTCGAACTCATGTCCAACAAACTACACAAAATTGGATACACTTGTGGTCATCCTGTAAATTTTACCTTTATTCCTTTCACCAACTAAAGATAAAAAGAGTCGTGAAACCCTACCGCAATCAAATCGATGCTCGTGATGCCTTCGTTCACCCTTGACAATAGAAAACAATCATTCAAAGATGTTACCACCTTACTTTGATATACCTAACGTTTATCATTATGCAATGTTGTTACATTGACACACTAATTTGCAATGTCTTGTCCACACATAAGTAACATTGTCATGCGGATTCAAGCCACTCGATAGATGTGGAGTCCTATCATAATCAAATCAACATTCATGATGCCCTCATCCACCCTTAACAATAGAATATGGCCAATCAAATATGTTGCAACCTTACAAGCTATGTACCCCTTTGTAATATCGGTAAGTCATATAAATCCGACAATTGGCCTTAATCCAGGCTTGGTGTACGATATGTTCTCTATAGTGTCCAATATCACATGAAATACCTTGTCTTTGTACCTCACCATTGTTGCTTACACAACATGCCCCATTTTCAAACTGAAAATGGGAACCCTCTTTTGACCTTTTGCTCTGCTCCCGCATACACTCATGATTCATCAGTCTCATCATTACAACTTGCCTTGGTGGTCCTATTTGATTTGTATGTTGAATTGGGACTTGAATCCACCACTGTTCGAAAGACCACATCCATGTGAATTAACTTTGTATTTTATACTTAGCGTAAAAATGGAGTTAGGGCCCCCCAATTTGCCTTTGAAGTTTGGCTCTCGCAACTCTACCAACATATTCCTGGAGTTCTTGCTATGCCATCGGGTGATGACATTGTTGTTGGGTGACAATAGTGCGATCGGGTGATGGCAATGTTGCTGGGCAACGATAATGTCACCAGTTGATGACATTGCCATCGAGTTACGACATTATTGTTAATTAATGACAACGTTGTTAGGTGACCACATTGTCGTCAAGTAATGATGATGTCGTCGATCGACAGAGACGTGAGGCGATGGCATTATTGTGGATCTATCGCATCGTCATCGGTCGATAGAGATACTATGGGGTGACAACGTTGTGGTGGATCAACCACATTGTCGTTGGTTGACGAAGATATTGTAAGACAACAAATCTCATAATAATCATAATTGTCAATATGATGTAAACGACATCAAAAGATCCTTAAACGAATCTCAACCTTATTCCTTTCAATAAAAACAACTCTAACATAATAATATAAATATAAATATAAAACCCTGATAAAATGATGTATATATATATATATATATATATATATATATATA
The DNA here is from genome assembly GCA_037957365.1 of Torreya grandis. NCBI lineage: Eukaryota > Viridiplantae > Streptophyta > Pinopsida > Cupressales > Taxaceae > Torreya > Torreya grandis. The sequence goes on from JARHVA010000178.1 coordinate 2,644,162, forward strand.
TATATATATTTTTTTTTTTTTTTTTTTTTTTTTTTAATATTTATAATTTATCTATGAATACATAAATATAAATATAAAAGCCAATTAAAAAATGATATGTCTGTTCTGGCAGATCTGGGTTGAGAGAAACAGGCAAATTTTTCAGGGGGTGAAGGTCATGGTTCAGCAAGTATGGCACAAAGTGGTGGGGATGATCCAGGAAACCGCCCAAGCAAAGAGCACGATTTGCCTTCCTTTGGCCAAACAAGACGCTTAGGTGGTGGTGTGACTTGGATTCCAGCAGTTAACTGGTAAGTCAGCGTGTGTCAGGAGGAGCAAGCAGGTCAAGGAGCAGATTCTCAGCGCTGGTCAGTGGCAACGCCCCCTAGTGGGATTCTCAAGATCAATACGGATGGTTCCTCCAGAGGTAATCTGGGACCCGCGAGTACTGGAGGGATAGGAAGGGATTCTGAAGGTACGGTGATTTTTCTTTTTGCGGTTCCTAAGGGGCTGCAAACCATTAACATGATGGAAGGTCAGGGCATTCTTTATGCCCTTGAGAAGGCCTAGGCATTAGGTTGGCGTAGGATTATCTGCGAATCGGACTCTCAAGTCTTGATTAACCTGCTCATTAAGAGGAAAGTGGTGGACGTCAATTGGCAACTATTTCTGATTGTGCAACAGATTTTGCGGATTTACTCGTTTATGGATAGCGTTACTTTTGCTCACATTCTGTGAGAATGGAACAGGGAGCGGATTTTTTGGCTAAATGGGTGTTTGACCATTTGGATGGTGGAAACATTGAGGATTGGGGGTCTCTCTCCTCAACGTTGCATTCTGATTTGGAAAGAATTCTGGAGACTAATAGGGAGGTTCAGAGTATTGTCTAGTTGGACGTGTCCCTGGTTTTTCAGTTTATGCTGCTTTCTTTTGGGGGTTTATGCCCTCCGTTCTTCTTATAATGCTTTTCTTTACTTACTAATATTATTTTTACCCCTTTTTCAAAAAAATAAAAATAAAAAGTGATATGTCTATATATTTACGAAAAAATATTATTACTCAAAATTATTTTGTACACTTAATCCATATAAAACACAAATTTCCATTTAAAAAAAAAAATTATAACATAATTTATTACTACTCGCCACCCCGTATACTGCGGGGAAAAAAACCAATGCCGTGTCGGCGTGGGAAAAGACAAATGGCGTGTCGCCGTGGGATTCAATGCCGTGTCCATAAAAGCCAAACTTTTTCTCTGCAGTAAACAAGTAAGCAAACAAAACGTCTTTTTATTTGCCGGAAAATAATGGCCTTTAAAATCTTAGCCGGAAAATCATGGTCTTTTCCATTTCGATTATTATACGTGCATTCCATTGTTTCTTACTTCTAATGGAGCGGCGTCTTTTAACTTATTATGAGCAGAAGTGAAAGTTAAATTGAAGGAAGAGGTCATTATGACAAGAAAAGTTGAATTTGTTTTAATTTCATTTTTGAAATAGATGTATACACGATTTTACATTCTCATTAATTATTTTTAAAAAAAAATTGAAATATGAAATTCTTGTAAGATGTAAAGTATTGAAAAAATGCAGTATCAGTGAAACTTTGTAGTAATAATTAAAACTTCAACAAGTATTGAACAAAAATCAAGAATTCAATTAGACCATTGTAGCAAGGGAAACAAGGGAAGGTGTAAATTTAGGGAACGAAAGGGTGACAATGAGGATGATGATGTCTATGCATCCTCTATCACTTTGTGTTGTATGGCACTATGATAATTGCACTAATTTCAAACGTTACATTTGTCTTGTATATTTTTCACTCTTTCTTTGAATGTTACTCTAAGGGTTTTACAGTACATAAATAAAGAGTGAAAATAAGCGTTTGGATTTTTTCTAAAATGAAAGAAACCATTCAGTTCAATTTGAAATGAGGGTTGTGGGGCATGTTGGGAGTGTATATTGTTATTTGTGTTGTTGTCCAAGGAAAAGTTTGGGATTTGAAAAAAGAAGAGAAGATAGAGTATAATAAAGAGGAAAATTTCGAGGGAACTTTCAAGGTTGTTTGGGATGCCCAGGGTGTCCTTTCTAATAAGATCAAAGGACCAAAACTAAAAAGCTTGGAGATAAAAAATCTTGCAGTGCTCTCAGAGAAGGAAAATATAATAAAGGAGTAGTCATAATGCTTATGATGAGTTTAATGATGTGTAGTGAAACATATTCAAACTGCTTTTTGACATCGATGGATGCCTTATAATGGAAACTAGGGCATGGTGGTGACAAGTGGGCTTTAATGTCCTTGAGTGCATTAAAACTAATGAATACCATTAAAATTTTCATCCATTTGACTTTAATAATCGATTTTTTCTTAAAATTTTGTCAAGAAGAGGGGGGTCATGATGACAAATGAAAAAACATGATGATGAGATTCCCACAAATTGGCAATAACCCTAACATGTTGGCCTCTTGACAAAAGAATTTTGGTCTCTAATTGATTGTCATCAAGATCTCTAAAGTTTTCTTTTCTTGTTATGCTCCATTATACTACGTGTTATTGGCATATTTAATGATTTTGACATCTTATAATGTATTGAAGCCAAAAAAAATGTTGCATATAAATGTGTTGAAGAATGAAATGAGACTTTTTCTTCTTAAGACAAAGATGCCTCTATTTAAGACATTAGAAAATTCCAATCTTCAACTTTCAGATCGACATCTCAAAATTCAACAAAAGATTTCCAAAATCTACTTGGCTTGAATCAAAATGTTTTTGATAGAAATCTGTGCACAATGTAAAAACAATGTTAAAGCTCTGCTAAATGATTGAACCATATGATGTCCCAACATCACAGATGAGAATAATAGATCTTGCACCAAATTATTTGCACCTATGTTGAGGGAAAACCTCGTGCAAACATTGATCAATATGTGTCAGCAATTTTCGTCTAGCAAAATGATGCATAAGTAGTAGAATTTTTAGAGGGAATTGAAAATAATCAAAGGTATACACAAAAAATAGTTGGTACTTTTTCATCCATTTTTTAATGCGATAATGTTTGTCATTAAACCAACACTTTGATGCTTCTATAAGAGACAATGACTCCAATGAATAAGGTTATTCCATGCATGTATCAATGAAGATTGAAGCTACAAGTAAATTGATTCGACTCCTAAACACTTAGAGTAAAATATTTTTTCCAATATTTAATGGAAATAGTTAGTTGCACAAAAACGAGTGGGATTTTTTACAACATATGACAAAATTATTGTACACTAATGTCATGATCAATAATTTTGTTATTTATAAGTTTCTTAAAGGCACTTAAAGATGGCTAATCTAAATTTGTATTTTCTGAAATACTCGATAAGATATGATGGAACCTTTTTGATCGATTCTCTACTTTAAAGACATGTTCATATGTGAGAACAAGTTGGAAATTGACATTTTATCTCCAAATGGAAAGCATTTATAGGTTTTGGGTGTTCACTTTGTCATCGTTACGAGAAGGAATGCATTTTTATCTTCCATTATTTTTAATGACTATGGAATATTCCTAATGTAGCTCACAAGGGACTTTGTACTAACAATGAAGAGTTGTTCTTAGGCTTTAGCTTAGGCACCCTTCCTTATCTATGATATACAAGATATTTGGGGATTTAATCTAGTGGGAGGTTTCCTAACTCTCTTATCCCTCACACATATATCTAGGGTCAGGGCTAAACCAGTGATACTGGTTAGACCCAACCCATTATCTACCTAATATTTGTTGGATCTATTAATAGTTGTTGTACATGTGTGAAACTAAAAATAATTACACTAGAACAAGATTCTTTAAAATACTACATATTCACCAACTCAAGAGATGACTCTAAGCTCCATTACAATTTTCCACAAGGGCACAAAGGGTCCTTATAGAATAAAATCAAGAGGCGAGTGAGAGATTTTTATTGGTTGAATGAAATGTGGGATCATTACCCTTCTCACACATGTGAGGATGGCTACCAACATTAAATGTGCATTAAAAAATGTTTTATACTTATTAAATGTCACCTTGGTAACAATACTACCTAAGGTGGACTTCACAATGGGTATGAGCATGAAACACACCAATGCCCTCCTGAACATCAAATTATGTGATGTGGTAAGAGAGAATAAGTTTTAAGCTCATAAGTACAGGACCTAACAACTAGGTGATGTAGGGGCATCCACAATCTTAAGCAATCTTGCATTGCCAAAATAGAGTGAGTTTACTTTCAGTTGTTTGCTTTCATTTTGGCTTTGGTGTGTTTGGTTCAAGGAAGATACCTTCTTGGTTTCCATGTCTATTAATGTTTTCACTATATCATACCCTGATGGTGACTTCAGACTTGTTCTCACAACACTCATCTTACATAGTTGTGTTTAACTTGGAGTTGATGGCAAAGACTTCATCTTTTTGGCTTAGCAATGTTCTCTCTCTACAGTTGTAATCAAGGTCTCCAACCCCAATTTTGCCTTTGTGCACTCAAATGGTCTATGAAAATATTATTTGGGTTTTGGTTAACCAATTGAGTCTATGATGACACAAGTGCTCGAGCTCTTTATAATTGGATTTATTGACCCGAATAGATGTTATTGTTTAAATTTGTTATGTTTATGTGTTGGTGAGGTTTTGGGCCCCTTATTTTGGTATGTGAGGATTCATGCCAACATGACAAACACATTGGTGTGAGGCATCATTTAGAGTGATGATGAATTTTTAACATCTTGGTGCTAGCTAGAGGAATCAGTGCATACCATGCATTAACTAGTAGGAGGCTAACCAATTCTAGGATTTATGGGGCATCTTCCAGGATTGGATGATACATGGAAACTTTAGTGTGAAGATCACAAGGTGATGGAGCTATCGAAATGATCATAAGGGCTCCAGCTTGGCACTTCATGTGTGCACTCTGCCCTGGCAGAGATGTTCTTGAAGAGCTTTAAAAAGAGCTCAAACTAGTGAAGTAGAGGATGAAAACTTAGTGCATCAAAGCTCTGGAAAATTTAAATCGGTTTTGTATGCATTTTAATGACCATAATTATACTTAGGACTAGCTCGGACACTATGAAGGCTTTGTTTGTATACACCCAAGCTTGCATGTGAGCCTCTGGGCTATTAAGTAGCTTGAGCAAAGTTTTTACTTTGTTTTAACTATTATGAACTTTGTATACTATGTTAAATTTGAATAATGACAATGGTGCAAGGTTAATTTTAGTGGGTTATATTAAAAAATCCTTGGAGGTTCCCAGGCGAATTGGATTTGTAATGGTGGCGAATCAGTTTAAAGGTGATTAATTATACAGGTGAATCAAGTGATGGAGCAAGTGAATCAAGATTTTATGAATATAAAAATTATCTAAATATAAATATTATTATATATTTTTATTCTTTTTGAAAAATTATTCAATTTCAAAAAAAAAACATCGTAATTTGAGTCCGTATGCAAAAGTTACGGCCTTAAGAAGTTGGCTAGTTGACACTTGACAGTGTACTTGCTGACAGACATCCACATGATGCCAATGGATGTCATCTCCTATTGATGGTCATCAGTAGGATATGATGGCCCTTGGCATCATGTGGATAATCGTCAACATCATGTGGACATCCATTGGCAAGTGCATCATAACCTAACTAACTTCCTGAGGTCATAACTTTTGCATACGGACTCGGATTGTGATGTTTTTTTTTTTTAAATTGCATATTTTTTAAAGAGGAATCCAAATATATAATAATATTTATGTTTTAAGTGTTTTTATATCATTTTAGGTTACAAATGGTTGTCTGCATATGTAGATGACCGTCAGCGTATGCAGACGGTCGTCGGCATATGCAGATGACCATTAACATATGTCGATATGTAGATGACCATAGGCATATGCAAATGATCATTTACATGTTTAATGTGAGGTGAATTTACGTAGATTTCCTTTTGACATATGGGTGAGAAACATTTGTATGAATGAAATTATCTTAAATAATAGGTGATCTGACATTAAAAATGAACTTGCATCCAGAAAACTTAGGCGATTCCAAGCTCTTAAATACCCCAAAAATCACAAAATTAAGATTTATAAAACTAAAATATTCATGAATTAACAAAGATTCACCACAAAAATTTTCCTTGCAAAGGTGGTTATTATAAATGGTACTCTATCTGATCTATGTGTCATTTGAATTGCTAGTGAAATATGAAAGAGTTATAATGTTGTAATTTCAATATAGTTATGTTAAGAATGTTGTTTACGATCTAATGGTTCATGGCATTAATGGCATCACTATAATATATAATGACATTATCAAAAAATTGTAGAGAGTATGAGCATAGATCCCATGCCAAGCATTCCTACCCTTGTTAAGAGCACGAGGATGGCTGGACCACAATCCAGTCCAAGAAGCCTCAACTAGCACTAAAACCCTCCACCCCTGTCACCTCCTCTCCAGGTGTCAAGCCTTCCCAGGATATACCTATCCCATCTTCCCTTGTTGTTTTGGTCCACTTGGCTTAGTAGAGCATAATTTCAAATAGTCCCAAGATTATATGTTCCTTGCCATTGGGATATCCTCAATTAGTGGCTCATTTTTAAGGTGGTCATGCAACCCACACAACAGTGGTGGTGACTCTTCTTGAGACAAACATGGGGATAAACACTACTCCATTATGTCGAGAGGTTTTTCTAGCCCAAACTAGTGTAATAGTTTTGTTGTGTTAGCAAATTTTGAGGATGGACAAGGGGAATTCCACATGGATGATATTTCCCAATGAAAAATTTATCATAGAATGTTTGAGGTCTTATAGAGTCCTTAGAAAATAATTTATGCGCATCACCTGTCAATAAATAGATTCTCTAGATTTTGTTTGTCTGTAAAAATGTTAAGGTTGCATGTTTTCTTCAGTAGACTTATCTACATTGTATTTAGCATGACTCCACCTAGATTTCCACTTTGAATGAAGATGGAGTTAGCGGCACCAATATATTGATTTTGCCTAAGTTTTTCCCTCATTATTGTCATGGGAGAGGACCCATCACACTAGGTTGTTTGGTTACTTTTAGACATTGATGGCTATTCTTTTGCCATTCTCAACATGTACACCCCTAATGATGGCTCTGATAAATATTTGCTATGGATATTATTGGTTGACAATATCCCCCTACCACATGGCTCATTTGTGAGAATTTTAATATGGTTGAGAGTTTTAAGGACAAATTTGGTGTCTTGATTATGTGGTGGTGCGTCAAAGAGCATGAATCATGGTATTATTTCAAGAATAAATGGTGTGTTGTCAACCCTCTCCTTTGACGATAATCAATGAATAATACACCTTGGTTTACATGGTCTAATTAATGTATTTGGGATCACCATGTGATAAAAAGGATCAACTATTATATGCTATTAGAGAAAAATATTTTCTCTTTCTCCAACATAAATGGCCAACCTGTCATTGTCCATGCTGACATTTGTTCTCTCTAATCATTCTCCCATCTCTTGTAAAGTGGAATGGGTCATGAGCCAATACAAGGCTCTACGTAATCAGTTTGTCCTGAATACTTCTCTCCTAATCCATGCTAGTACCATTCATATGATTGATTGAATATGGAATTTGGCTCCTCACCCTACTTATGCTGCTAGTTGGATCGAGTGATGGAATGAGGCCATTTTGCACACCACCTCCTTCCTCTACCATTATGGGAAACACGTTGTGGGTATTAGGAAACATAATGAGGATGCTACGCTCAAGGAGATTTGAAGGGTCTCCTCCCTAATTGAGCTCAATACTTTTAACACTACTTTGAAAAATATTGCTAACTCACTCAAACACCACATTAAGGTGGTGGAAAGCCATGCTGCCAGAGGGGCATAATTACACACAAGGATACACAGTCTCAAGATTCGTGATAAGGCTTCTAATGATTTATTCAAATCCCTCCATGCCAAACAGGTGCATGATTAGATCTAGGCCATCAAGACTACCCAAGCTAGGCTCACTTGCCTTCCAAACATTTATTTAGCCTTCGTGGATCACTACAAATTAGTGTTCCAAGCTCAAGAAATCACGAATAAATGGACTTAGGATTTTTAAGAATGCTTCGATGTGGTTCCTTGCAAGGTCAAAGTGGCTGACCAACAAATTTGGGACCCTACCTTAACCCTTCAAGAACTCACATAGGCTCTCTAGAGCATGAGCAATGACAAAGCCCTAGGTCTCAATGACTTTCCTTATTAAATCTATAAATCGACATGGGAGTTTTTTGGGCCTAACTTGATTTAAGTGTATAAATAAGCCCTAAAAAATCATTCTTTGGATGCTTTAATTAATCAAGGCAATATTAAAATCATACCCAAGGTGGGTGATCCAAAGCTTCTTACCATTTGGCAACCAATTACCTTGTTGAGTGTCTCGTACAAAATCCTTGCCAAAGCTCTTGCCAATTGGATTCATTTTATTCTTCCTGTCATTGTTTGACCTAAGCAAACCATTTTCAATAAAGGGAGATAATCCTTGATAACCTTATTATCATCTGGGAAGGCATGGAATGGGCCATAGTTTCTCATCAAAGAACCATTTTTCTCAAGCTCAACTTTGAAAAAGCCTATGATAGGATTGAGTGGCCTTTCATTCTAGCCATGCTAAAGGCTTTAGGCTTTGGTCAATTCTTCATTTCATAAATTCTAACTTTGATTTTATATGCCTTAGCTCACCTCACCATTAATGGATTCAAGTCTGATAATATTGACTTGCAATGCTCTATTAGGCAGGGATGTCCTCTAGCTCCGGTGTTATATGTTCTTTCCACGAAAGTTTTAGGCTATCTACTTGCCTCCAATGTTGAGCAAGGTTTGGTTCATTGAATATCCTTCCCTAATTGATCTTTCCAACTCATTAATGGGCACTTTGTGGATTATACCTTCCTCACATTGAAAGAACAAGAGTGAACCTTCTGTGAAGCTATGAAATACATTGATATCTTTTGTTTGGCCTCAAGATCTAATTTGCAGTGGAATAAAATGCAATGCTTCAGACAAAGTATGATTCCTATGCTTGAATAACTTTTCCATTATAATTGGAAGTAGATTGTGCACAGAGAACAGTTCAAATTTCTTGACATCCCTTTTGCCTTTGACAATTCTTTGGATGAGTTGTGGTAGTATATCATCGAAAGAGTGGAAAATAAGGTTGAGTATTAGATTATCAAGCCTTTATCCTTAGTATGGAAGTTCCAAATTTATACCAAGATTCTGGCGGCCACCCATGGTTATTATTCCTCTTGTTGGGCTCCCTCTAAAGTGGCTTATGATAGTTTAGCCAAAATCCTTAGGGATTTTCTCTAGTCTAATTTCAAACATGCCAAAGCATTTCATCATGTCACCTACGACATTTGTTGCCTCTTCAGGACAAAGGAGACATGGGAATTATAGACCCCTACAGACAGAGTGTAACTTTATGTGCTAAATGGGTGGTTTGCACCATTGAAGGTAATGAGGCCTAGAAAATCCTACTAAGGCACTGTATCTCTTCTAGGGCCCCTGATGGTAAACCCATTTGAAAAAATATTGGTTTTCACTTCCTTCTCATCACTACAACTCCTATCAAAATTGAAGGCTTCTTTGTTGCTAAGAGCATATGGAAAGCCTTCAAAGTTGTCAAGCCTCACATGAAGTGAATCAATGATGTTTTTCATATAGGGTTACTTTTTAATGATCATAATATTTGGTGGTCTCCTATCATGACAAGCAATAGTGTTTTGTTGGTTGAATTTTCAAGAATCAAAACCCTTAGTCTATATCAAAAAGGTATTTTTACCATTCAAGATATGGTTTCTACTGGGACTGGATTCCTTGGCTTGATATGAAAGCTAAATTTCAATTAAATAATGTGGACTTACCTTTTGTGCTTCATATTAAAGAGATTCTTGATGATGTTATGCTTCACAAACTTGGTTTTCAACCTCCCCGTGCTTGGTGGAAGGACTGGTGTTAGAATTGTGACACCCATTTCAAGAATTATTCTCCAGGGCTTCTACATCACATCATGAGCCCCTTTTCTTCTACTCTTTTCAAGCTCAATAAGTGATGGGGATTTAATTCCTTTCCCAAAACTTGGCTTGTAGATGTCATACTTGATAAAATTTGGCACGCCAGGATTGGACCTAAGCTCACCCACTTTCTGTGGTGCCTTGTCTACTAAGGCCTCTCACTTGAGAAGCAACTCTCTCACATGAGTATTACCCCACCCAAGTGTCATGCATGCCATTTGGTCTAGTCTTTCAAGCATTTATTATGGTTCTGCCCCCATGCCCAACTTGCTTAGAAGTGGATCCATAGCCTATTCCAACCCTGTTAGCTTAAGCTAATTTCTTGGTGGCTTGCTCTGCTAGGGGACTTAGCCAACTGGCTAGCTTCTATTACTTTTTTGTGGAATTTTTTCAGATCCTTCATTCTTTTTCAATTATAGAAAGCTATAAATAATGTTATTTTAAATAATGATGCTTGCTCTTGTGATTTTACTATTGACGAGAAGGTCTTTGATATATTATTAGCTTGTATGTAGATTCAATTCCAAAGTGATAAGGTTTCTATGGAAGTTTGCCACCTCCAGGAGCTGCTAGATCAATGGGGAAGCACCCTGTGCACTATCAGTTGGGTGCCACCAGATGGACTGCCTTAGTGACATCCACTACCTCCTCCAAGAAGGTGCAGAAGCAAGTCTCTTAGTTGCGACCATTTCTCCCCTCGTTTTCATCTAGGAGGGTGAGGCTCACCACCACCACATGGAAAAGTTGACACAATTCCCTCTCGTAGAGCTTCCCCTGCAGGTACCGGTTCTCAGATGTAGCCTATTGATGGCTAGGCTATTGATATGACCCCTTGGATCGCTAGGTGGCCCCATATCCCTCTTATGTAGAGACTTCTACTTCGACGACTCTGCCTCCAAAGGATGATCTTCCACCCCCTCCCTTGACTGCAGTTGCTTGTGCATAATTTTGATATTTATTGATGAGTGTTATATTTAGTCTGGCTTCTTTTCTGTTTGTGTTTTGAGTCATGTTCTTTCGTCCAGCATGAAGTGCGAGCTGTGAATACCAACTGACTACCTTACTATGTAACTTTCATGTATATATATATATATATATATATATATATATATATATATATAAGTTATCCTAAAACATTTTAATAGTAAAATATTATAAATTTTTTATCTTTTATTATTATATATTTACTTTATCATTTCTAATTCTTTACATTATTTTATTATTATTAACTTAATTTTGTGTTATGTTTTTCCCCTTCCATTCTAACATCAAATAGATAAATAAACCTAAATTTTTTAATTGTCAATTATTTTATTCTCATTCTCAATCTGATAATGATTTACAAAATGTAATCCCGAAATATTGATCCAATAATCACTCTTATAATTTATCTAAGAACAAAATCAGTACACTACATATAAATACTATTACTCTTAAACACTAATACAAATGAAAAAGCATAAGATTAAGTACAAAAACACTTCCATCCGACTTTATCATCTCTTTTTAAAGCTTGTTTGAGTAGAAAGCCATCACCTTTAATGGTGAGTAGTACATCCAAAAATCTATTTCCTTGGTGAAATTGATGTTGTTGATAGTGAATGTGGAACTACTCTGGACATTTCCGGCATTGATATTTGTTTGCATTCTACAGATAAGAAGAAAGTGACGGGGATGGCCGAAATCCATTCCTGCAAAACAAAAACAAATGGCTGTAAACAACACAACACAGAATTGTCACATCTGGAACGAAATCACCGTCTGAGCTTCTATAAATGGAGCTTTGAATTTGACACCCTGTAAATAAAATTGAATTTTACATACATTGTGGACCTAAAAATGCGACCATAATTAGAACATGGCATGATTAAACAACACATCAGGGTGACTAAATTTAAATATTCAGTTAATCTGAAAATTTGAAATGATTAAAATTGGTATTATTAATTAGAAATGTTGGAGTCAGTTTCATATTGTTGTCAAGAATTATTACTTACATTCATCATTAAAGCAAATATCATGTTGAGAAGATTCATCTCACTTGATTAGCATAAATTCAATTTTATACTATTGTCAATCAAATTATCACTTAAATTCATTATCAAAATAAATACAATGTCAAAAAGATTCATTTCACTTAAATAATATAAATACATAAAAATACTGACAATTTAAAATATTAACAAAAATATAAAATTAATGGCAATATCTCTTATTAATAATACTAATTTTAAATTGTTTATGTAAAAATAATTTTAATTAAATAGAACTTTTAATAATAACAATTTAATGTAACCTATTTATTATTAAAACATATCAATATAATTATTATTAATAAAAAATAATAATATATATTAACAACTAAAATAAATTATATGAAAAATTCAATTTAAATATATATTTATTTGAATTATTATAATCAACTGATAAAAATAAAAATTTCCGTATCCATGCAACTTTAAAGACCCACATAAAACAATTGTAGATTTGATTCGATGTGATGTGACGTTACGTGGAGCCCACTTCATTATCAGTCTAGTTCTATGCACGTGTTGGGCTGCTGGACGTATTTAACTTTTTCTATTATGATCCTTCCTCTGGGTCCCACATCCTTTTGTAGACCAGAAATCGTAGCCTTGCGGTTTTTGGATCACTTATTACAGTCATCTTTTCACATCGTAGACTTATTTAATAATTTATTGGTGCCTAAGGATTAAGCAATAAACATATTTAAATGGTAGACTTGTTCATATTCACATTTACAACCTTTTCATATGATACATCATTCATTTTCAAACTAGACAATCTTTTAGTGACAAACTTTCTTACTAATGGTGGCACACTTTGCTTTTCATAGTCAAAATCTTATCTAAAATCTATCGATAATTTTTATTCTTTTTAAAATTGAAATATGCTCAAAAGTTGATGGAAGTAGCGCCACACTTGGAATTGACATCAATGAACAAGGATCATAGGCCCATTATCATTATTTTCTTATAGCCAATCATAGATCTGTTATTATTATTTTCTTATAATTATTTGGTTAATTATTAGAATAATTTTTTTCTAGATAAGGTAAACGTTTTTCAAATTAGAGTTATGAATCGGATATCATTTTTTGATTGGAGCTTTGAACTAGTATGGGATACAAACGGGGGCCCATTTTCACACAAGAAATATTGGAAGACATAAAAAAGAAACACAAAGGGCACCCCTTGTCAAGAGAGCAATAGAGGAGAAACTGAATCCACCGGTCTTAATACAATAGCACAAAACACCTCAATAAGCTAGAAGAAAGAGAAGAAAAACTAAAGAAACCCCAAAAAAAAGATTAAAAATATAGCCAAACCAAGATTTGCAAACCTTCCTTCAGGGGGACCTATCCACAAGCTAGTTCTCCCTAACGTCCTCTTCTAGAAAGAAGGTCTTCTAGGATCCGTTGAGAGTCATTGTTGATGAGAGAGTGTGCTTCAGCCCTGAGAAGTTTTGCCTTCGAACGACGACCCTTCTTCTTAGAGGAAACACCAATATCTGCATGATGCTTAGAGGGCCTGAAAGGGTGAACCCATGAAGGTTCCCTTTGAGGGGGAATTGCCCTGGGGGTCAAGGAATCCTGCAGGGGGACATCTACATGGGGGTGATTCAGGACGGGGAAGGGGGAACATCTGCAAACAGGGGAGGGAGGGGTGGCGGGACAAGGGGAGCAAGCCTAGGATCATCTGCAATAGCATTAGCCAACTCCACCCAGTGAGAAAAGGGGGAACAAAAGAACTTATCATGGTTACCCAATTAAAATCCAAATCAAGCAATCCCTCTTTTCTTTTCCAAATAGTTTGAGGATGCTGGCATTTATTGGATGGACACTCAACAATAAGATGGTCGGTGAGGTGACAATGGAAGTAGCGAAAGGGAAGGTCCTCATAATTGAAATGTCGAGTCCACGAGCCATGCGAGGATAACAACTTAATCGAGAAGGAAAGAGGCCTAAAGAGGTCAATGAAGGTACAAACACAGACTGAATAGAGGTTCCAAGAATCTCCATCTATCTTCATGAAAGAGCCAACCTTGTCCACCAATTGTTTGATGAAGCACTCACTCCTCAATGTTAGAGGGAGATAATGGAGTCGAATCCACATCAGAACGACAGTGAGATGAACCATAATTGATGAGAAGAAGGGGTTCCAAGGCAAAAGAAGATGCCAGAGTGTTTGAAGAACCACAGAGTGGAGTTTCACACAAAATCTCGATCGATAGGGCTCTAAAATTCCACCAAAAAAAGCCCACACCCAAAAGGGAGAAAGAAGGAGAACTGATGGAGCACCATTCCTTTGAGGCCCAAATAGAGAGAGCAACATGAGAAGTAGATAACCCCACACACTTGTTAATCATGGATTTGCTGCCAACATTAGATTCTATTTTCAACAAAGCAGTGTTGGGGATACCCAGTTCAGGAATAAATGAGGCCACTTGAACATGAACATATCCAAGCAGAAGGTCCTACGTGGGAATTGAAGAAGCTATATACGAAGCATCCACCAAACAAGGGACAACAGATTCTGAACCTGAGGGAATCTAAGATAAATAAAAGTTTGAGCAATGGTGACACATATTAAAAGCATTTTTGCATTTTGCATAAATCCAATGAGTCACAAATTCACCAAGACTTACATTAGGAAATGGCTCTAGATAATTGGGAGGAGGGTTAAAAAAGGGAAGGGAAGGAGGATCAACCAACAGGTAACCACCATCTACATGCTCAAAACGAGCAACAACTGGGAAGGGCTGGGCAGGGGGAGGGGAAGAACCAATGGGAAAGGGATCTGGAGTCACATCCACTAAAGTAGGATCCCCCGAGAGGACACCCCTAGCTTGTTTTGAAGGAGGCAAAGGATCAGACGGTACCACAAAAATGGATGAAGTTAGGGGGAATGAGCAGAGGTGAGCAACAATGATAGAAGCATAGGATGCCACATTCCTAATTGTTGACAAAAGACCACTGTCGGACAAAGGGAGGCACAAAGCTTGGAGAGATTTGACACCCTAACTAGGTGCAAGTATAACCTGGGGACCATTTTCAGAGCGAAGAAATCCTTTCTTCAAATCGTGAAAGGCATCCTCAACATTCCCGACATGAGCCAAAATAGAAAACTCCACAACAGATTGCTCTGGGGGTGAAGCCAACATAGTTACATTTTGAGATGAATGAGCTAATGACTTCAAGCTGCAACGTCTCTTACCTCAGTCGACATGGTTCCAAGAAGGAATGAAGCGAACACAAAAATTGATTGTGGAAGCTTACATAACGGCTAGTTGAAAACCTCTTCTCAGTATTGAACATGTTTTAGTGTTTTAATGAAAAAATATATTTCTATTGTGTTATATTTTATAATATTTTAAAAGGTTTTTTAAGATAATTGATATACGTCGTAATTGATCTTACCAATATTTCAAGCGGTTGGATACCAATATAAAAAAGATTTAAAAAGTAATATACATATTTAAGAACCAAGAACACTAATCTACAAGGTCATTGACTCACC
This sequence comes from Torreya grandis, assembly GCA_037957365.1. Classification (NCBI taxonomy): domain Eukaryota; kingdom Viridiplantae; phylum Streptophyta; class Pinopsida; order Cupressales; family Taxaceae; genus Torreya; species Torreya grandis. Next base: position 2,659,737 of record JARHVA010000178.1, read on the forward strand.
ACACCAAAGAGAGACGAACATTGTAAATTCATATTTTATCGTTAATTTTTTATTTATGAACATCTAACAAATTGTATCCATCCATCCATGCACACTCACTTGATGTATAACTTGTTAAGTAGTTGACCTCTGATAGGACTATAAATTGATTCCGTATAACACTAGTGGAATTGATGACCTTGTCATTCTTCATGCCCAAATATATAGTATGCTAATGGGTGATTTTTCAAATGTATTAGATATCTTAAATTATTTTACTTGCATATAACATATTTCTAAGATTACATATTTATGAATGTTTAGGATTCTTTATTACATTGAAGTAAGTCCTCTCTCGAGGTTCATCTTTGCATACAATGCACTTTAATATATTACCAACGTCATTGATTTTTATTGATATTTAATATAATTTATTCTAAATTTCCATAAATAAATAAATAAAAGACAATTTTTTTTTTTTGGGTGAGTCCAAGAAGTAAGTCATATTTAGTTTCAATTTACAGGGAAGGATATGTACATACCACAATTTAAATACAATAAAAAGTTGGTTGAATTATATGTTATATCGATTGTCAAATCAAAGTGATACAATAAGTGGTGGTCTACTAATTCACAAAGTACAATTTAATTATTATAAGGGTGATCTGGTTAGTAAAGAATATTAAAATTGATATTAAATAATATATCACTGCTTGATAAAATAAATTAAAATAAATAAATAAATGGATATGTTGATATGGTGACAAAAAAAAAATATTAAGATATTTAAATTATATGATAATTAAATATCAAATAAAAAGGGGCACAATGAAAACTACATTTAAAATTCTATCTGCGCATAACTTCATTTTAGTGAACAATTGCTCGGCCTCAAGAATAAGCCCTATATTGTGTTCTTATAGTCAATTCAAAGTCAGTAGACCTATTAATGGTATGCAAAATACATTATAATTGGATATTAACATTACATTTTGTTAAAATCTTGAAATACAATTATAAAAAAAAAAGATATGTGAACAAATTTTTTTTTAACAATATATAAACAATGTGGAGGAGATTTATATATATTTTTATTAGTCCAATATGATTACTTTATTTATATATATATAGAGAGAGAGAGAGATTATTATAATATATTATTTATATTTAACTTATCCTTATTAAGTTGGTATGTTATGATATTGGTCTTCATTTGAAATACGATGTGTAGTATTTTATTTATTATGGGGTGGAAAGCTAAATTCTCTGAATTCTGGAAGGTAATGATTGATGGAGGTCATTTTGAGATGACTCAAAAATGTTAAAAAAAATGACTTTATGGGAAATATTTATGCAAGATAAACATGTGCAATTTATAAAAAGATATTTAATATTTTTCTAGCTTGATGTAAGATAAATAATAAGTACATCACATGACAATTGGGGATGCCCATGTTGTCAATATTGGAGATGTCCAATAAATAATTACATATAATAATTTATGTGTGTTGCTAGTGTCTATATCATATATGTCAAAAAGGGACATTTAATACTTTATAGGGGAAGAAAAAACCCCTTAAAATCAAAACAACTTTTTTTGGTTTGGAAAGAGAGGTGATTTCTTTAAAAACTACACTGGTTTGTTATTATTGTGGTATTTTTAATATTTTAGGAAAATCAAGAAATCTTTGTTTATGATAAAGAATTGAATTTATGCATAGTTAATATCCACAAAGTTAATTTACATGGGAAGAATTCTATATGACTAAATCCCCATAAATGATTATGGGTGGTAATGTAAAAATATTAATGAAAGTCACATAGAATTATGTGAAAAAATAGTTTAAAAGTAAATAATATAAATAATGTTAGATAAAAGATACCAATGTGTGGGAAATTATTATTAACAAAAGATGTAATAATAATATGTGAAAATACCCAATGATGGGTGCATCATATTATAAATATTATTATATACAAAATAATGAAGCATATTGAAGTTCATGTGCTTTATTCTATAGATGATCAAGTGAAAAATATTTTTACAAAACCACTATCTAATGCAAACTCTTGCAAGTTCAGAACAATGTTGGTCTTCTTAGAATTTTTTTTAAGGGGGAGTGTGCATGACAATGTCACCTCCTAACGATCATTATTTCTTTTCCTCTCTATACTTATCTTTTATTATAAAAGTATTGTATAAAGTCACCCTATGTCATTTTTTGTGTAAGCTTCACCCTATGTGAGTTTATGGTATACCTATACTAATAAATCTTTTTTTATATGGAAGTCTTTATGTTATAAAAGGTTCCAAATGCTTGTAAACTTATCCATAAGAAATTATGGGATGTAGTTCCACTATCATGCTAGCCTAAATCTTCCTATATGGTTTATAGATTGTAAATATTTTTATATTAAAAAAATGATATGATATGATGAAAGTGTATAAATCCTTCAAATTTATTCCCACTAAATATTAAAAGAGAGTGTTGGAACATTAATACTTTTGAAGTTATTTTAGTGTCCTACATTGTTCCATAGTACAAATAATAAATGTTATATTTATTGTTTAATTACAACAAATTATTTAAAACTTATGTTTTGCAAATATAAATTTATACATATTAAAATGTATGTAAAAAACTAATTAAAATAGTGGTGAAATTAAAAAGGTATAATCATTCTATTATAACCATTCACTAGTTATATATTACCTTTGTCTAAAATATAGATTGAATAAAATTAATAAATACATTACATTAAGTGGGTAAAAAATATTATTAGTAACAATAATCTTATGTTGTGTTGTACACACCAAGGAATGCACTTAAATAGCTAACAAAATGGGATTCATACCCTTTGACGCTTTGATATATTTATACACTAGCTACATAAGGGACCCACCATATAATTTGTTTACATATCCAAACATGATTAAGATGGATCTCAACTCATTGGTTTTTTAAGGTGAGTCAACATTATAAAATGTAGGGATTATTTAGGGCTTGCATGACCCATGCAATATTATTAATTTCAAAAGTAAATTTTGTGGTTGTATTATTTTTGGACAAATTCATAAACCCACAAAAATGGTTTGCAACGGTTGAAGGAAAAAAAATTGGGCTGTTGATTATTAAAGTGCATTTTTTTCCATTCAAAATGAAAAGAGTAAGAGTTTTAATGGTGATTGTTGCAGTAATTACGTTACCACCTTAAAAAATTTAGCTTGAAGTTGTGGCATCTAGATCAATGCTTCATCCTCATCAAGGGCGAGTTTACAGTTCAAGAGTTATTTATAAAGGGTTTTCAAGTAAATGAGTTTACCCAAAATCTATGCATTTCAGGGTCAAAATAGGAATTTGGAAACATACCCATGTGAGGAATTGTAATGTAGATCGATTAATGAAAAAAATCGCACAAAATTTCCATGGGATTTTTTAATTGAAACCCAGGTACTTATTCATATATATATTTTTTTAGGTTTCATGGGTCAATGTTTTTAGGGTCGCTAAGGTCTCATGGGGGATATTTTGTTGGGTTTGAATATGATGTTGTGATAGTTTTATAAATGATGAAATGGTGGCTCTTGAAATAGGGGTATTTATCATGACTATTAATTGTAATTCTTATATTTCATTTTTAAATTAAATTATTTAATAATGAGGCTAACATTTATCCTCTATCTAATTATTTATTAAATTTCTATTATACCTAATATATGATTTTATATTTATATGGGTTTAGATTTTTGTCATACCAAAGTTCGGATTTTGAATCTCTATTGATCCCAAAATATGGATTTTGACACTTATATTATACCCAAGTTACATTTTTGATATTTACGTGAAGTATGGATCCATTTGTGTTTGAGATGGTTTGTGTAGATATATTTCAAGATACTAATTTTCAATAATTTATGTATAATTCAGGGAATAAAGAGGCGTGACTATGGCCTCAAGGCCAAATGAAAAGAGTCACATATTTATATGATGTAAATGTAATAAATTATTATTATGTCCAAGGCCACACAATAGAATCATCACAAATTCAAAATTCCATACAACCTTTAATCTAATTTAGTCTTCTCACATGGAGTTATGAAGAAATAAGATATGAGCTAATGTATATGTGCATTAATAATGGATTCTAAGGTTATAACAATACAACTTTTGGACTATATATATAGTCTTCAAAATTGAATAGAATGGGGTTGCTGGTTGTTGGACTGCTAAGTAGTTGGTAGAATGGTTTTAGTGACTAAAAACATTGTAAATATTGTATTAGAGTTATGCACTCTGATCATATATATGTAATGAATGTTCCAATTGTTGTAATATTGTAATAGATACTCATTATTCCATTTTATGGTATTTTTTATGTGTTTAAACCTATGTTCTATAAGATTTGGTGTGCAAAAATGATTTCCAATTGTATTTTTTCTATGATATCTTTGTTTACTACATAATTACATGTGACATGTGTGTAAGTCTATTCTTTCTAGTTAAACATATTCAATATTAATTTATAAGTTGAGATTTTATAATTATCTATGGCTTCTTGTAGTTTCTAAGCTAAATCGTACAACTATCCCTATAATTAGCATGTTCTGGTGAAACCCCAAGAACCTCTGATACCAAATCTAGATTAGGGAATCTAGGGTTAAATGGGTAGAAATAGACCAAGGCACAAGGATGGTAGATTATCTTTAAAGCAGGCTAATTAATTTGCAAATTCAGATAAAGATAATTGAGATATGCTAGAAATAGAAAAAATAGCTTATCTAGATATTGTAATGATAATGAAAATAAGATATTTAGATGGTCCTAGTGCTAATATAGATTTGAATATAGAAAAGGAAGGAATAAGATTAAAAGTGGATTCTGGATCAATCATCAAATTCTAGATTAAGCACTCTTTTGACCTTAAACACTTACATGGACCTTGGAAAGTTGCATCAATGGTTCTATCTAACCTGGATGTAGGTCTCTTGTACATAATATTTTTTAGATCTATATGTGACCACCTAGAGTATCCCTAGTTTTGTGTCATTTTTACTTTGGTGTGCTCAGATCTGGATCATGTGTTATCGCTCATTAGCAAATAACAAAACCTTAGTTCTTCATTTTCATAGTGGCTGTAAGAAAAATAGGTTAGTGAGCACATGGTTTCAAGCTACCCCAAAGACCTCTCAGTTAATGAGATATGCCTACATAACCTATACTCTAAAAATGGACTTATACTTATGAAGTTTTCCCCTACATGTTGGCTTGTGTGTGTATACTGATGAAATTTGTGATAATCAAGTACATAGAGTGACCTAGCTTGTAACTTGGCAAATGTGGCTCATAAGATTATCCTTTAGTAATTAAGACCTATAGATGTGTTGTCCTTATGATTGCTATGGAAATAGGAGAAAATAGGGAAACTTGGCTCACTTGAGTTCTTGATCGAATGCCTTTGTTATGTTACCTTATGAGTAGAATAGTTTATGTTAGGTGAATAATGAATGAGGATCAATCATGTATTTATACTAATCCTTTTGGAGAATATCTCGCATTAAAAAACTTAGGCTAACCATAAGAATACACTTCATTTATAAATTAGATGACTTTAAGGCATTGAACACATGTGTTAGAATAGGACACTAGCATCAACATAAGCTTTTACCGGAACAAAAGTATATAGAAAGCTGGAAAATATGCATAAGTATAGAACTTGCAGAGACATAAGATACACAAGTTTTTATAATTTTGGGTGTGATAAAAGGTCTGAGTCATTAGAATAACGTTGGTCAGACTAAGAGATAATTAATTTGGCACATAGAGATAGTGTATATGAGCCTTTTGAAAGTGAGGTTTAAAAACTAAAGATACATTCATGATATGTATGTTTTAAGTGTACAATAATGAGGTGCCATATAATCCATAAATAGTGTCTACATTTTCCCCATTTTAATCTAGTAATGAAATTGCTATTTTAAAGGAAAATGAATGTCTACATTTTCCACCTTGAATGAACCTATCATGCATCAACCTCTCCCTTGGATAATGGTACTTTTCAAGAGGTTCTTGTGGATTTATAAGGAACACACTATATAAATTAGCTCTAGGCTAAAAGACTCATACTTTGCATCTAAGAATTTTCCATAATACAAGCTTCCTTCTAAGGTAGAAACCCTAAGCAATGACTCCTCAAGTGTAAATTTTTTAGAATTACAAGCCTAATAATATGAAAATGCATGTTAATCTCTATTGGATTAAAGTGAAGGTGGTATTCATATCCAAGGATTAAACCTAAACCCTTTCAAAAGTTTGGCTGATAAGATCGATTTTGTAAGATTGATTTTGTTTCGATTGGGCTGACTTAGTTCCATAATGTGCATTGAATATTTTATAACAAGATCTACTTGACCAACTTAGTAGGAAAAGAGGGTCTTTGCTTATTTAGGTTCTATTTGAAAGGATAATTTCTTAGGGAAGTGGATAGATGGAATTTTAGTTACTTATAGATTTGGATAAAAGTGACTTGTAGTGGGTTTAGGTAATGATATAAGGACCAATAATAATGTGAATCACCAAAGGTTTACCCACCCATTTCCTGATACACCATTTAAGGTGTACACTTAGAGAGATTAAAATTTGATAGGTTACTGCAAGAGAGAAAGTGTTAATAAATGATAAAGTTTTAAAGGTATTTTATGTATACATATGCCCTACTCGAAGCTTGTTACATGTAACAAAGGTGTAACATGAAATGGTGCTTTAAGATATAATATAGAAACACATGAGAATTACAATAAAAATTTATAGTGGAAAACAAAAAATAAATGAAAGTAAATAATTTGTAAATACACACCTTCAATACCTTGTTGCTAAATGGTTATCTGCTATGTTTATTATCTTGATCACAGAGGGCACATTTAGATGCTTTGGACAAACAATAAGGATACAAGGTTGTAAAAAAAAAAAAAGTAATTTTAGGAGAAACAAAGTGAAAAACTTTCATGACTGAATAAATAACTTGTAAAATTGGTAAGATGGGATAATATAAGCTAAGTTAGAACCAAAAGACAAAGGAAAATGGATAAAATGAGAGTAAATTGGGTAACTAAAAATCCAAGGCTACTAAATGATAGATATACCCTAAAAATGTATTCTAAGTAAGAAAATTAATGATCCAGATTAAACCAAGGACACATGAAATGGAAATAATAGAACCAACATCAATGTAAGAGAAGTAACAATGCATACTCAAACAAAGATGGAAAAATAGAAACAAAAACAACATTGATGAAAGAGAAGTAACGATCCAAACTCAATCAAAGATGGAAAAATAATGGAAAAAATGGGATAAACAAGAAAAAATGTTCTATAAAAAGGTGAATATAAAATTAAAAATAGGAAAACCTAAGTAAGGGAATTCTTAGAAGGATAAAGAAAAAATGAAGAGATCATTCACAACGATTTAAAGATGCATCTTCTATTCTAGTGATGGATGAATTAAAAGTCAAATTCGGAACATGTTTGACAATAATGAAGAATAAGAGATATATAAGTGGGAAAAAAATTGAAACAAACTTGCTTATCAAGTAGTAAATGAAATGGGTGGTGGAGGTATAGAAGGTGGCACCAAAGTGAAAATTTGATTTATTTACTAGAATGAAGACACTCAAATAATATTGGCAATACTTAGAGACTTGGAACACCAATAATACTAGAAAAGTCAAACTAATAATGTACGTTTGGGAAAAATGGTGAAGCATAAGTATCATCTCATGAATTCTTAGTATACATGAAAATTAAAATGGACTTACTTACCCATAATGTGTGTCCCATTCCTTATGAGCCCTTATAGAGCCGTTAATCTACTATGAAGATTTTGTCCTTATGTGAGAAAGTAGGTGGCACTAAATATATTTATTTTTGATAGAAGTAGACCTCCTACCATAGTCTACTAGCCTATCACACCCCAATGGACATCATATCTATCATGAGGTCAGATGTGTATTTTGAGCTTCGACTAGGATAGGAGATGGGCCCGAATAATCACATATTTTGGTGTGATTTTGAATTTTGAATATTTGTTTTTGCCTTTTGAGCATTGTATTTTTTTTAAATTTTATGGCTTTTTCTATTGTTCATCCTCCATATGAATTTGGAAAACCAAACATGGGTGATAAAAATAACTATCACTAGAGAACTTACACTTGGTGGTTAGGAATAGAATCTATATATCATAGTATCCAAGAATCATAGTGTTACACGTTAAAAAGAGTGTGATCTCGAAACTAACCTAACTCTCACCTTTGTTTAGAGGTGTTATTTTTTATCTATGTTTTGTAGGTTATTCATTTTCATTTTATTATTTTACTATTTCATTTGTATTTTTGTACTTTTATATTGGTTTGTTTCGACATTTAGTGTTTTATCTTTTATCATTTTAAACTAAATTATTATTTATTGTGTCTCATGGTCAACTTGCATTTCCTTATGAGATTTATTTTCCTCCTTGCATACCACTTCGATGGGACTTTCTTGGGGTTCTAATAATTTATTATGCTCAACATTCTGCCCTTTGGGTGAGCCTGATCTCTATAATGGCTTCTCCAATCTCAAATACAACCATTATTATAGGAAATAAAAGAAATGGTGCCTAAGAGAGCTCAAAAGTTTATCCTAAAGGTCTTCGATGAGGTACTCTCTCTACCCCTCCCTATCAACCAGAGGTATGTCTTAATGGTGATGTTATTGAATAAACATGCAAATGATATGGATTTTTTCCCTTTATTACTTACTTTATTGGTATTAGAAATCTTACCAAAGGGTTCTTCCTACTTACATTTAAAGATCCGTTTAAGGGATAAACCCTCCTTGCCAAATCATGTTGCTAGTTTCTTTAAAATATGCTCATGATTTTATCCAAGTGGTCCTATTATTTTAAAGTCACAGACTAGGCCTACCTTCAAGTTCTCATATGGGTTGAGCTTCCTGGCTTGCTTATGCATGCATGGGCATTTATGGATCAAATTGTTGCATCCATTAGGGCCATTATTTTCCATGAGCAACCAAAGTAGTTATCTTCTCACCCTAACAATAGGGTTCATTTTAAGAGGCCATGATGAAACCTCCCTAGGTTTGTTTAAGTGAATCAGATTCACAACTTTGGTAAATCTGAGTGTGTAGAGGAGGGAGAAAATTACCATGTTTATTTTCTACATAACTACTTGACATCTTTTGGCTAGAGCCTTGGGTGACACTGTACATAACATTATGCATTATGGTGATATGTGGTAGTATGGTGTGAGGTGACTTCAAGCCAGATTGTGCTATCAGACACCATTATGCTACCAAGTGACATTATGCTGCCAAGTGACATTATGTTGCTAGGTGACATAATGCTATTGGGAAACATTATGCTTTTATAGATGGTGACTGTAGCTATAATTATACACCATGCCATCAGGTGGCATTATGTTGTTGAGCGACATTATAGCATTGGGTGGCATTATGCCACTAGGTGGAATTATGCCATCAGGAAGCATTATGCCATTAGGTAACATTATGCCACCAAGCAGCATTATGCCATCGAGCGACATTATGCCACCAAGTAGTAGTATGGTATCAAGTGGTGTTAGTGACTATGTTATTGCGAGATAACATGCTATCAAATGACATTATGCTATCACATGACAACATGTTTTTGAGTGGCATTATAATCCTACATGACACCATACTACCACTAAATACCATGTTATCACATGCTAGAATAGTGATGCCCAACAACATCATGCCAATCAACATCATGTTGTTATATAATAACATGGTGCTACCTGACATAATGTTATTGCATGATAACATGGCACCACCTAGAAATATGATGTCACACAGTAACATGGTATCACCTAAAAACATGTTGTCACACAACAACATGATATCATCCACTACCAACCTATCACAGGATATTATGGTACCACACACTACCATACTACCACATGACACCATGCTTCTGCACGATGTTATGTTGCTACCCGACATCATACTTCTTTGCATCATATTACTATCATTGATCACTCCAACTAGCTAATTTGGTTCCCATCATGGCTTATAAATAACCCTATAGTGCCCTTATTTTCACACTTTGCTTAAAGGTTTTTCTCATCTTGCCTTTTGTTTTCAAGCTCACTTACTACTACAAACTCTACAACAAAGTTTTAATGGCTTTCGCATCCACAAAATCCAAAATAGGGATCCAAAAATTGATTTTTCAAAAATATTTTATGTTTAGACTTCCTCCAAATGGTAGAACAACCAGAGTACTATGTTGAATAGATGGATCAATGTGAACTCAGAGGCCTAGTGTAGATGCCTCAATACAACATGATGATCAATAATAACCTACTACAATCTCTGGTTGCATGCTTTAACTATACAAAGAGCCATTTATATGTATACTTTAATAATAACATAATATCCTTTGGTACATCTCCATTGGATATACATAATTTAATAGACCTTCCACATTATAATGCAAGCCCTGTTAACACTAAGGTTATCTTATCTGATGCTGACAAAAATTACTTGGAGTCCATCTACAAAGTGACCATAAACCCAACTGGTAATTGTTAGATTTATTTATGAAATTAATATTTCTTAATTATTCCTTAATCATTTATTATAATTAGTTTGTTGTCCTAATTGAATTGCATATTTTCTATTTTCATTATAGATAGTCAAAATCGAAGGGGAATCCCTGTTGAAAAAATTGCTAATCCATTTCTCAAATCTATTGTGAATTTCTTCTAAGCCAGAATTGTTTTATAGGGAAGACCATTAGACATTCCCTTCTAGGCTATTTAATACATTCTTCATTCTTTGTCGGGTGTTGTGTGTGATTGGTGCATAGTTATATCCAACAGGATTAGGGTTGAGTTGAATTTTGCATTTTGAATGACTCTTGCACCATTTCATCTTCCAACTATATTATGGCCTTGTATTTTGAGGCCTTATATGATATGCAAAATGCTACAATTCCCACTATCCTCCATAAAAAAATGAAAGCTAATGCTTTTTATATCGAGAAACAGGAGGTAATTTTAGTTTTCTTAACAGTCTCCTCTCTTACTTTATACATAGTTCAAATTTTAACAATTTTTAGCTTATTGGTTGTTACAGGTTAGAGTCCATGCATATGCCACAAGAACATTGGTGGCATCAAAAGGTTGGCATGCTCTAACGGGATCTGGTGATATCCAATCCATGGAGTCTTCATTCAATTCATTTTAAATTTCCAAACGCCCAAGAAGTGATTCTATTTTATCTCTACTTCCATATTCCCCCAAATTTCATTTAATGTTTATTTATTATATTATTTAATAGAAACAAATTATCATACTAGTTTTTACATTTTTTTTATAGTTGACTCTTGAATTGTTGTCGTTGAGGATTCTTCCTAACAACACAATCAATGTTTTCCACCTTATAACTTTCTTTTTGAGTTGAAGTTTCTTAAAATTGGGTAGTTTATTAACTAGATAATTTACTCATTTTGTAGATTAAACCACCAATGTCACTCCTGCAAGGACAATGAGATAGGAAGAACCAACTCCCATAAGGACAATAAGAGGGGAAGATGCAACTCTGTCATAGAAAATAAGAATAGAAGAGGCAATCACCTTGACATGTAATAACACATTTGATTTAAATTTTCATTAATTTTATGCTTTCAAATTTATTGGTTTTGAATAATTTTTTGTTTTGCATCCACCCAAGATTTATCAGGAGATCGAGAAGTATGCCGCCACCCCCACCACCCATTTAAACTCAGAGAATAGGAAAGAACATCTCCCTTCCTACATAGAGTAGAGGAACCCTGTAAATTTTTTATTTCCCAAATTTCTCTGTTGGTGGCCTTTTTAGTGCACATGGTCTTACATGTTTGCAACAAATTGATCTAGATGAAGAGTTTCTTGAGATCGAAAGCAGAGCCCTAGATGTTAGTGGATTTAATCCACATGCTTTTATTCAAGTTATTAATGTGCCTACAGAAGTTCCTTCTATGACTACCTCTTCCCCAACTACCCTACCCCACACTGATAATTTAAACGTCTCTGATGATTCCATCACTAATTTTTCATTAGAAAATCTAGTTTCATAAAATCTGCTTGATAATTTGAGGGAGGGTGTTATTGATGAATTTAATGATTTAAAACAATGTGAGATAAAGGCAAAAGCACTTATCAAAGAAATCAATGCCTGTTATCACAACCATTCCCAAAGAGTTAATTTATTTTTGCTTGTTCAAAATAAACCCTCAAAGATTGACATTTTATTCCAACAAGCTCAATCTAGAATGATTCTTTTAACAATATTTAAAATGATAGGGTTTTAGGGATTATGATAAATAGGTTAGAAAATTTAAATGGAGAAGCCCATGCCTATTTCAGTAAATGGGCTAGAGATATAAACCTTGTTACTATTGCACAAGTAGAGAATGATAACGCTGTGGTAAGTTTTCATTATTTATAACATGTATTTCAATTATTAAACTTCGTATGTGCTTGACACTCATATATTATTTGTTAATTATAGGCAAAATATGAAAATTTGAAGCAAGAAGCACATCTTTTTAATGTGCATTTGAAAAACACCTGCAAAAGTATCACCTCAACTATTGCATTGAAGGAAAAGCTTGTTCTATTAAATAAATGGAACAACACTTTGAAGAAAATAACTAAAGAGCATGGAATGGATCCAAGGATCTAACTATTCTTTCAACAGGTGAATCTATGAATGAGGAGAGGGTAATTATTGCAAATATGAATTCTACTGTAGAGGATCTTCAGAAGGAAGGAGTGATATTAGAGGATACACAGGTAACTCAAGATAATGGGGTTTCCATGGAGGGCAATGAAAAGCAAAAAGTGGGTGGAGAGTCTATTCTATAAAAATGTTAATTTTTTTCAACTTTCAAATAGTTTATAATGTTAAAAAAATAGTTTATAATGTTTCAAACAATTTATATCATGTTTGTTTGAAAAACACTTTTTTTATTAAATAATATTTTATAGTTGTTGTAAATACTCTAGGTATATAATTTTAATATTTTAAATATTTAAAATGTATTGTGTAGCATTGAATGCATGGTTATATTATTCTAGTAGTTGTAGCATTGAATGCATTTTTATGCTATTCTAGTATTTGAAGCATTGAATGCATTGTTATAATGTTCTCATAGATGTAGCATTGAATGCATTGTTATATTGTTTTAGTAGTTGTAGCATTGAATTCATTGTTATAAAATTATAATAGTTGTAGCATTGAATGCATTATTATATTATTCTAGTAGTTGTAGCATTGAATGCATTGTTATACTATTCTAGTAGTTGTAGCATTGAATGCATTGTTATAATGTTCTAGTCGTTGTAGCATTGAAACATTGTTATACTATTCTATTAGTTGCAGCATTGAATGCATTTATTGTGGTGGAATTTGGAAGTATGCGATCCCCAACTATAGGAAAAGTATTTCCTATATATTTGTGTAATGGTTCTAATTTAAATGTGCAATAGAATAATATCAGTGCAATTAAAATATTTGTCTATGTTTTGGTTCAACACTTTTGCATGTATTAAATCTATGTATATGATCTCCAAATTACTATTATAGACAATTAAGATAATGAAAAAAAACAAATTTTAATAATTGGAGTTTTAAGGGCAAGAGAACTGGTGTCCTATGGTACACCGTGCATGTCTACACATAAGACTTGTATGCTTCAATGAATGCTATAATATAATGCTCTGTACAATGTTAATTAGAATTATGATTTCTTCTTATTCAATGACATACATTACAAAGATATAGAAGTACTATTTGAAATACACATAATTGTAATAGGACAAATAAAGTGCTTAATTCTAGTGTATTGAATAATATGCATAATTATAAGATGTAGGAAATAGATTAAAAAATTTAATCTATTTGAAAATGACATAATATAAAATATTTTAGAAAATAATAATTGATATACTTATCAAACTAAAAGTTGAACAGCTGAAACAATCCTCGAGAAACTTGCTCATCTTAAGTGTGATTTGCATCTACCATGCTTGTGTTATATTCTGTCTCAGTATTTGCATCATCTACATTGGTAGTTGTATTACTCATGCCTCTTCTTTCAACTAGAGAGCTCCATGTTTCCACTGCTCTATCATAACAAAACTTGTCCATAGAATAATGTGAAACATATAGTCTCAAGCAAGTCTCTAGATTTTTATCCAATCTGTTTCTAAGTTTTGACTTCACGAAGGATAATGCACTAAACACTCACTCATCTTCTACAAAACCCAAAATCATCATTTTAAAAAGTTCATATAATCTAAAGTATTCACTAATACTTTCTTGTAAGACGCTAATTAGATAAAGTTTTTTCCATAGATGTAATGGAACCATTTTTTGTTGGATCACTTAAACACTAAAATTGATCCATCATTGTAATCCCAAACTGGGTTGATTGAGACATCAAACATTTTTTATTTAAAATACCATTAATTTGAACTCCATATTCATCTATAGATTTACAAAAATGCATAATAATTATTTCCATGTATTTGTGAAATAAATTGCTGATCTGTTCTTGATTGTCAACACTGTTCCAAAAAATGGGATTCACAACTCCCATGCCCTCCAACAACTCATCCCTTTGAAAACATTCTCTGATATCAATGGATAAACTTTGTGAGATTTTAATTAATTTAATTCATGTTTTTGATAAAATAACATCATATAGTACATGTGTCATAGGTACATCTTCAAGTTCAGCTCCCACAACTTCAAGTATTCTAGAGCATGTGTGCATTAGGATTTCAATATTGTTTACAAAGACACAAATATGATCATGTCTATTGAATTTCAAATAACTTCTTAGATTTTGAAAATCTATCAAAATTTTCTAGGTTCTAAAAATAGGTCTATGAAAGCTTTCATTAGATGTGTATAATACATCTAAACATTGACATACACATTTTCTCAAACTTATGAAGTCAACAATATAGATAGATATTTATTGGGTATGTTTCATTAAACAATTGATTTCCTTCAACATTGGAAAAATAAGACATAATTTGAGTAAAGTTTCAAGATTTGTTAAATGACACATCAAATATTTTGCTTTGTCAACTTTTCTGCAATATTTATACATAAAACTTGTCAAAGATGGATATTCCTCAAAAATTTTGCAAGCAGGTTCATACATGGAAATCCATCTAGTTTCAACATCTTTCAGTAATTTTTTGCCATCTATCACCCAATTGCAACTTTTTGGAACTCCATAGCTATTTTTGGATTTCTTGACATGTAAGCATGTAAGTCATGAATAAGCTCTTCCGATTTTGTGACATTATTGATGTGCTAACAATTTTGTATGCTAGATTCATCCTATGTGCCATGCAATGATTGGAATCATAAACAGAGAAACTATTGTTTGAAGGAGAACATAAGACCACTTCTATACCCCTACATCACTGATGCATCATCAATGCTAACACACACCAAATTTGTAGCTATGGCAAAATCATCCATCCCAAATCTCTCTCTTAAATTGGATACAACCAATTTACGAAGGTTTTCTACATTGCAATTTTTTACCATTTTATGGACAACTAAAAGATGAGATTTCCTTGAAGAGTTTTCAAAATTATACACATGCATGCAAACCCATGTTGTGTTGTCAACTATAGTGACCTCATCGATGGAAAAAGAGATAAACAGTGATTTATTAACACTTTCTTTCAAATCTTCCTTCTCAATAATGGCTAGACATTTTTCCATTTCCTAATCACTGTTATTTGACTAATGTGATTGTGGAATATCCAAAAACCCATTATGTTGAAATAAAATTTTTTAATCTACAAAATCAAAAATGGGTCTACCCTTTTTTAAAATGTGGAAAATAGTAGAGAACCATATAGATTTTACCTTAAGATTAGACTACATAGCTTTTCAAAATTGTGCTTTGATTGTTCCCCCTTTCTCAACAAAATGTTTTTGTTGTTTTTGATCATTTTCATATTCACATGCATATCTTACTTGCAAGCATTTTTCTCCATTTTTCCATATGTGTGTTCTTTTTATCTATCCTTCTAGGTGCTTCACACACACACACACACACACACACAGACACACACACACACACACACACACACACACACACACACACACACACACACACACACACACACACACACATTTTCCTACAAAGTTTCTCAATGGTGTCAAATTTAAGTTGCATTTTGTGTTCTTTTCCAAGTTTTCAACTACAAATTGTACATCTACATTATATTAGAGGCTCATTACCATTTTTTGATTCTACATGTTCTATAAATAGGTATTTTACAACCTAATCAACTTGAAAATATCTTCCTATTATCCATGTACTTATCTTCCTCTGTCAACTTTTTTGAGTGGAATTTTCAACAAATTTTGGTGTCTAAAAAGAATTGCAATTCTCTTGTGAAGTGCCTAGAGGAGTGTCTTCTAGTGAATTTCTTGGAAGAGTGTATTTTAGGGGTGACATGCCATTAATAAAATATTTGGGTGGTGAGAAGTTATCGAGATTAAATATTTCTAATGAAATAGTGTCATTATTCATGTCAATTTTTGCATTGAAATGGTTTTGAAATTATTCTATAATAACAAAAATAACTGATATTTAAAAAAAGGGTTTTAGAACTACATGTATTTGCAGTGCATCTTATTTGCACACTCTTCTTTCATAGATTCCTAAAATAAGATATGTTAGATTTTTTTGGTATTTGTTGTGGTGCTTTACCCTTGTCATTACCTCTTGACACCATAGTTTTGTTGTCGAGTGGTTTAGCACTGCCGGGTTCCCGTCTTCTAGTGTTGCCTAACATCAAGCTGCTGTCATGCAACACAATGTTGCTGGGCAATAATCTAGTATCATGTGGCATAGTACTATGGGGTGTAAAGTTATTGTTGCATGACACATTACTATCGAGCATCTGGTTAATGTCATGTGACACATTAGTGCTAAGCATCTAGTTACCATCATGCAACATAGTGTTACTGTGTATCTAGTTACCATCACACGAAACATTACTATCAAGCATCTAGTTATCATTGTGTGACAGAATGCTACCAAAAGCCATATTACAGTCATGTGACATAGTACCACCAAGTGTCCAATTGTCCTCGCATGACATAGTTCTTTTGGTCATCCGATTGGAATCATATGGCATAATGATGTTGAGCATCATGTTGATATTGGGTGGTGTCTTGTTGTTAGGTGGTTCAGTTGCTAATGAAAGTAGTCATGCCATGCAGTCTGGCTTGAAGTCTTAAGATCTTCGTAATTTGATGAAGAAAGATACTTTGATGGTAAGATCGTGACCTTTGGGAACACACACACACACACACACACACATACACATGAAAAATTACATAGATAACCCCATAATTATTATAAATCATTAACAAGCCAACCCCTAAAATAATGACATCCTAATATTTTAGGCAAATGGGTCCTATGATGCACCTAAAAAAATTGCCAAATTGAAATTCCCCAAACCAGAATATTCATGAATTAACGAATATTCATCACTAAAATTTACCTTGCCTAACAAATGAGTTTGCATTCAGGTAGACCTTTCCAAATATCTAAAAGAATTTGTTGATATTTAGGTAGGCGATGCTTGATGGTCACAAAAAGTTGTATACTTTAACTTGACTAACATTTTATTTCTCTATCATGTATACGACCATTATATCAAAGATTGTCCCCTTATGGAACTTTTGAAGCCCTTTGTGGCCCCTTCTCAGCTTGTTAACCCAAGGTGGGGGATGACAGGGATAACTGAACCATAATCTAGTCTAAGAAGCCTCAATTAGAGTTAAAACCCTCCAACCTTGCCGCCTCCTCCCTAAGTGTCAAGCCTTATTAGGAGATACCTATCCCATCTTCCCTTGTTGTTTTAGTCCACCTCGCCTAGTAGAGCATAATTTTAAATTGTTCTCAAGATTCCCTATTCCTTTCAATTGGGATATCCTCAATTAGTGGCTCATTCTCAAGGTGGTCTCATAACCCACACCATAGTGGTGATGACTTTCCCTGAGACAAACATGGGGATAAACACTGATCCATTATGTCGAGCTTTTTTTATAACCCAAACTAGTGCAATAATTTTATTGTGATAGCAAATTTTGAGGATGGACAAGGGTAATTCCATATGGATGATATCTCCTAATGAACAGTTTATCATAAAATGTTATAGGTCTTGTAGATTCCTCTAGAAAATACATTGTGCACATTACTTGTGAACAAATAGGTTCTCTAGATTTTGTTTGTCTATAAGAAGTTAAGGTTGCATGTTTTCTTTAGTAGACTTCTCAGCATTGTATTTGGCATGATGCCACCCAGCTTTTCACTCTGAATGAAGATGGAGGTTGGAGTGCCAATATACTGATTTCACCTAAGTTTCCCCCCCTCATTATTTCCATGGGAAAGGACCCATAAATCTAGGTTATTTGGCTACTTTTAGACATTGACGACCATTCTTTTGGCATTCTCACCATTTACACCCCTAATCATGGCCCTGATAGATCTTTGCTATGGATATTATTGGTTAACAATCTTCCCCTACTACATGGCTCATTTATGGGAATTTTAATATGGTTGAGATTTCTAAGGACAAATTTGGTGCCTTGCTTATGTGGTGGTGCATCATAGAACATGAATCATAGTATTATTTCAAGATTAAATGGGGTCTTATCGACCCTTTCCTCTAATGGTAATCAACTAATAACATGCATTAGTTTACATGGTCTAATTAATGTGTTGGGGATCATCACATGCAAAAAAGGATCAACCATTATAAGTTATTAGAGAAAAATATTTTCTCTTTCTCCAACATTAATGGCCAACTTATCATTGTCCATTCTAACTTGGTTCTCTTCGATCATTCTCCCATTTCTTGCAAAGTGGAATGGGTCATGGGGTAATACAAGGTTACACGTAATCATTTTATCTTTAATACTTCTATCCTAAGCCATGATGGTACTATTCATATGATTACTCGAATATGGAATTTGGCCCCTCACCCCCCTTATGCTACTAGCTAGATTTAGTGGTGGAATGAGGCCATTCTGTACACCATCTCCTTCCTCTACCATTATGGAAAACAAGTTGTGGGTATCAAGAAACACAGTGAGTATGTTACACTTAGGGAGCTTTGAAGGGTCTCCTCCTTCATTGAGCTCAATACTTTTGACACTACTTTGAAAAATATTGCTACCTCGTTCAAACACCACATTAAGGTGGTAGAAAGCCATGCTGCCAGAGGGACAAAATTACATGCCAAGATACACTGGCTCAAGATTAGCGATAAGGATTTATTCAAATCCCTCCATGACAAACATGCACATGATTAGATATAAGCCATCTAAACTACCCAAGATAGGCTCACTTCCATTCCAGACATTTACTTGGCCTTCATGGATCACTACAAATTAGTGTTCCAAGCCTAAGAGATCATGACTAAATGAACTTAGGCTTTGTGGGAATGCCTCAATGTGGTTCCTTGCAAGATCAAAGTGGCAAACAAATGGGTTTGGGACTCTCCCTTAACCCTCAAAGAACTCACATAGGCTCTCTAGAGCATGAGCAATAACAAAGCTATAGGCCTCGATGACTTTCCTTGTTAACTCTATAAATCCACATGAAAGTTTTTTGGGCTTGACTTGATTTAGGTGTACAAATAAGCCC
Organism: Torreya grandis; assembly: GCA_037957365.1. Taxonomy (NCBI): domain Eukaryota; kingdom Viridiplantae; phylum Streptophyta; class Pinopsida; order Cupressales; family Taxaceae; genus Torreya; species Torreya grandis. The sequence continues at coordinate 2,679,495 of JARHVA010000178.1, forward strand.
TAAAAATAATTTTTTGGATGCTTTAATTAATCAAGGCAATATTAAATTCATACCTAAGGTGGGTGATCTAGAGCTTCTTACCATTTGGTAGCAAATTACCTTGTTGAATGTATCATACAAAATCCTTGCCAAATTTATTCTTCCTATCATTCTTTGACCTAAGCAAACCAATTTCATTAGAGGGAGATAATCCTTGATAAACTTATTGTCATCTAGGAAGGCATGGAAAGGGCTAGAGTTTCTTGTCAAAGAACCATTTTTCACAAGTTTAACTTTGAAAAAGCCTACGACAAGATTAAGTGGCCTTTCATTATGGCCATGTTTAAGGCTTTAGGCTTTGGTCAATTCTTCATTTCGGAAATCTAAACTTTGATTTTAGATGCCTCAACTTGCCTCACCATTAATTGCTTTAATTATGATAATATTAACTTACAACACTCTATTAGGCAGGGATGTCCTCTAGCTCTGATGTTATATGTTCTTTCCACTAAAGTTTTAGGTTATCTACTTGCCTCCAATGCTGAGCAAGGTTTGGTTCATGGAATCTTATTACCTGACTGATCTTCCCAGCTCATTAATGGGCACTTTATGGATGATACCTTCCTCACACTCAAAGAACAAGAGTGAAATTTTGTGAAGCTATGAAATGCATTGATATCTTTTGTTTGGCCTTAGGATCTAATTTGTAGTGGAATAAAATGCAATGCTTCAGACAAAGTATGATTCCTATGCCCAAATAGCTTCTCCATTATAATTAGAAGTAGATTTTGTGTAGAGAATAATTCAAATTTCTTGGCATCCCTTTCATCTTTGACGATTCTCTGGCTGAGTTGTTGCATTATATCAACAAGAGTGGAAAACAAGGTTAGTATTGGATTACCAAGCCTTTATATTTAGTAGGGAAGTTCCAAATTTGTACCAAGATTTTGGTGGCCACCCATGGTTATTATTCCTCTTGTTGGGCTCCCTCTAAAGTGGTTTATGACATTCTCGCCAAAATCCTTAGGGATTTTCTCTAGTCTAATTCCAAACATGCCAAGGCATTTCATCATGTCACTTGGGACATTTGCTGCCTCTCTTGGGATAAAGGAGACATGGGAATTATAGAACCCTATAGACAAAGTGTAACTTTATGTGCTAAATGGGTAGTTTGCACCATTGAAGGTAATGAGGCCTAGAAAATCTTACTAAAGCACTGTATCTCTTTTGAGGTCCCTTATGGTAAACCCAGTTGGAAAAATATTGGTTTCCACTCCTTCTCATCACTACAACTCTTGTCAAATTGAAGGTTCCTTTGTTGCTAAGAGCATATGGAAAGCCTTCAAAGTTGTCAAGCCTCACATGAAGTGAATCAGGGATGTTTTTTGTATAGGGTTATCTTTTAATGATCCTAACATCTTTTGGTCTCTTATCATGACAAGTAATAGTGTTTTGTTGGCTGAATTTCCATGAATCAAAGCCCTCAGGCTATTTCAGAAAGGTATTCTTACCATTCGAGATATGGTTTCTACTAGGGACTGGATTCCTTGGCTTGATTTGAAAGCTAAATTTCAATTAAATAATGTGGACTTACATTTTGTGCTTCGTATTCAAGAGAATCTTCACAAGCTTGGTTTGTAGCATTCTCGTGCTTGGTGGAAAGACTGGGTTGGAATTGTGACACCCATTTCAAGAATTATTCTCTAGGTCTTCTACATCACATCATGAGCCCCTTTTCTTTTGCTCTTTTCAATCTCAATAGGCGATGGGGATTTAATTCCTCTCCCAAAACTTGGCTTATAGATGTTAGACTTGAAAAAAATTAGCTCACTAGGATCAAACCTAAACTCCCCCACTTTTTGTGGTGCCTTATCTACTAAGGCTTCTCGCTCAGGGAGCAACTCTCTCACATGAGTATTGCCCTGCCCAAGTGTCCTGCATGCCACCAACTTTAGTCTTTCAAGAATTTATTTTGGTTCTGCCCCCATGCCTAGTCTTCTTGTAAGTGGATCCATATCCTATTCCAGTTGTTTTACCCTGAGCTAATTTCTTAGCAGCTTGATCTGCTAGGGGACTTAGCCAACTCACTAGTTTTTATTAATGTTTTGTGGAATTTTATCGCTACCATCATTATTTTTCAATTATGGAAGGCCATAAATAATGTTATTTTCAATAATGATGCTTGCTCTTATGATTTTACCATTAACGAGAAGGTCCTTTTTATATTTTTAGCTTGTATGAAGATTCAAGTCCAAAATGATAAGGTTGCTATGGAAGTCCACCACCTCCAAGAGTTGCTGTATCGATGGGGAAGTGCCTTGTGCACTATCAGTCAGGGGCCACTAGATGGGCTGCCTTAGTGACCTTCAACACCTTCTCCTAGAAGGTGCAAAAGCTAGTCTCAGAGTCGTGACTACTTTTCCCCTGGTTTTCATCTAGGAGGGTGGAGCTCACTGCTACCACATGGCAAAGTTGACACAACTTCCTCTTGCAGAGCTTCTCCTACATGTACTGGTTCTCAAATGTAACCTGTTGATGGCTGGGCCATTGATATGACCGTAAATCCCTTGGGTGGCTGGGTGGCCCCGGATCCTCCTTCTGCAAAGCCTTCCACTTGGGCAACTCTACCTCCAAAGGATGATCATATACCCCTCCCTCAAGTGCTGTTTCCTGTGCATAATTTTGATATTTATTTTTAAGTATCATATTTAGTCCGGCTTATTTTCTATTTGAGTTTTGAGTTGGGTCCTTTCTTTCGATGTAGAGTATGAGCCTTGAATACCAACTGACTACCTTACTAAGTAACCTTCATATATTTATATATTTTTAATATAAATTATCCTAAAACATTTCAATTGTAAATTATTATTTATTTTTATCTTTTATTATTATATATTTACTTTATCATTTTATTTCTTTACATTATTTTACTATTAATAACTTAATTTTATGTTATGTTTTTTCTCTTCTATTCTGACATCAAATATATAAAAAGACTTAAGTTTATAATTGTCAATCATTATATTCTTATTCTCAATTTGATAATGATTTACAAAATGTAACCGATACCATTGATTTAATAATCACTCTCATAATTTATCTAAAAACTTTCACTACACTATTTAAATTGCAGAAATATTATTACTCTTATTCACCATATATTATTATAAATAGAAAACATGTGCACAAATGGGAAAAAAAACAAATACAAATGAAAAAGCCTAAGATTAAGAAAAAAAAAACACTTACATCCGACTTTACCATCATTTTTTAAAGCTTGTTCGAGTAGAAAGCCATCACCTTTAATTGTGGAATAATTGTTTTCTCACAGATATTTGGTTAATTATTTTGAACGATTGAATGTTTCAATGGAAAATTATACTTTATTATTATGTGTTGTATTTTATAATGTTTTAAAAGATTTTTTAAAGTTATTGATACATATTGTATTTAATCTTGCCAATACTTCAAAGGGTTAGAAAATATTATTAAAAAAAAATTGAAAAATAATTTGTATTCTTAAAATCTAGAAACACTAATCTATGGGTTTATTAGCTCACCACATTAAAAAGAAGCATTGTAAACAGATATTTTATCATTAAAGAATTTTGATGGACATCTATCAAATTGTATCCATCCATCCATGCACATTCACTTATGTATAACTTGTTAAGTAGTTGGTGTGATGGGACTATACTTTGATTTCATACAACATTAGCAGAAATGATGAACCAGTCATTCTCCATGCCTAACTCTTATAGTATGCTAATGGGCGATTTTTAAAAATTTGTAGTAGATATCTTAATTTTTTTTATTTTCATATAATTTTTAGGTTTCAACATTACATATTTATGAATGTTAAGATTATTGGTTATATTGAAGTAGGTCCTTTCTTGAGGTTCATCTTTGCATGCAATGCATTTCAATATATTACCAACGTCATTGACTTTTATTGATATCTAACATAATTGTTTCTAAATCTAAAAAAAACAAAGAGATAAACAAGTTTTTTTGTTTTAAGAGGTAAGCTATATTTAGTTTCAATGTAAAGGAAATGATATGTACATATCACATTTTAAATATAATAATGAGTTGGTTGAATTATATGTTATATCAATTGTCAAATTAAAGTGGTATAATAAAAGTGTGGAGGTCCACTAATTCATAAAGTATAATTTAAGCATTTTTTTTATAATATTGAAGAATGAAAAAAAATTACAGTAACAAGATATAATCAATTTTAAAAAGAGAGAATAATCAAAAGAAATTGAATACACATAATATTATAGCCGTTGCCCAAAAAAAATTAAATCGCTGAACTTTCAATTAGAAGGTTGTCATATAACCACTAGAATTTTTTATTTTCTTGTAAAGGTCTACATCATTGTCCACAAGGAGTTTCAGTTGACTCTTGATGTTCTTCATCTGCTTATCTATGCCCTTATTGGCAATAAGCATTGATTGCACATCTTGTTTCATATAAAAGAAATGAGCAAGAAATCATAGTAAAGGACCAATGAATAACAACTGTCTAAAGAGTAATATTGTTAAAGAAGCAAGAAAGACATTTATTCTTATAGATATGATTAATAGTGAGTTGTTTAAAAGTTTTAGAAATCACATTAGAGAATATTCCCAATCCAAGAAGAGCTATTTTCCAAGACAATTTACTAATAAATAGAGTTGGCTGATCATATTGAACTTGAATCCAAATCAATTTGGTTGACTTGCATTTTCAAAGAACATGCATTATGGTTTCTTTCTTATTGTAGAAGGGGTAAGATAGATTAAACCCTCATAAAAGCCCAAGTCTATCCATAACTGAGAGATTATAATAAATTACTCTCCAGCTAAGAAGTTGGGCACTAGACTCAACTTTAGATCTTCAAACATGATTGCATAGCTAAAGCCAATTATGTTATGTCATCTTGAAATTCCATTTAAGGTTCAATCTTTTATTAATATAAATAACAAGCAACAATTTAAGATATGATATTTTAAGAGGGAATTAATTAATTCTAGCACCATTAGGCCACCTCCAATCCTTAAGAAAATTACATAGAGTCTCTGTAGGCATATTAATAATAAGATCATCATGGACCAATGAAATAATGAAAATCTATGATGGGATTGTCCTTTTTTGCAAGATTAAAGGAGTTTTTAATAGCTGGCCAAGGTAGCTATTCCATCATTAAAGAATTCCAAAGGTCCTTAAAAGTGAAAATTCCCTTATTGATATTTTTGATCTGCATAAAGATTTCTCAAGAGTCAAAGAACAACCATTGAAAATTATCAAATGGTTCCACCAAATTTGTTAGGAATATAGAACATAGAGCAATATCAATAAATTAAAGACAAAAATAAAATACAAAAAATATAACATAATAGAGATACATATTTAACGTGGTTCACCCAATATGGTCTATGTCCACACAAAAAGAAGCAATATTTCTTATTATTTAGTCCAAAAAATAAAAGAAAAAACTTGCAATACATCTACTGCAATCTCCTCTTCACTCACATACAATGTGACGCCATAATTTACAATACCCTCGTATCAAAAGGAGGGTTACATATAGGAAAAAATGCACAAACATAATTTCTACTATTAGATCTGTAACTTAATAGTGAACGGTCTAGATTTACTATGAAATTATAATATTTTACAACCATAATAGAGGCGTGTTACCCCCCTACACCCCCCTATTAGGAGCCGGGCATTATAATAAGATCAGGGTCCACCATCCAACAATCTCCTACTTGAAGACTGATTGCTACAACTCCATCGCTACAACTCTTCCTTGGAATTTTCTTTGAACTTTGACCCTAGCATGTTTCTCATCTTCCTTGTTATCCTTGAAGACCTATTGAAATAAAACAACTCTCCAGCTTCTCCTTTGTGACCGATTTTTTTAGCATATTTGTAAGATTTTGACTTGTATGGATCTTTTCCAACTTTAGTTGACCATCCTTTAAAACTAAACGAATGAAGTGATACCTAAGTTGTATATGTTTGGTTCTTGAGTGGAATATCGAGTTATTTGCTAAATGAATCAAACTCTGGTTATCACTATACAACTTGCAATCTTCTTGTTTATGCCTCAACTCTTTCATGAACTGTTGCATTCATATCATCTCCTTGCTATCTTCTGTAGTTACAACATACTCTACCTTTGTAGTTGACAAAGCAATTATTTTCTATAATTTTGAAATCCAACTAACTGATGTATCACCAATAGTAAAAACATAACCTATAGTGATCCTCTTACCATTTAAATCTCTAGCCATGTCTACATTAGCATATCCTTGTAAGGTAACATCTGAACCTTCACAACATAATCATCTATCAGTCGTCCCTCTCAAGTACCTGAGAATCCACTTGATTGCATCCCAATTCTCCTTTCCTGGATTATTCATAAACCTGCTGATGACTCCCACTACATGAGAAATATTTGGTCTTATGCACACCATAACATACATTAGACTTCTAACTGCTGAGGCATATGTAACTTTATACATGTAATTGATTTCTTCCTACATTTTAGGACACTATTCCTTGATTAATTTAAAGTGGCCTCCCAAAAGTGTACTTACAATTTTTCCATCTTGCATATTGAACCTGACTAACACTTTCTTGATGTAATTTTATTGAGACAATGCCAATTTTCTATTTTTCCTATCTCTTGTTATTCTCATACCAAGGATTTAATTTATAACACCCAAATCCTTCATTGTAAATGAAATTGCTAATTTTATTTTGAGATCATTTATATCTTACATGTTAGACCCTGCAACAAGCATGTCATCTACATACAATAACAAGATAATATAGCTACCATTAACTAATCTCTTAAAATAAAAATAATGGTCATAATGACATCTACTATAATCTTGTTCTATCATAAACATGTCAAATTTCAAATATTATTGCCTTGGATCTTGATTTAGACCATACAAACTCTTCTTTAACTTGCACACCATTTTATCCTTACCTTTTACTTCATATCTCTGTGGCTACTCCATATATATATTCTCCTCCAAATCACCATGAAGGAAATCAGTCTTCACATCTAATTATTAAGGGTGCAAATATTCTATTGCTACCAAACTTAAAGCAGTTCTTATGGAAGTCATTTTTACAACTGAAAAAAATATTTCATCAAAATCAATACCTTTCTTTTGTGTAAACCTCTTTATAACAAGTCTAGCCTTGTACCTCTTTTACCTTCATCTTCTTTTTTCAAGTTATAAACCCATTTATTCTACAATGCTCTTTTACTTGTAGGAAACTGAACCAAATCCTATGCTAGGTTATGCACCAAGGAGTCCATCTCCTCTTTCATGCCTTGCTCCCACTTTTTTTTGGTTTCTACTTGCATTGCTTTTTCATAGCTTTCTGACTCACCACCATCATTCAATAATAAATAATAAAGTGGAGAGTATCATTTAGGGAGTCTACTTACTCTAGTAGATCTTCTAACTAAATATCTAGGAGTTTGAGGTACTTGTTTTTTTTGCACATTATGATTTTCCAACACTTTTGGAATTTCATTTCTAGTGATTTCATCAAGTACTGCATATTTTGTATTTGTATTTTTTTATTTCTTTCCTTGCAACTGATCTCTGTACATGACCTTCTCATTAAAGATCACATCTCTACTCCTAATGATTTTATGATTTTCAAAATCCCATAAATGGTAACCAAAATCATTAACTCCATATCTAATAAAAGTACATTTCTTGGATTTTGCTTCAAGCTTGGTTATATTTTATTTATCAATATTGTTAGGAACCCACGGAAGCACCATTGATTACCAAGCAACTTAATATGCAGAAATTAACCAAAATGCACAAGTAACTAGAATTCAAAAATAACACAGAATATGAGATACAATACACAACTTGTATTAATACTCATCCAGAAAATAATTACAACAAAGAGACGCCACACTCTTCCACCTTACAGGTTCGCCACACCAAGTGTTCAATAATTCACCTTCAAGAGCTCACTCTCTCTTACGGTCCCAACACACAACTCAAACATAGAGTTGGTGTTCACCTCCAACCAGTTAGTATCCACTACTGCTAGTACACTAGTGCTCCACACACTCCACAAGTGCTCCACGCACTCCAAGTACTCAACATACTCCAAGTAGATCTCCCATGAACTTGCAACAACCTGCAACTCTAATGATCTTACTTATAGAAGGAACTACCTTGCCTTCCTCTTTGCTCTCCAACCGAGTACACACCATAATCTAAGTAGATCCTGCCTGATCTTGCTCCCTGATGTGTTGCTGTCACCTTGATTCTGCTGCCACCTGTAGATCAACCTAGTTTTGCACACTTGCAAACCTAGACCTTGCACACATAAACACCTGCAGATCAATGATCTTACTTACCATGTAGATCTCCAAACGTGGCCTTGCATACCTGCTGACCAAGATCTTACATACATGAAGAATCCTTCTGATTCTCCAAACCAACACCCACACTTGGCACTGTGGCATTAGGAGGAACACACCAATGCTCTCTTCACACATAGAAGGAGCTAATATTTGCTCTCTTACTCTCTAGCACAAATTACAATACAACTCATGAGTCTATTATATAGATCTCATGCAAACAATAATTAGACACCTAATTACAATAATTAGATCCATAGCTCAAGACTAAAATTAGCCTTCTTCATGCAAACAACCAGTTCGTTAACGAACTGTCCATAGAACTCACAGTTCAGAACCACACAGGCGATCGATGTTAGTCCATATCTACCTGGGGGTGACCGACATTGGCCAATTCCTGACTGTCATCGGTAGCTTCCTGTCTCCACCTGACTGATGTCGATTGGCCTGACCGACACTAATGACTGTGACACTCAGCACCCTCCTCCAATGTCTGCATTAGTGAAGCTTTTAGCTCCACAACTTAACAATCTCCCACTTGGAGATAAACAACTGCATTGTACCTGTACCTGTACCCCATCTAATCTATTTCCTGGCTTGTATCCCTCTTCAAGCTCAACCTTGAAGACCAACCACCACACATCTTGTAGTGCACCTCCTATCATCCAAGTAACCTGCTGCATCCACATCTACAAACCCATGTAGAAAAGAACTTGACCCTGCATAACATGTCGACCTGCTGCTGGTCCCTCTCAGATCCCTGAGAATCCACTGAACGGCCCTCCAGTGCTTCTTTCTTAGATCAGCTCCAAAATTTCTGACAGCTCCCACTGCATGGGCAACCCAGGTCCAGTACGCATGTACTTAACCTCATCATGTGAATCAGGACCCTGTTCTGTGAACTGTCCAACCATCAGCATGCTAACTGGTATCACACAATCATTTGGAGACAAAATCAACCTGTGATCTCCATGTCTCTAGAACACACTTATGCCAAAGAATTTTGATACTCCAAATTTCTCATGACATGCCACTGAACTAACTTTACCCTTAGCTCAACAAAACCCTGTATGTCTGAACCTGCACCAAGCTCATCCTCCACATATAGTAACTGGATAATGTTGTGACCATCATCCACCTGGTAAGACAAACACAATGGTTATACTGACATTGACTAAAGCCCTACTTTGTCATCCACCTGGTACCACCTGTCAACCCTGTACCACTATCCTGCAGCTTCCTCAAGACCATATGATCTGGCCTTCCGTCTCACGTGTCCATTCTCTCTATTCTTTAACTAAGGTATCCATTCATCTCTCAGTGCTTTCTTCTGGCTGACAACCCTACCAAATCTCCCATTTGGTTCTGCATCCTAATCATGCCATGCTCTCACTGTTTCCTGGATCTTTCCTGCTCTACAGTAAGCAATGAGTATAAAGAAGAGGAACAACAAATTTGAGGCTTACTTACCACTTTAAGTCCTCCATATGGGCGTTTGAGACTCCTTGATAGCTTGCTGTCTACCTAAAATCTGTTACAGTGACTGACCTCAATCACCACACAATCTGCATCCGATTGACGTTGGTTCCCATACGACTGTCCTTTTTACCGATGTCAGTTTCCTGACTGACGTCGGTCTTACTTGGTCACCGAGGTCGGTTCCCTAATCGACTAGCCACCCTACTTGACACCACTGACTTCTCTGGTCTGCACATGACCGATGTCGACACCTGTCTGTTCGACGTCGATTCCCCTTGACCAACGTTGGTAACTGTGTTCGCCTGTGAGTGATGACTTTTTACCCATGAGCTCTCCATAGATCAAAACCCTATCCAAACCACCCTGCTTAGAGTTACTCAGTCCCATTTGCTGATCTCTATCTATCATCTCCTCAAAAAACACCAAGGCTTTCCAGTTCTTAAGTCTGTCAAACACATCTGTCTTCTGCTTAAGAACATACATCTCCTTTTTGCTCATGTGACCAAGCCTACAAAGCCACGTCTTCAAAATAGAAGAAGAATCAGTAATACAAGCAAGTAGATAAAGAGTACCTGCTTTCTTACCACACGCTAATTCAAGTGTATCCACTGTGAGAGTTCTTGTGCATCTCTCATCACCTAACTTTCTTAAAGTAATTAGCCGCATCTTTAGAACTGGGACCTGCATGACCTTCTTCAACACCCATGTGTTGGCCACTTGCAATTTCAGCCACACTTCCCCTTTACCAATACTTTGACAAGGCTCACCAACCCCTCTAATTGGGGCTGCATGGAAAGAGGCAATAGAATCTATAAAACAAGATTTTACTTTATCCAAGGAACATCCTAGAGCATCCTGTGCAACAACACCTTCAACATCTGCTTCTTCAATTCCTTCATGCTCATCTTTTACCAACCAAAAATATTTCTTTTCTTGCTCTTTCTTTCCATAAGACTGTAATTGACCATTCGTGCCTTTGAATTCCTCCATTCTTAGTGTACTTTCTTTTGTTGTTGCTATACTCCCACTCAATCAAAAACCCCTGAGAGTAACCTGTAACCAAACAAAAAACTGCTCCCTGCAACCTTAGCTCTGATACCAACTATTAGTGGTATCAAGCTATGAGCCAACAACCTCACTCTGATACCAACTGTTAGGAACCCACGGAAGCACCATTGATTACCAAGCAACTTAATATGTGAAAATTAACCAGAATGCACAAGTAACTAGAATTCAAAAATAACACAAAATATGAGAGACGCCACACCCTTCCACCTTATAGGGTCACCACACCAAGTGTTTAGTAATTCACCTTCGAGAGCTCAATCTCTCTTACGGTTCTAACACACAACTTAAACACAGAGTTGCTGTTCACCTCCAACCAGTCAATATCCACTACTGCTAATACACCAGTGCTCCACACACTCCAAGTACTCAACGTACTCCAAGTAGATCTCCCATGAACTTGCAATAACCTGTAACTCAAATGATCTTACTTATGGAAGGAACTACCTTGCCTTACTCTTTGCTCTCCAACCAAGTACACACCATACTCCAAGTAGATCTTGCCTGATCTTGCTCCCTGTTGTGTTGCTGTCACCTTGATTCTGCTGCCACCTGCAGATCAACCTGGTTCTGCACACCTGCAAACCTAGACCTTGCACACACAAACACCTGCAGATCAATGATCTTACTTACCATGTAGATCTCCAAATGTGGCCTTGCATACCTATTGACCAGGATCCTACATACATGAAAAATCCTTCTGATTCTCCAAACTAGCACCCACACTTGGCACTGTGGCACTAGGAGGAACACACTAATGCTCTCTTCACATACAGAAGGAGCTAATATTTGCTCTCTTACTCTCTAACACAAATTACAATACAACCCATGAGTCTATTATATAGATCTCATGCAAATAATAATTAGACACCTAATTACAATAATTAGATTCACAGCTCAAGACTAAAATTAGCCTTCTTCATGCAAACAACCGGTTTGTTAACGAACTATCCGTAGAACTTGCAGTTCGAAACCACACAGGCGATCAACGTCGGTCCCTGTCTGCCTGGGGGTGACCGACGTCGACTGATTCCTGTCTCCACTTGATCAATGTCAGTTGGCCTGACTGATGCTGACGACTGTGACACTCAGCACCCTCCTACAATGTCTGCATCAGTGAAGCTTTTAGCTCCACAACCTAACAAATATGGATAAATGATTCACAACTAAAAGTCTTTAAAAAGAAAATTTCTACCTTTTTACCTATCCATGCTTCCTCTAGAATGGCACCATCCAAAGGGCTTAAAGGCCTTGTGTTCATTAAGTAAATAATAATATCCACAATATCTGTCCAAAACTATAAGGGAAACTCTACATGTAATCTTATGCTCTTTGCATGCTCCATGATTATCTTGTTTATCCTTTTTGACACACCATTTTATTGTGTTCTTAGAATCATTTTCTCTCTACAAATCCCATGGAATGAACAATAATTATCAAATTCTTTGTTGTAGTATTTATTGGGTGAATATTTTTTTGTCAACTAACTGATGGCAAAATAAGTATATCGACCATAGCATAAGGAGATTTATATGGAAAAACATGCAGGTTTACTATAACATAGTGAGATAAATCTCTCCTCTCATCAAGGGGAGGTTCCCTATAAACTACTTATATATTAATATGAACTAAAAATATACTCAAGGGTGAGATCACACCATCCATCTCTCTTTTTTTAGAGATGATGTTTACAAGGCAAAGGAGAAATCCTGGGTAATGACTGAAAGCATTTCTCTTCTTTCAGAAATGATGTCTAGCAAACAAAAAAACTTTCCAGGTAGTAACTAGATCCACGAGAAACCTATGAAAGCATAAAGTCTTTCACTGCTTCCCTTACTGATTTAGAATGTATGTAACAGTAGAGTTAAGTGTAGCTTAAAGTCTCCACCGAAAACTACAACAGAGCATAATATCACAAAGGATAAAAGCAGTTCAAAGCCTTTCTAATACCCTTCTCATTAAAATATAAAAAAACATGAACTAAAGGTAATTATAGCAGCACAAAGTCTTCATAATTAACTTCAAAACATCTTCAGATAATTTCCACACACTTTGCTTATTTAATCAAATAAATGAGAGATTATTAGGAAAAGGACATAAGAACAATCTCCTAAATAACACAAGTATTTACGCATAACAAAAGTATATGTGCAGATGTCACAAGTCAATTACAAAGTGCATTTAAAAAATAGAGAATAAAGCATGGAATAACAATTCAATTTTTATCGCCAATCTTCTTCAAATGAGCATCATACATGGTGATAGCAGCCTGTATCCTGATACTGTTTGGACTAACAGTATTCTTGAAAATTACCTTAGTCTTGATTGTAACATCTCTTACTACTGTAATTGATTTGGCATGACTAGTTAACCTAGTTTTTAGATTATCCAAAGTTAACTGATTATCTAGGATATTGTCCACAGAGGCCATTGAGAATGCTTTTTTCTCAAATTCTTTTCAGAACATACCTTCAAACTCCTAAATCATTTCTTCTATTAAAATGAATTGGTTGTCTTGAGAGGTAAGTTTGTAAGGTAACTCCTCCAATTTTTGTAATAGACTAATATCACTTTGTTCACTAAGATCCTTAGAATATTCGAGGTCGCTGATCAATTCCTTAAGCACTCAGCTCCTATATATCAATGATTCTTTAGTTTCAATATAAGAGTCTCTATCAGCAATGATGTCGATTGATATTAGAATACATATTTTCAGCTCCTTCATATCTGTCCATCTGCTAAGACATTTATCTGTGCTTTCAACCTCTTGAGAAATGATAGTGATAAGATCATCTAATTTTGTTCTGATTTTCCTCATTTTACCTATCTTCTCAGACAACTCTATGAATAAGGAAATCCCCTGTGCATGTATCTTATGCAAGTAGTCTTCAAGTACTTTCCCATTGAGATAAGTCCTTTCTACTTTTTGAATCACGAGATCATCTATGGAGACAGCCTCTGGAATTACTGCTTCTGGAGTGAAAGTGATTCTCCTTATCACTGCGGTCAATTAGGAACTTGAAATTGAGTTCCATCTGCTTATTGTGTACACAACTCCATCAAGACCAATTTATCTAAGGAGAATCTTGGGAGCATATAGGGATAACCTTGGAAAAAGCCAACCCATAGATAATAAAAAGAAGGGAACTATAAGAACATACACCCAAAGTCGTTCAAAACAATCTAGGCTTCGTCTGACACTCTTTTCTATTCTAGTTAGAGATCAAAAATACACATAAATACCATAAAGAAATCATCATTTATGCTTCTAAAATGATGGATAGAATCCTTCAATGTTAATTGAGGGTAATATTGATATACTGGAGTTGTTTTCCTATCTCCCTCTGATGTTAAACTTGGGAAGGTTCTCATGGATGCTATAATATATACCAGGTATGAAGTCATGTAGAATTTAGAGGTAATGGATACCTTTATCAATTGCTCATGCAGAGCATTGCTGATTTGTTCTCCCCAAAAAATGACTTGTTTGCCTTGGAGAATTATCTCAACAAAGGGGTACATCCATTCGTGAAACTGAGAAAAGGAAGGTAAACCTCGTACTCTATTGAGAAGAGTGATCAAGTCACCAACATCTTCTATAAAATCACTCCTTGGAAAATTCCATGGCCATCTGGACAAGTTCATTCTGGGAGTTTTGAGCCATCTATTATTAATCACTTTCTTCACTGTTTTGAGATATTTATCATATTCCTTTTGTGCTTCAATGAAGTCAAGCTTCAACACTTCAGTAGTGGGAGGGCACATAAACACTTTGTCGATGAACTCAGGGTCTAGTCTAATTACTATGTTACCACCAGCATCTACCATAGCCCTGGTGTCCTTATTGTAGAATTGAGTGCACTGGAGAATGAACTCTGTGTGATGAGTTGCCATAGGAAAAAAGGAAACTAGATGAATATTAATCTCAATTAATCTCTTCATTTCAGAGCTAGGATTGCTTGCTTTGGTTCTTTCTACAAACTCAGCCATATCTACATGCCTGATCTCTGTATCCCTAATATCATCGACATTAGAAGCAATCGAGGTAACTGGAAAAACACATTGATACTTGTACTTCATTGTCTTTAACTTCTTTAGAGAAACCTCAGTCATCTAGATGAGCCTTTGTCAAAAGTATGTTGATGAAGAAAGATCATGAAGAGAAACTGCAATAAGAATCATGATCGCGCAATTAAGGGAAATATTGGCAATTTAGAAAAATTACACGTTGGATGATCATGACCATGGGAATGTTTTTTAAAGGGATAAGGCATGAGCAGGTCAGAAAGTGAAAGGGAAGCGGGCTCAGGAAAATGAGAAAATCAAAATTTCTCAGAGTTAGGGAAATCAGAGGAAAAGCATGCAGAGGTAGCAAAAATTTCCGCCCTTGCATGTGGAGGAAGGTCTTCATGCATAAGCAGTGAAAATTGCCACCTGTGTACGTTGGGAATGGAAGGTTATGCATTGGCAATAATTTTTGCCACCTATGCACATTAGAGAGGAGGTGTTGTGTAAGGGCGGTGATTTTTGCCACCCTTGCACAAATGACAAATATTTGTAAAGGCAAAAAAAATCACTGTCGTTACACTTGTTTAATGGCCAAATGTAAGGGTGGTGATTTTTGTTGCCTTTACATTGGCTCACTAGGGCGACAAGGGTCACACGGGGGGGTTATAAGCTTTTGCCTAGATAGACTCCCTATGGAAGAAGAGAGAAGGTGGGAGAAAATAAAACTAAAACCAAAACAAGAAGAAAAAGAAGAAATCAAAACATGGAGAGAGTAAAAAAAATACGAAACAAAAACCTAAACAAGAAGAGAAATAACACAAAACTCCACCTGGCGAATGCAATCCCACGCTTGAATCCAAAAAAATCATACTCCCACTCATTTGCACGATCGACTGGATGTAGGGAGGAGGAGAATATGAACTAGAAAATAATCAAATGAGGTGAAAATGGGTTTAAAAGGGGAAAAATTGACTCCAACCACTCGGCGTGCATAGCCATAAATGCCACACGTGAAAATTGAGATCATGCAGGGGTGGGAAAAATTACCACCTCTGCATGTGAGGTTGAAGAAGGATGCAGGGGTAGTAATTTTTTTTGCTTCTGCATGGAATGGGTAAAGAAGATGCAAGGGTGGCAATTTTTGTGGCTCTTACATGAAAGGATGCAAGGGCAGCAAAAATCATTGCCTTTGCATGGAAACTTAAAAATCACATGTAGTGGTGGCAAAAAATGCCGCCCTTACATGTAAACTAAGCAAACACACCAACTTTGATCCATAGTTCATTCTAAAAAAAGTTTCCAAATCATGATGAAACCAATTTCACAGCGTAGAGCTTGTTGAGATCTTTCTGACGCAATTTTTAGAAAGTAAATCCGAGTTTGGGAGCTCCTGTTATGGCCATTTGAAGATTGGTCAAAAAATGTCTCTTGCAAACATGTGGCACGTGTTTTGAGGTTGTTTCAACATTTGGACCTATCAGAGGTTGACACTTTTCGAATTGAAAGGTTTGCAAAAAAATGGTTCGATGACATGCCACATCATCAACATGCCATGTGGAGTTAAGCGTGAGATAAGCTCATTGAGCAAGGTGGTGAGACCAAGCATGTGGTAAGTTTGAAGGAAAGACCAAGCCCAAGCCTAAAAAAAATGCCTCTTAGGTGGCCAAAGCAACGTGATAGGTGGGTGGTTGAAGGCTATTTAAAGCCTTGTTCTCGCATGAAGCAAGGCATATGGGATAAACCAACGGTGGAAATCTTCAACGGTTCCTACGTATAAGCCTAAACTTAGCACCTAAGTCTCCTACAAAAGGGGACATCAACACATACCAAAGAGGCGCTTAAATATTTAAAGAATAAAATAGCTTTCCACGTAGCCCATGTGGGACAAAGATAAGCTTAAGCGCGCCCAAAAAGAAGGGAGAAGATTTAAAACTCATGCCTAAGCACCAAAAAAGAAGGCTGATGGTTTTGAACTCATGACCTACCATCCAAAAGGGATAGGCTTTGACTGCTTGTGTTATGGGGGTCAAAGTGCTATTTAAGGCACGAATTTGTATTTAAAGGCAAGCTTCTGGCCGACTGTGTATGGAAAAATATAGACTAATTTGTTGTATTTCATCATTTTGGAGCCCTTAGAGGCCGAATCAGAGCTCGGAGTAAAATACAAAGTTGTTTAAAATTTTGATATGCTCTATATAGTATATTCATTTGCCCATTTTAGAGAATTGGTGATTCCATTTTGAGCTATAGAAGTTGCCAATTTTGATTTGGAGAAGCCTCTATGTGTGATTCAGGAAGGTGAAGAACGTGCTGAGTCAGCCAAGGTCTTTCGAAGGTCTGATCACTATTATTGCAGAGAGATATGATATTTTGTTGTTTGTAAGTATTATTTTAGCTTGCAAATTTTAGCAACATTAATGGATCAGTTTGATGAGAACCCGGGGACGTAGGAATTCTGAACCTCATAAACAATTTTTGTGTTTTGATCTTTGGATTCATTTTTGCATTTCGGTTTCAGTTATTATTTAGATTATAAATTTAGATTTTTAATTAGAATGCAAAATTTAATGAATTGATCATTTACGGGAAATTGGATAAAATCAAGAATTTGGAAAATCTGACAGTTTCAATGGATATTTGATGTGATCTATCAAATCACTTTATTTCAATTTTGAAACATGATATTTGGATAAGATTTTAATTAGATTTAATAATTTCAACATCTTATAAGTTGAGGAATTTAGAAATTGTACTTTTAAAATTTCACTTAGAGTTTATCAGTGGAGTTTACAGATCAAATTGGTATCAGAGCAGTTAGAATGTAGGGGTTGCTTCTAGTTTTGTATTAACAGTTGTTTCCAGAATAGTTGGATTATTAGTTTGCAGATTGATTAGATTGCAATGTGCAGTGTGGAATTAGGTGTTTATAGGAAACCATGGGCAAGTTGTCACAAATTGAGGCCATCAAAGATGAAAATGTAATCTTGAGATGCCAAAAATTTGTACTTGAATTTCAAGTGGCAAATTTAAAATCAGAGCTTGAATCCAAGGATGAGCTCTTGATTAGATTATAATGTGGTGAGTGTGAAAAGGTAAAGCCTTCAACTTTAGATGCAGAGACTATGATTGAATGCACTGTAAGTTTTTCACCATAGGAATCTTCATCTTCTTCTACCATTTCAGATTTAGATTCTAGTAATATTGTTTTTGGTGATTTTGAAAGATACACTAAGGGCATAGGATCTAAATTATTGTTTAAAATGGGTTATAATGGAGGACGACTTGGTAGAGATATCCAGGGTACATCTAACCCAATTCAGGCTGAGCATAGACCTCTTCATGCAGGTTTGGGTTATACTAGTGCGCAGGTGGATGATGGAGAAGTTTATTCCATGGCTAAAGGAAGACGAGCTTCCAATAGTGAAGATTCTAGGCCACTAGTTCAAAAGTGTAAAGTTAAGAGAGGTATTGAGATTCCACCTCCTGATTCTTACACTAAATCTTCTGATCCAATTGATACTTTTAAGAAGTTTGGATATAATGTACAGAAGATAATGCAATCATTCCATGCACTTTTTGTGGGATAAATAACCATAGTGCTAAGACTTGTTGGAAATGAAATGCTTTGTTGAAGCAGATTGCATGTTTGAAAGACCATTCTCATGATAAGATGGGAATTGGCAAAAAGGGACCCTCACCTAAGAAGGATGTTTGCACTCATTGTAAAGTGAGTGGACATAGGATTGATAGATGTTTTAAGTTTCATTCATCTTCACATTCAAGTAATTTTAGAACTAAGATGATTTACAAAACTCTCACTAAGGTTAATGAAGCTAATTCAATCTGTAGACACCGCAAACGTGTCTGCACCTTGGTCCTCCCCCTTGGCCTTAAACCCCTATCCTAACCCTTGACCTTGGCCCCTATCCTAACCCTTGACCTTGGCCCCCTTTCCACCCTACCCTTGCCACCTTGGATCCTCCCTTGAATCCCTCCACCTTCCCCCTAGCATTTATTAGGCCAAATCTCTTCTTTATTTTCCCCCCACGCCCATTTTGGCATCCTCGTGACCGTTCTTCCCATCCCCCCTCGCTCGGCGGCATGCAAGAATGGGCAGAGGCTATTTTTAGCCTCTGTCCTCATTCTGCGACCGCCGACGTCGGCAAAACTGCCGGCGTCGGCATCCTCCATTACCCCTTTTTGCATCCGTTGCAGCCCCCTGGACCCTTGAGCTCGCAAACAGATCTCTCTTGGTGTTTTGGCATTTGTCTCTCCTCCGTCTGGACCTCGTGCAACAGCAGCAACAGGTGCAAAGGCTCTGGATCAGGGATTTCTTCTTGACAAGTCCTCCGTGGCTCCAACAACAGCTTCTTCAACTCTTCAGTCAGCAAGCCAAAGGTAAGCACAATCTGGTGTTTCATTTTATTTCATTTCTTTAGTTTTCAGTTATCTACCCTATCTATTGTCTTCTACTCCCTCTGTTCTTCCCCCTGAGAGGCTGCAAAGCCTTCTTAGGGCCTATCCTCTGTGTATCTTCCTCTTCCCTGTCCCTCTTTTACTCCAATCCCCGACAACTTCCTCATCCCCCTGTCAATAAAAACCTTGCACAAGGCACCCAACCAGAGCAAGACTACTCCTCAGTCCATTCAGACCCGTCCCCAAACTCTGTCTCGACCCTCTTAGCATCTCGGACCCGTCCACAGTCCAGAAAGCAACTCAGACCCGACTACAGGCCATAACCCAGACCGACGCCGGTCACTACCCAACCGACGTCGGCAGGATAGCCGACGCCGACAGATAAGATAACCGACGCCGGCAACATTTCCGACCTCGGTGACTGTCTTCAGCCCAACAGCTCCTTCAGGTAATCATTTTGGTCTTTTCTTTCCTTTCTAATTTCTTTGTCACTTCTGTATTCTGGCATTCTGTCTTTTTATCAGTCACTTATCTTATCAAAATAGTGGGTTGACCTCCCTTAAGGAAGTTTTTACACTTCCAGGAACAAGCTTTTGCTTGGCAACCCACCACCTATTCATCTAACATCTTCTTGTCCAAGTTTCCTTTTTTCTTGCAGGTGTCATTCCTCCACAGCCAAAGAGGAGTGCCCACAAACGTCTGGATTTACGGTGCGCAATCTTTAGTCCAGGTACTTCCCATGCCTTGTCCATTACTTTTTTAGTTTCTTCTTTCTCTTAGATCTAAAAGCGAATTTTGAGTGGAAACACAATCCATAATGTAGTTGACAATACAACCCAGGATAAGGTAAAACCTACAAGTGAAAATCCATTTAAGAGGTTAAGTCAACAATATGCAATCGATAATGAATCCACAGAGACAATCAATTTCACTAGGAAGAAAGAATTGGTTAAGTGGATTATCACTACATTCTTTTTGCAAAGCATGGTTAAGAATTCACCTAAGGGAATGAGCAAGCTTTGATAGATGTAGATTAGAGTTGGTGGGAACACTTCAAGACAGGTTTACCATATGAAGTTTTTCGATTCTTTTTTTTTATAACTCTAAGTTTTTGATCTCCAGAATATACTGTATGGGTAGTCTAATAATGGATAAGACATTAACTCATTTGCAATAGTTGGGGATATAGCAGAGTGATGTTGTGAGTTGTTCCCTTACAGCATTTGAAAGTTAGACTGCTATTTTGAATATATCTATTTTCACACAATGATGTTTAGATGCATTTTTTAAGACCCTTTGGGCATATTTAGATGTTAGGCATCATACACTTTTGGTTATTTGCATTTGCTTAGCATATAAGTCCCATACTAGGGCATTGTATTTCAACATACCTACAACATTAATTGTATGTTTTTGGCATTATAAACTTGTCTTGTAGTTACATTGGGAGTTGTTTCAATTTTGGCAATTCACCGCTTTACAAGATGTGACATTTGGACAGACAATTTGATATGTTGTAATCACTTTTGCTGTTGTAGATTCAATTACTCATGCCTTTGGATTAGGCATTTTTATAGTTTGATTATGAATCATTTTAATGCAATTGTTTATATCTCTTGCTATTATTGGGTTCTATTTTCATGGATGCAGTAGACCAGTTATAAGATTTCAGGTGATAGTTAACTTTTGGAGACCAAAAGCCTCTTTTATAGGGAGGTGTGATCCAGAGTTCATTCTAGAAAAGTTTCCAAATCATGATGAAACAAATTTCACAGTGTAGAGCTTGTTGAGAGATTTTTGACGCAATTTTCAGAACGTAAATCCGAATTCGCAAGCTCCTATTATGGCCATTTGAAGATTGGTCAAAAAATGTCTCTTGTGACATGTGGCATGTGTTTCGAGGTTGTTTCGACATTTGGACCTATCAAAGGTTGACACTTGGCAAATTGAAAGGTTCTCAAAAAAATGGTTTGATGACATGCCACATCATCAACATGCCACGTGGAGTTAAGCGTGAGATAAGCTCATTGAGTAAGGTGGCGAGACCAAACATGTGGCGAGTTTGAAGAAAAGACCAAGCCCAAGCCTGAACAAAATGCCTCTTAGGTGGCCGAAGCAACGTGATAGGTGGGTAGTTCAAGGTTATTTAAAGCCTTGTTCTAGCGTGAAGCAAGGCATGTGGGATAAACCCACGGTGGAAATCTTCAATAGTTCCTACGTATAAGCCTAAACTTAGCACCTAAGTCTCCTACAAAAGGGGATGTCAACACATACCAAAGAGGCACTTAACTATTTAAAGAATAAAACAGCTTTCCACGTAGCTCATGTGGGACAAAGATAAGCTTAAGCGCGCCCAAAAAGAAGGGAGAAGATTTAAAACTCATGCCTAAGCGCCAAAAAAGAAGGCCGACGGTTTTGAACTCATGACCTACCATCCAAAAGGGATAGGCTTTGACCGCTTGTGCTGTGGGGATCAAAGTGCTATTTAAGGCACGAATTTGTATTTAAAGGCAAGCTTATGGCCGACTGTGTATGGGAAAATATAGACCAATTTACTGTATTTCATCATTTTGGAGCCCTTAGAGGCTGAATCAAAGCTCAGAGTAAACTACAAAGTTGTTTAGAATTCTGATACGATCTATGTAGTATATTCATTTTCCCATTTTAGATAATTTTTGATTCCATTTTGAGCTATAAAAGTTTCCAATTTTGATTTGGAGAAGCCTTTGCATGTGATTTAGGAAGGTGAAGGATGTGCTGAGTCAGCTAAGGTATTTTGAAGGTCTGATCACTATTATTGCAGAGAGATATGATATTTTATTATTTTTAAGTATTATTTTATCTTTCAAATTTTAGCAACATTAATGGATCAGTTCGATAAGAACTCAGGGACATAGGAATTCTGAACCCCGTAAATAATTTTTGTGTTTTGATCTTTGGATTCATTTTTGCATTTCAGTTTCAGTTATTATTCAAATTATAAATTTAGATTTTAATTAGAATACAAAATTTAATGAATTGATCATTTACGAGAAAATAGATAAAATCGAGAATTTGAAAAATCTGACAGTTTCAATGGATATTTGATGTGATCTATCAAATCACTTTATTTCAATTTTGAAACATGATATTTGGATTAAATTTTAATCAAATTTAATCATTCCAACATCTTATAAGTTGAGAAATTTAGAATCCATACTTTTAAAATTTCACTTAGAGTTTATCAGTGGAGTTTACGGATCAAACTCCTTGAAATTTATCAAAAAATTGATGTTATGATCACATCAAAATCATAACAATTTTTACTTTTTTGAGAAAATGTAACAAGGGAATGTCATGAACCTTTCAAGGATGTTAGTTGACCAAATGAGAGATCAAGAAAAACTTGCCTCGAAAGATGAACTTAGAGTGAAAAACATGAAATGAACAAGTTTCTTAGGGGTTATTCTAAAAATGAGCGTAGCGATTTTGAGAATAACAACTGGCTCCTGTTGGGGAAATTCCATTGATCAAACTTTGAAATGATCGATGGGAGTAGAAACCAGTCTCTAAGTTTCTTCATCTAGGCCATTGAGCCATGGAGTCAAGCTAAAAAAGAAAAAGACATGAAAAACCAAAGGGAAATAAATAAACACAAAACTATACAAATGTACAAGTGAACCCATCTAATACTTCAAAGATTGAAGTGTTTTAGATGTTGTCCATTGTGAGGCAATGAGAATGACATTCCATCTTGATACTCCAACAAAAATCTATTTTCACCATAGACCTGATGAATGGTAAATGGACCTCTCCATAAAGAATCAAATTTATCGTGCATTCCTTTTGCTTCTCTCCTCTTGCCCCATAACAAGACTTGATATCCAATCTAAAAATCACAAATGCTTACCCTCTTGTCAAAGATTTTCTTCACTTGATTTTGATGTGCAGTGATCTGATCCACCACCATGGTTTGTTGCTCATCTAGTTCAGTTAGGCACATGATCCTTTTATCAATAGAATTTTTGAAGGTTGAATCTTCAATCGCCTTCGCCAACTTCAATGCTGGTAGTTCTAGGGTGATTGGTATCTTCACATTTAAACCATACAAAAGTTAGAATGGTGACATGCCTATTGCCCTCTTAGGTGTAATCCTATCTGCTCACAAAGCGTCGAATAATGCTTTATGCCAGGTTCTTTGATTATCATCCACTAGTTTTTTGATAATAGTAACCAGATTCTTGTTGCTCGATTCTGCTTGACCATTCCCTTGCAAAAAATAGTCAGAAGAGTGGGAGAGGGTAATCCCATAATAAAAGTAGAACTGAGTGATCTCATGAGAAGAGAAATAGGTTGCATTGTCTATTAAAATCTTAGTTGGAACCCCAAATCGAAAAATAATATTTTTTTAAAGAAAATTATATACCACTTCTGAAGTAGCATGCTTAGTTAGGATGGCTTCCACCCATTTGGTAAAATAGTCAGCCATAGTGAGAACATAGTCATGCCCAACACTTGAAGATGGGTTGACTATTCTAATGAAATCAATACCCCATTGTTGAAAAGGTTCTTCTATTACCACTGACTTGAGGGGTAATGCGGCCAATTTAGGTTTCTCGACAAATTGATGACACAATTCACACCTGCACACCCATTTGTAAGCATCTTGAAACAGTGTAGGCCAATAGTATCTCAGTCATAGAATTTTATGAGCTGTCACTGGTGTAAAAAAAATCCTCCACAAGCCAAGTTATGGAAGGACTCCAAAAGTTTACTTTGTTTCACCTTACCGATGCAATGAAGAAATACCCCATCAAGGCTTCTCTTATATAAACCATTGTCCCACAAGACATAGTTAGCAGCCTTTAACTTAACATTCCTTTTTTATTTGTAGGATAAATGGGTAGGACACTCACCATAGGTAAGAAAATGAGTGATATCAGAATACCACTCATCAATAGTAATGACGAAGAGAACTGTAGGCACTTCTTCGACCTCTGTTTCTTTATTTTCTATTTCTTTGGGTATGTTATCAACAATCAATTGGCAGAGCCCTTTTCCATACACAAGTTTGGTAAGTTTGATATCAAGATCAAACTCTTGAATTTTGGCAATCCAATTGCCTCTTTTAGTACCAAACTCCTATTGAGTTAGAATGGACTTCATTGTTGTATCAGGCACTAAAATAATAGTATGTGAATTTAGGATATAGAACCTAAAATGCTTTAGCACCTTAACCATGACATAACATGTTTCTCCATATTTAAATATTTTAATTCATGAGATTTGAGAGGACAACTCATAAATGATATGGGATATTCCACACCTTCTTTGTTTTTATGAACCAAAATAACAGAAAGTGTATGCTCGAAAGCATAGTTGTATATTACAAAGTCTTTGGTATAATCTGGACAAACCAAAATTGGTGCACAGACAATCACTTTTTTGATGTCTTCAAATGCTGACTTGCCTTCTACAGTCCATCAGAAAGTGGCTTTTCCCTTCATCATGTCAAAAATGTGGCGAGTCTTCTCTGCGAATGCTGAAATGAATCTTCATAAATAATTCAACTTTGTGAAGAAAGAATGAACTGCAGTCTTACTAGCAAGAAGAGCAAGATTTTGGATAGATTTGATTCTTTCTGAGTCAATTTTTATGCTTTCTTAGGATACAGTGTGACCAAGAAGTTTACCTTCTGTAACCCAAAAAATTGAATTCTTAGGGTTAAGAGAAATTCCATTTTGCTGACAGTGTTTCAACACTTGTTGTAGATGATGTAGATGATCAGGAAAATGTTTGGAAAAAGTGGTCAAGTCATCAAGATATACCACAATAAACTTCCCCATTTCATCTCTGAAGGCAAGATCCATTGCTCTTTGGAAGGTAGCGCTAGCATTGATCAAACTGAAAGGCATTCTGTGATTTGTAAAAGTGCCCCAAGGTGTAGTGAAAGCAGTCTTAGGTTGATCTACTTTATTGACTTTTATTTGATTATACCTAGAAAAACCATCTAAGATTGATAACATTTCTAAACCAGTCACACTTGATCCATGATGGTCAGGGGATAGTTATCTTTTAAAGAAGATTAATTTAGGTTTTTGAAATTGACACAGATACAAATTTCTCCATTCTTTTTTCTTACAGGAACTATGTTAATAATCCAAGTGGAATGATGGATTGGAAATATAATTCTTACATTCAACATTTTTTGGATCTCAGAAAAGATAGTACCTAATATTTTGGGGTTGTATTTCCTTTGTTTCTTCTTGTAAGGTAATGACCCAACTTTAAGGGGAATTTCATGCCGAATTTCCTCAGGCCTGAAAGATTTCAAATCATCGTAAAAATACACTAAAACATCAATGTAATGGTGAAGAAGAGCAATGAATTTGGGATTTTCATCAAAAGTATAATAATTTCCAATTTTGACCATTTTGAAATATTTTTTCCATACTCAAATTTATTTGATCATACTCATTGGAGGAACTTGAATCCACTTGTCACTGCTTGACATATATGTCATGCTTATCAAACAACTTCTCAAGAGAAACCATACCTTTTATAATTTTATTTCCCTTGAGTTGAAGGAACTCTTCACTAGTTTTGGAATTTACTTCTGGAATTGATTCCCATGGTGGAGATTCACTTCCTTCAAAATAAAGATCTTCAAACTGTCCATCTTTTCCAAAAAAGCAATGATTTGATTGTCACCATTGAACACTTGCCAATGGTTAGAATTATTAGGTACACTTGGTCGAAAGACCAACTCAATAGTGTACTTTTCCCCTTTGAAGTCTTTATGGGGAACCATGAGGCTCACGGAGACAACCAATGAATCAGCAAGATCATTGAACTCTCTCGACACAATAGAAATATTGAAAGCATCAAAACTTTGAATATAATCTCATACAAGATTGTGATAATGTCATAATCTTTCATTTTTTGTTTGTTATAGATTCCTTACCTAACAAACCACCAATTCAACATCTTCCCAGGCATGAAGAACCTTAATATATTTAGCATGAGTAGATTTTAATCCAAGCAGCAAAGACTCATACTCGGTGGTGTTATTGGTGTTATTGAACTACAACTTATATAAATAAGGAAAAATTTCTCCTTGATGAGAGATCAAAACAATTCTGGCTCTAGAACTGGTAGAAGAGCTACTGCCATCAAATTTTAAAATCTAAACATCATCAAAATTTGATCTTTGTAAAGATTTTTCTTCATTAGTGAGGGAAGATTCTTTGTTGTCTGAACTTTGCTTTAAGAATTCTTCTAATTTTTTATCTAAATTTTTTGGATTGCCACTTAAATAACTTTCATCTAATGAACTAAAAACATCTTCAGTGGTTAGAAAATAGTTACCCATTCTTGATGATTCAAATAAAATTTGGGCTTCAAGATTTGATGTTTGGGTGACTATATATATTGACTCTTTCTTAGGAAGTAATTTTTTCATAACACCTTTAACGGGTTTCCTTGCTTCAGACAGATTCATATTCAATTCTCCACCTACTTACTTGAAAAAATTACATCTGAGCAGAATGCCATAAGATGCTGGAACATCAGCCACCAAGACTATCATTTTGATCCTCTTCTCTGGAAAAGCTGCAAACACAAATTGGGCATCTTTGATTTGACCCAGGAGTGGGACTTGCTTATTTTCCATGAAAAAACATCTCCCAAAAGTCTTAGTCAAAATAAGACCAAGAGAATCTACTACCTTGGCAGGCATAACATTATCAGAGGCTCCAGAGTCTATTATGTAGTTACTCAACTTATGTCCATTTATCAACACGAAAACATAGAAAGGTTCTATTTTGTCAGGGGCAACAAGAGGAGTAGCGACAAGATTATTCTGGGTGGATTTGTTCTTGGAGGAATCATGGGTTGCCTTTGGAAAATCTTGTCCTATATGGATAGTTTTATTTTTTACATGTTTGGCCAACCTATCAAACTGTTCAAGATTGGCTTGTAAGTACTCAATTTTAGTCATTTGAATCTTGGTCTTTTTGGCATGATCAATTATATCAAATAATTGAAATAAATTAAAAATAGAGGAAGGAAGACCATCATCCTGATCTTTATTGGGTGTGGCACTGGTCTGAGAGATAAAAGTAGAGGGTATGGGATGGTTTGGGGTACTTACTTTCTTATTAGTCACTAGGTCCTTTGATTGGAAAGGAAGTGAAGTCCCCTGTTTAGTGATCAAAACTACTGGCTGAGGTTCTTCTCCTGCTTTTTCTTTATCATCTTGTTGAGCTGACTGGTTTTGGGACCTGGTAAAAATGGTGTACGATCCATCAAACACTTCTCCCTTACTTCTACCTTCATCCTGAGAATCCAAGAAACCAATGTTGGAGTTGCCAGCTAATTTTTCTTCTCTTTTTGGAAAGAGATTATCATCATATTCTTGGTCCAACTCAAGTTAGAATGAGAAATCATGTTCAATTTCAAGGTAACCAACTGCTGAGTTAGCCGGTGCTGCTTCAATGGCAAGCTTCCCATGTGGGGGAGGCAGCTGATTTGGTTGCCCTTGATTCTTGGCAGTATTTCCCTGATATGACTGGTTAGGAAATGTCCTCTTTGGCATATCTCAATAAGAAGGAACAAACATACTTTGGGCTATTTGTATTTTCAAGGCTAGCAAATCATTTGCCAATTTTTGCACCATAGGATCTATGGTGCTAGTGGGAGAACTTTCGGTAGATGAGGAAAATTTACTTTTATTAGAATCTTTTCTAATCTTACCTACTAGTATAAGATCATCCTCAACCTCGATAGCCAGATTTTGGGTTGCAGAAAGATCAATAGGGCCAACCTGCCTCAACATAAAATTTACCTTGAGAAGTTGAGAGTTGATGAAAAACACTTAATATTCTCTAGTGTCAGCTAAGCAATTATAGGAATTTGGTTCTATAGCTTTTGAATTTAATAATGAAATCTTGCATGGGCTCATGAGGTTCCTTCTTCATTTGCGTAAGCTGAGCCAACAAGGCATGTGCATCTTTAATGGGTTTGAATCTAGCCTCAAACTTGGCCTTGAGGGTGTTCCAGTCAGTTATTATTTGAGTTTAAAGGTGGTAAAACTAGTCCATGGTAGCACATTGCAAAGTTTCTACAAATAGTCTCATTGTTATATCTTCATATTCCATGCCTATCACATCGCATGCTATGCAAAAAGTAGTGATATGCTCATCTGGATGAACTTTTCCATCACCATAGAATTTGAGAAAATTCTTCCTTGAACTATGGGGTAGTTCATGTAAAGGTGGGGTCAGATTGAGAGGGCCAAAAGGGTTACCCCAAGGGCCTTAGACTGCCATGATATATCGATTAAATGGAGGGATAACAAATTTTTGTGGGGTAAATATAGACAAAAATCTATTAGTACTGGAACTAGAAGTTTCATCTGGCATTGGAGATCTGACGTTGGTAGGAGGGAAACTCCTAATTCGCTGAAGGTGGGATGGTGGAGGAAAAATCTCAAAATTATTTCATTATACCAACTCAAACACAAGATCAATAATACCTTGAGCTCTCTGGCTTTGCATGTACAATGGATCTGCCAGAGTGTAAAATGAAAAAGGACTGGAAAGGCTTCAATTTGAAGCTTGAGGCTTCAAAGTGTGCGTTCGTGTCCCCAACAAAGTCACCAAAAGCTGTTGGGTGAATATTTTGTCATCAACTAATTGATAGAAAAATGGGTATATTAACCATAGCACAAGGAGGTTTATACGGCAAAACATGTAGGTTTACTATAACATAGTGAGATAAATCTCTCCTCTCATCAAGGGGAGGTTCCTTATAAACTACTTATATATTAATATGAACTGAAAATATACTCAGGGGTGAGATCACACCATCCATCTCTCTTTTTTTAGAGATGATGTTTACAAGGCAAAAGACAAATCCTAAGTAATGACTGAAAGCATTTCTCTTCTTTCAGAAATGATGTCCAAAAAGTCTTTCACTGCTTCCCTTACTGATTTAGAACGTATGTAACAGTAGAGTGAAGTGTAGCTCAAAGTCTCCATTGAAAACTACAATAGAGCATAATATCACAAAGGATAAAAACAGTTCAAAGCCTTTCTAATACCTTTCTCACTAAAATATGAAAAAATATGAGCTAAAGGTAATTATAGCAGCATAAAGTCTTCATAATTAACTTCAGAACATCTTCAGATAATTTCCACACACTTTACTTGTTTAATTAAATAAATGAGAGATTTTTAGAAAAATGACATAAGAACAATCTCCTAAATAACACAAGTTATTCCAATGCAAAGTCTGAAAGTAACCTGTTTTCTCATTCATTCAAAAAAATATGATTTATAATCTGAGCTCAAAGTCTCAAGAAACATCTCAATTTTGACAGAGTTTTTTCTCTTGATTATCAAAAGATCTATCTTTACAAAAGAGGCCCCCTCTATATATATAGGGAGAAGCCTTGAGAATTGAGAAAAAAATCTAAATATTATAACCTAGTCAAAGATGAAGGTCTTTGTTGATTTTGGAACTTTCTGGATTTTTACATGTATTTACACATAACAAAAGTACATGTGCAAATGTCCCAAGTCAATTATAAAGTGCATTTGAAAAATAGAAAATAAAGCATGGAAGAACAGTTCAATTGCTATCACCAATCTTCTTTAGATGAGCATCATACATGGCAATTGTAGCATGTATCCCGATACTGTCTGGATAACAGTATTCTTGAAAATCACCTTAGCCCTGACTGTAACATCTCTTACTGCTGTGATTGATTTGGTGTGACTAGTTAACTTGGTTTTCAGATTATCCAGAGTTAACTGATTATCTAGGATATTGTCCACAGAGGCCATTGAGAATGCTTTTTTCTCAAATTCTTTTTGGAACATACCTTCAAAATCTTAAATCATTTCTTCTATTGAAATGAATTAGTTGTCTTGAGAGGTAAGTTTTCAAGGCAATTCCTCCAATTTTTACAACAAATTGATATCACTTTGTTCACTGAGATCCTTAGAAGATTCGAGGTCATTGATCAATTCCTTAAGCACCCAGCTCTTATATATCAATGATTCTTTAGTTTCAATATAAGAATCTCTATCAGCAACGATGCTAATTGATACTAGAGTACGTATTTTCAGCTCCTTCATATCTGTCCATCTGCTAAGATATTTATCTGTGCTTTCAACCTCCTAAAAAATAATAGTGATAAGATCATCTAATTCTATTCTAATTTTCCTCATTTTTCCCATCTTCTCAGACAAATCTATGAACAAGGAAATCCCTTGTGCATGCATCTTATCCAAGTAGTCTTCAAGTAATTTTCCCTTGAGATAGGTCCTTTCTGCTTTCTAAATAATGGGATCGTCTATGGAGATAGCCTCTAGAGTTACCACTTATGGAGTGAAAGTGATTCTCCTTATCACTACAATTAATTGGTCCACCATCACCTTATACTGATCCTTCATTTCTCTTTTTCTGTCAATTTTTTTGAACCATAATATCTATTGCTGATTGCAAATCACTCTTAGTACGTTCGTGAGTCATCTTCCCTAACTCAACTCGAGAGATAGTGGCTACTTATATCCAAATTTTCAAGAGTTGCATCTTGTGGAGGTTTGGCTATTTTCAAAAATTTGTGCCCCTTATCTCCAATCATATTTGAAAGGATCTTTGGCTTCTTGGGGGTCTTAACTTTTATTGGCACCATTTTACCAAAGTCAAAGTCATATGGAGAGATGGCTTGTTTTTTCCTTTTTGGTGTAAAAGTTGACAACCATGGTGGGAGTACAAAAGTAATTACATTAGGAGTAATCTCCATCTTTGGTGTTACTGGAGTCACACTAGCACCAGTGGTTATAACAATGGGCAGAGTATCAGTAAGAGCTACACCTTCTATTGAATGGTCGAAAGCAGAACTATCTCTGATGTCAAAAGATGGAGATGACAAACTAGGGATTGACCCGGAGGAATGAAGAATACCTCCAAAAGTGATTTGGGGGTTGTTAAAAATAATTTTGGAAGGAGAGGCTACTCTTGAAGAGGTAACATTGATTGGAGAAGCAGGTGAAGAAGTTACATTAGGTGTGCTAGGTGAGAAAGAGGAGATTCCTATTTTTGGCTGCACACCTTCTTGCAAAGATAGAGTTTTCATTTCCTATTGACTTGTAGGCCTATCACTAGTTTCCATTTGTTTTAATGCTGGTTCTTCGGTGCTTTGCTTCTCAACTTCCATATCTGTTGTTTCTGGCTCTTTTTTTGTGACTTTGGATTTTTTCATTACAAAAATGATCATAGGCTTATGGGGTTTGGAAGGAGAAGGAACATCACTTTTATTCTTTGTTCTATTTTCTGCTCTCCTTCTTATTTCTTCTTGAAATTCAATTTTTGACCCTGTAATGAACTCTTTCAAAGTGATCCCCTTATTTGCTAGCCAATCATTGGTGTTTGTCAATATTGGTTTGAATCTCATCCTCAAGGAAGTCAACTCTTTCTGAGACCATTAAATCAGGGGAAGAAGAGCATTGACAACTTGTTCAACATGATATCTATTATTGATCAGATTTCTATCATCCACTAGATTTGTAGGGATATCGATGAGCCCTAGAAATTCTATTTGCTCAAGAGATAATCTACTAGAGTCCATCTTCTTGATGTCTTCTGCTGTCCTCAAATCGATCCAAATGTCTTCGATCATAGGTTCATGGAACTGGGTCTTCCTCTTGATCAAGTCCTTCACACCTCTGTAGTCAAAATTTGGTCTTTTTTTAAAAATACTTCATGGTTACAAGTTGCATTTTAGTCTCCATTGCTCTAGATTTTGTAGTGGTCAATACTAAGAACCTACCAATTTCAATTAGAAACTTGAAATTGGGTTTCTTGAGTTCTATCTGCTTATTGTGTATGAAAATAATTTGCCTACATAGCTCCATCAAGACTAATTTATTTGAGGGGAATCTTGGGAGCATATAGGGATAACCTTGGAAAAAGCCAACCCATAGATAACAAAAAGAAGAGAACTACAAGAACATACACCCAAAGTCATTCACAATAGTCCAGGCTTCGTTTGACACTCTTTTCTATTCTAGTTAGGGATGAAAAAGACATAAAAATACTGTGAATTAAGCATCATTTACCCTTCTAAAATGATGGATAGAACCCTTCAATATTAGCTGAGGGTAATATTGATATACTGGGGTTATTTTCCTGTCTCCCTCTGATGTTAAACCTGGGAAGATTCTCATGGACAATACAATATAAATAGGTATGAAGTCATGTAGAATTTAGAGGTAGTGGATACCTTTATCAAGTGCTCATGCAGAGCTTTGCTAATTTGTTCTTCCTAGAAAATGGCTTGTTTGCCTTGGAGAATTATCTTAACGAAGGGGTACATCCATTCTTGAAATTGAGAGGAGTAAGGTAAACCTCAAACTCTACTGAGAAGAGTGATCAAGTCACCAACTTTTATAAAATCACTCATTGGAAAATTTTGTGGCCATCTGGACAAGTTTGTTCTGGGAGTTTTGAGCCATCTATTATTGATCACTTTCTTCACTCTTTCATGATCTTTATCATATTCTTTTTGTGCTTCAATGAAGTCAAGCTTCAACACTTCAGTAGTGGGAGGGCACATGAACACTTTGTCAATGAACTCAGGGTCTAGTCTAATTACTATGTTACCACCAACATCTACCACATCCCTGGTATCCTTGTTGTAGAATTGAGCACACTAGAGAATGAAATCTGTGTGATGAGCCACCATAAAAATAGAGGAGACTAGATGAATATTACTCTCAATTATCCTCTTCATTTCAAAGATAGGATTTCTTGCTTTGATTCTTTTTATAAACTTAACCATATCTACGTGCCTGATCTCTGTATCCCTAATATCATCGACATTAGAAGCAACTGGGGTAACTAAAAAAACACCTTGATACTTGT
This sequence comes from Torreya grandis, assembly GCA_037957365.1. NCBI lineage: Eukaryota > Viridiplantae > Streptophyta > Pinopsida > Cupressales > Taxaceae > Torreya > Torreya grandis. The sequence goes on from JARHVA010000178.1 coordinate 2,712,758, forward strand.
AATTAATTATCTTTGACTTCTTTGGATAAACCTTAGTCATCTGGATGAGCCTTTGTCAAAAGTATGTCGATAAAGAATGATCTTGAAGAGAAACTGCAATAAGAATCATGATCACATAATTAGGAGAAATATTGGCAATCTAGGAAAATTGCACGTTGGATGATCACGACCATGATAATGCACTTGAAAGGGATAAGGTGTGAGTAGGTCAGAAAGTGAAAGGGAAGTGGGCTCGAGAAAATGAGAAAATAAAAATTTCTCAAAGTTAGGGAAATCAAAGGGAAAGCATGCATGGGCGGCAAAAATTGCTGCCCTTGCATGTGGAGGAAGGTCTTTGTGCATAGGTAGGGAAAATTGCCGCCTGTGCATGTTGGGAATGAAAGGTTATGCATTGGTGGAAATTTTTTCTGCCTATGCATATTAATGAGGTCTTGTGTAAGGGTGGTGATTTTTGCCACCCTTGCACAAATGGCAAAGATTTGTAAAGGCAACAAAAATTGCCATTGTTATGCTGGTTTGATAGCCAAATGTAAGGGTGATTTTTGCTACCTTTACATTGGCTCACTGGGCTGACAAGGTCACACAGGGGGGTTATAGGCTTTTGTCTAGATAGACTCCTCGGGGAAGAAGAGAGAAGGGGGGAGAAAACAAAAATAAAACCAAAATAAGAAGAAAAAAGAGAAATGAAAACATGGAGAGAGAAAAACAAATATGAAATGAAAACCTAAATAAGAAGATAAATAACACAAAACCCCACCTAGTGAATGCAATCCCGTACTTGAATCTGAGAAAATCACGCTTCCACTCATTCACACAATCGACTGGATGTAGGGAGGAGGAGAAGATGAACTAGAAAAGAATAAAATGAGGTGAAAATCGGTTTAAAAGGGGAAAAATCAACTCTAACCACTCGGTGCATGTGGCCATAAATGCCACATGCAAAAACTAAGATCATGCAAGGGCATGGAAAATTACCGCCTCTACATGTGAGGTTGAAAAAGGATGCAGGGGCGGTGATTTTCACCGCTTCTGCATGAAACAGGTAAAGAAGATGCAAGGGCAGCAATTTTCACTGATTTGGCATGAAAGGATGCAAGGGTGGTGAAAATCACTGCCTTTGCATGGAAACTCAAAAACCACATGTAGTGGCAGCAAAAAATGCTGCCCTTACATGCAAACTAAGCAAACACACCAACTCCTTGAAATTTATTAAAAAATTGACGTTCTGATCACATCAAAATCAGAACAATTTTTATGTTTTTTGAGAAAATGTAACAAGGGAACATCATGAACCTTTCAAGGATGCTAGTTTACCAAATGTGAGATCAAGAAAAACTTGCCTCAAAAGATGAACTTAGAGCAAAAAATATGAAACAGACAAGTTTCTTAGGGGTTGTTCCAAAAATGAGTGTAGCTAATTTTGGGAACAACAGTATTCACTTCCATTGTCTGATTTGACACACTTCATCTTATTTTTTATCTCATTATCAACCAAAGTTTTCCATTTATTTAAAGTATCAATAACATCATATTTTTTTCATATGCAATAAACCCAAAATTTTCTATTTGCATCATTAATAAAAGTAACACAATAAGAAGAGGCACCAAGGGATGATAGCTGAGCTGATCCCCATACATATGTATGCACAAGCTCTAACTTTTCATCCTTGTTTATCTTCCCAAATCTAATAAATTTGACTTTCTTCTACTTTTCATACACATAATGCTCACAAAAATCCAAATCCATCTTCTTCAAATCTAACAACAAATTCTTTGAGTGGAGAACTTGCATTCCCTTCTCATTCATGTGCCCAAGTATGTGGTGCCATAATTTTGTATCCATTTATATAGAAGCTAAATCAATAGAAGAGTCAACATTACCATTAGATAAATATAATATACTTACCTTCTTTCTTTTTTTTATTACCAGTGATCTTTTAGTGGCCTTCCACAAATTTTCTATAAATGTTACTGTGTAACCCTCACTTGCCAACTGCCTTACTAAACTTAGATTTTTTATCAACTCAGGAGCATGCCTCACCTCTTTCAAAAAAATATTTGTTTCCATTATGTAATTTTATCTGTATGTTACTTTTTCCTATAATTTTACAGGGTTCACCATCACCCAAATAAACCTGTCTAAAATCACCTTAAACATAGTCTTGAAAATATTTCTTATGGAGTGTAGTATGCAATGAAGCCCTTGAATCTAACACCCATTAATCATTAATATTATCTGAATAAATGATTAAATCATCTTGTAACACATCACCTGCTACATTTTCTTCTTGATTTTTATCTTGTTATCTATCTCCTTATTTTCCTTTTCAAAACAAATAATATTTTTTTCAAGTGTCCTTTCTTTCTGCAAATCCAGCACACCAACATTCCTCTAGATTTGGATATGCCCTTCTTAGACTTACCATGATTCTCTGGGCCCTTTCCTATATCATTTTATTTTCCCCTATTTTTCATAGTCAAAATATTACCTTATGTCTCATCTATGCTTTTTCATCACATTTTCTCACTGAGAATAATACCAATAACTTCATCAAACTTTAAAGTGTTTGAACCAGAGATATAGTTACTTACATCCATGACCAAGCCCTTCTAGCTTTTTGGCAATGAGCATAGAATCAAAAAATCCTTAACCTCATCATCAAAGTTTAATCCTATAAAATTTAACTGATTTGTGACCATTTAAATTCATTTAAATTATCAATAATAGACCCACCTTCTGACATTTATAGATTAAATAAATACTTCATAAGAAATACCTTGTTGGAGGTTGAGGGTTTTTCATACACTCTATCCAATGCCTTTATCCATCCACTATTGTATTTTATTTTGAAATATTGAAGGCCACCGATGCTACCAGGCACAACCATATTGTTCTTATTGCATTTCTATCAAGAACCTCCCAATCTTCATACTTCATAGTCACCAACTTCTTTACTATTCCATCCAATGGTAGGAAAAGATCCTTCTAATATAGATAGTCCTCCATTTTTATCTTCTATAGCTGGTAGTATTGGCCATTAAACTTCTTGATCTTAAACTTTTTTTCTTCTGTCATTTCTCCCACTCGAACCAGGATCCCTCTTTTCCTGTGAGTTTATCTACCAAATAAACTTTCAACTCTGATACCAATTGTTAGGAATATAAAACATAGAGCAATATTAATAAATTAAAGATAAAAATAAAATTCAAAAAATATAATATAATAGAGAAACATATTTAACATGGTTCACCCAATATGGGCTACATCCACATAAAAACATCTAATCTTTCTTATTATTTAGTCCAATAAAAAAAATAAAAAAAATATGCAATACATCCACTGCAATCTCCTCTTCACTCACATATAGTGTGCCACCATAATTTACAATACCCTCATATCAAAAGGAGGGTTACATATAAGGCAAAAATGCACAAAAATAATTTCTACCGTTAGATCTGTAACCTAATAGTGAATGGTTCATATTTACTATGAAATTATAATATTTTACAATGCATTATAATAATATTAGGCTCCACGATCCGAAATAAATTGAGGAGTTAGAGAAATTGAGTTTGTGCCTAAGGGAGGAGTTTTTCCAACTGAGTAGCTGAGATGTTTCTTGCCAAAATTTTCATAAATTGATAACTCTGGAGAACCTTTGATTTTGAAATATTTAGCATTTGATATTTTATCACATAAATTGATATGTTCCCATTTGGCTTTAGTTAAAGAAAGTTGAATTTTATGTATAAGGAGAATTTTTCAAGGATCATTGCTAAAAAGAGCCTTAACTATCCACTTGAAGATAAGACATTTTCCTTGAGTCCAAGGATCTATGATGCCCAACCCTCCCTTATGTTTGGGTTCTATACAAAGAGTCTAAGAAATCATAAGTACACCGTTTTTACCATCCCATGTAGCCCAAAAGAAGTGTCTGACCTTTTGAATCAACTTAAGATAACAAGATTTGGAAGGCATCTAACAAGAAGAATAATACACATGAGTGGCCAAGAAGATGTTGTTAACAATTTGAACATGCCCAAAGACAAGAATTTTACTTCTTAATTGTCTATCTTTCAATTGAATTTGTGAAGAAACCAATCCCACATTTGAGAAAGGGTTATTCTAATGCCAAAGCAGATGCCTAAGGATCTCATGATTTCCCCATGTTTCAGTTGTTTCTATTCTTTAGGAATCCAATTAAGTGGTCTAAATTTTCTATGCATAAAATTGAATTCTTTTTTATAATATAAGGATTATAAGGATGATTTGGTAAGAACAAAACATAAGAATGGAGATTAAAGAATATACGAGTGCTTGATAATGAATTAAAATAAATAAATAAATGGATATGTTGATATCATGATCACAACTAAATTTAAAGATATTTTAATCATATGTTAAATTAATTTTCAAATAAAAGGTGGCACAATAAAAATTGTACTTAAAATTCTGTCTACACATAACTTCATTCTAGTGGACAATTATTCAGCCTCAAGCATAAGCCCTATGCAATGTTCTTATGGTCAATTCGAAGTTAGTAGGCTTGTTAGCAGTATGGAAAATGCATTATAGTGGTAACATTGCATTTTCGTAAAATCTTGAAATATAATTGTAAGAAAATATGGATCATGTGAATAAATTAGTGGATTAGGTGGGAGGCAATTTTTTTACAATTGATAAAAAATGTGGAGGAGATTTATATACTTTTTTTTATTAGTTCAATATGATTTATTACAATATATTTATATATATTGAGGTTATTACAATATATTAGTTACATTTAATTCATCCCTATTAAATTGACATGCCATGATAATGGTATGTAGTGAAATTAGTGTCCTTCATTTGAAATAGGATGTGCAGTGTTTTCTTTATTATGAGGTAGAAAGATAAGTTTTTGAACCCTTAAAGGTAATGACTGATGGAGGCCATTTTGAGATGACTTAAAAACATAAATAAATATGACTTTACGATAATTATTTATGAAAAATAAATATGTGTAATTTATAAGATAATATCTAGTTTTTTTTAATTTAATGTAAGATAAATATAACAAAATTATTGTATATGCATTGCATGATAGTTGGAGATGCCCATCTTGTCAATATTGGAGACGTCCAGTAAATAATTACATACAATATTTGTGTGTGTTCCTAGTGTTTAGATCATATATGTCAAAAAGGGACATTTAATACTTTACAAGGTAGAAAAGATCCCTTACAATCAAAATATTTTTTTGTGGTTTGGAAAGACGGATGAATTCCTTAAAAACTACAATGGATTGTTGTTTTATGGTATTTTTTATATTTTAGAGAAATCAAGAAATATTTTTTTATAGGATAGAATTGAATTTATGCATAGTTAATATCCAAATAGTTAAAATACATGAGAAGAATGTTATATGACTAAATCCCCATAAATGATTATGAGTGGTAATGTAAAAATATTAATGAAAGTCACATAGAGTTATGTGAAAAAGTAGTTTAAAAGTAAATGAGAAAAAAAAAATTAGATAAAGACACTAATGTGTGAAAAATTATTATTAAAAAGAGATGGAACAATAATATATGAAAAGACCTAATGATGGATGCATCATATTATATAAATTATAATGTAAAAAATAAAAAAACATATTAAAGTTCATATGCTTTGTCCTATATATAATCAAGTGAAAAATATCTTCACAAAACCACTATGTACTACAAAGTCTTTAAAGTTTGAAATAATGTTGGGCCTCTCAGAATTGTCATTGACGAGGAGTGTGCATGACAATGTCATCTCTTAACGATCATTGTTTCTTTTCCTCTCTATGCTGATTATCTATTGTAAAAGTATTGTAAAAAGTCCCCCTAAGTGATTTTTGTGTAAACTTAACCCTATGTGAGTTTATGATGTACCCAATAATAAAGTATTTTTTAAAATGAAAGTCATTATGTTATAAAAGGCTCCAAATTCTTGTAAACTTATCTATGAGAAATCATGGGATGTAGTCCCACTATTATGCTAGCCTAAATCACCCTATATGGTTTATGTATTCTAAATATTTTTATATTAAAAAAATTATATTGGCATGATGAAGGTGTATAAATCCTTCAAGTGTTACATGTTAGCTTAAAGTCATCATGGATGGTTTATGAATTATAAACCATGTTGTATAAAAAGGTGACTATGGCATGTATTCCCACTAAACATTAAAGGGGAGTATTGAAATATTAATATTTTTTGGGTTATTTTAGTGTCCCACATTATTTCATAATATAAATATTAAATGTTATATTTATTATGGGTAAGTACACCAAATTAGGGGATAAAAAAGGGCCTACCAGTGGACATGATTTTTCTTAAATTTTTGAAATGTGAACTTCTACAGATAATTAGAGATGGCTACACTTAAAATTTGAAGATGGTATAAAAATATGAATTGTATTATTTTGAGTCTAGTTTTTAAGCAACTATTTTTTTTGAAAAATGGTTAAGTATAAATAGGTCAAACATCTAAAATTTGAATAAGACCTATTATTTAAGAAAACTTGAATTGTACTATTTTGTGTGACCCACCATTTTTTGAGCATCATTTAATATTGTTAGAAATGTTAGGATTGTGGAGCTAAAAGCTTCACTGATGTAAACAGGAGAGGAGGTTGCAGGAGAGTTGCTGAGTGTCAGAGACACCGGCGTCGGTCAGGCCGACCGACGTCGGCAGGATAGGGCAGGAAGGCAACCGACGTCGGTCAGAGATCGGCCGGCGTCGGCGACCCCCAGGCAGACAGGGACCGGCGTCGGTCGCCTGTGTGGTTCGACTGCGAGCTATTTACGGGCAGTTAGCTAACGAACCAAGTGTTTGCATGAAGAGATCTAATTTTAGACTGAGAGCTGCGGATCTAATTATTGTAATTAGATGTCTAATTATTGTTTGGATGAGATCTATATAATAGACTCATGGTTGTATTGGAAAAGTGTGCTAGGGAGTAAGAGAGCATAATTATAAGCTCCTTCTGTGTGTGAGGTAGAGCAATGGTGCGTTCCTCCTAGTGCCACAGTACCAGGTGTGTTGGTGCTGGATTGGAGAGCCAGCTGGGTTCTTCAGGAGTGTAGGATCTTGGTCATAGTTGCATGGCCTATATAGGAGATCTACATGGTAAGTAAGATCGTTGATCTGCAGGTGTATGTGTGTGCAAGGTCGAGGTTCACAGGTGATCAGAACTATTGTTTGATTTGCAGGTGTGCAAGGTCATATAGACAGCAACACAATAGGGAGCAGTATCAGGCAGGATCTACTTGGAGTACAGGTGTGTACTCGGATAGAGCAAGAGAGGAAGGCAAGGGAGTTCCTTCCATAAGTATGGTCTGTTGAAGTGCAGGGTATTGCAGGTTCATGGGAGATCTACTTGAAGTACCTTGAGTACTTGTGGAGCACGTGGAGTGCTTGTGGAGTGCGTGGAGCACTTGTGTTATGCGTGGAGCATGGGAGGTGAACATCAACTCTGTATTTGAGTTGGGTGTTGTGACCTGTGAGAGGGAGAGCTTTGGGGAGAAGAATTACTGTTCACTTGAGGTGTGGGAAACCTCTGTAAGGTGGTGGAGAAGAAGTGGCATCTTCTTTATTGTATTCTTTTCTGTATAAAGTGTTAATACAAGTTGTGTATTGTCTCTCATATGCTGTGTTATTCTGAATTCTAGTTACTTGGTGAATCTGGTTTATTTCCACATTTTAAGTTGCTTGAAGTTTGGTAATCAATTGTATGTTTCCGATTTTGCATCCTGACAAGTGGTATCAGAGCTAAGGTTGCAGGAAGCAGGTTGTGTTTTGATTACAGGGCACTCTCAGGGGTTTCTGATTGAGTGGGAGTAGAGCAATGGCAGATCAAAGTAAGCTAAGAATGGAGGAGTTGAAAAGCATAGACGGTTACTCACGGTCCGATGGAAAGAAAGAGCAGGTAAAAGAACATTGTTGGTTGGTAACAGATCAGCATGAAGAAACTGAAGATACAGATGTTGCAGGTGTTGTTGCACAGGATGTGTTTGCAGGTTTCTTGGATAAAGTTGAATCTTGGATAAAAGATTCGGTTACCTCTTTCCATGTAGCCCCAGGTAGAGGAGCTGGTAAGCCTTGCCAAAGAATTGGCAAAGGGGAAGTGAAGCTGAAATTGCAGGCGGCCAACACACAGATGTTGATGAAGGTCATGCAGGTCCCAAGTTTGGAGATATGGCTAATTTCTTCAGAAAGATTGGGTGATGAGAGATGCACAAGAACTCTCACAGCGGTAGCACTTGAATTAGCTGGTGGTAAGAAAACAGGTATTCTTTATCTACTCGTTTATATTACTGATTCTTCTTCTGTTGCAGAGACGTGGCTTCGTAGGCTTGGTCACATGAGCAGGAAGGAGATGCATGTTCTTAAGCGGAAGACAGATATATTTGATAGGCTTAAGAACTGGAAAGCCTTGGTGTTCTTGGAGGAGATGGCGAACAGAGTTCAGTGGATGAGGCTGGATACATCTGAGCAGGGCAGTTTGGACATGGAGATTGATCCAAAGGAGCTCGCGGGTAAAAAGTCATCACTCACAGGCGAACACAGGTACCGGCGTCGGTCATGAGGAACCGGCGTCGAACAGACAGGTGCCGATGTCGGTCATGTGCAGACCGAAGCCGGCAGTGTCGGGCAGGGTAAGACCGGCGTCGGTCATGGGACCGACGTCGGCAGTATGTAAGACCGATGTCGGTCAGGAGGACCGACATCGGCAGCAGGGACACCAGCGCTGGCAGGTTGGTAGTCAGGTACAGACGCATGGAACCGACGTCGATCGGATGCAGACTGTGGAGTGACCGAGGTCGGTCACTGTAACGAATTTTGGGTGGACAGCAAGCTGTCAAGGAGTCTCAAACACCCATACGGAGGACTGAAGGCGTAAGTAGGCCCTCAAATTTGTGTTCCTCTTCTTCATACTTGTTGCTGATTGTAAAGCAAGAAGGATCCAGGAAACAGGTGTGAGCTAGGCAGGATTATGATGCAGAACCAGACGGGAGTCTTGGTAGGTTTGCCAGCTGGATGAAAGCACAGAGACGAATGGATTCCTTAGTAGAAGAATAGAGAGAACGGATACGTGAGACGGAAGACTAGGCATATGGTCTTGAGGAGCTGCAGGATAGTGGTACCAGGTTTTGACAGGTGGAGGACGAAGCATAGCTTCAGTCGATGTCAGGGTAACTACTGTGGTTTGACTTACCAGGAGGATGATGGTCATGACATCATTTTGTTACTGTATGTGGACGGTATGTTTTGCTATAGCAGGTTTGTACATACAGGGTTTTGCTGAGCTAAGGGTAAGATTAGTTCAGTGGCATGTCATGAGGAGTTTGGAGCAGCGGAATTCTTTGACATGGGAGGCATGGAGATCACAGGGTGATTTTGTCTCAAGTGGGAGCTGATGTGAATTAGGTGTTGGCGAGGTTCGGGATGCAGAGCCAGAGCACACTAAGGGCTGGACAGGTACAGTGTCCGAAATCACATGAGGTCTGGTATAGACCTGAGTATTCCCATGCAGTGGGAGCTGTCAGAGTTAGGAGCCAATTCGGGGAAGTGGGTTCTCAGGTTTTCTGAGAGGGACCGGCAGCAGGTGTTGCTATGCAGGGTCAGGACTTCACTACATGGTGTTGTAGGTTCGGATGTGGCAGGGTACTCGGATGACAGGAGGTACATCACAGGTTGTGTGGTGTGTTGTCTTCAGGTGGGAGCTTGAAGAGGGATACAAACCAGGAAACAGATTAGACAGAGTACAGGTACAGGTATAGTGTAGCTATTTATCTCCAAGTGGGAGATTGTTAGGATTGTGGAGCTAAAAGCTTCACTGATGCAAACAGGAGAGGAGGTTGCAGGAGAGTTGCTGAGTGTCAGAGACACCGGCGTCGGTCAGGCCAACCGACGTCGGCAGGATAGGGCAGGAAGGCAACCGACGTCGGTCAGAGATCGGCCGGCGTCGGCGACCCCCAGGCAGACAGGGACCGGCGTCGGTCGCCTGTGTGGTTCGACTACGAGCTATTTACGGGCAGTTAGCTAACGAACCAAGTGTTTGCATGAAGAGATCTAATTTTAGACTGAGAGCTGCGGATCTAATTATTGTAATTAGATGTCTAATTATTGTTTGGATGAGATCTATATAATAGACTCATGGTTGTATTGGAAAAGTGTGCTAGGGAGTAAGAGAGCATAATTATAAGCTCCTTCTGTGTGTGAGGTAGAGCAATGGTGCGTTCCTCCTAGTGCCACAGTACCAGGTGTGTTGGTGCTGGATTGGAGAGCCAGCTAGGTTCTTCAGGAGTGTAGGATCTTGGTCATAGTTGCATGGCCTATATAGGAGATCTACATGGTAAGTAAGATCGTTGATCTGCAGGTGTATGTGTGTGCAAGGTCGAGGTTCACAGGTGATCAGAACCATTGTTTGATTTGCAGGTGTGCAAGGTCATATAGACAGCAACACAACAGGGAGCAGTATCAGGCAGGATCTACTTGGAGTACAGGTGTGTACTCGGATAGAGCAAGAGAGGAAGGCAAGGGAGTTCCTTCCATAAGTATGGTCTGTTGAAGTGCAGGGTATTGCAGGTTCATGGGAGATCTACTTGAAGTACCTTGAGTACTTGTGGAGCACGTGGAGTGCTTGTGGAGTGCGTGGAGCACTTGTGTTATGCGTGGAGCATGGGAGGTGAACATCAACTCTGTATTTGAGTTGGGTGTTGTGACCTGTGAGAGGGAGAGCTTTGGGGAGAAGAATTACTGTTCACTTGAGGTGTGGGAAACCTCTGTAAGGTGGTGGAGAAGAAGTGGCATCTTCTTTATTGTATTCTTTTCTGTATAAAGTGTTAATACAAGTTGTGTATTGTCTCTCATATGCTGTGTTATTCTGAATTCTAGTTACTTGGTGAATCTGGTTTATTTCCGCATTTTAAGTTGCTTGAAGTTTGGTAATCAATTGTATGTTTCCGGTTTTGCATCCTGACAAGAAACCCTTTGGTGAATATTTAGATTAGCTATTCTAGTGTGTTACAAACTTTTTTTTAATATTTTTTTGATGAATATTTTTTTATTAATTTTGTAATTAAGTATATCCTAAAAATTGAGAAAAAAATGGATAGCTATTCGTGTGACCCACCCTAACTACTCAAAAAAAAAAAAAAAACATTTTTTTTTTTTGAATGTGTGTAGAATTAGGCCTAGTTTGTTACAATATAATTTATTTTGCATTTAGATCAATGATTTTTTTTGATAAACATGAATAGGCATGTATGGGTGAGGCATGTAGTGGCCTAAAAAAGGTGTTGTTAGAAATAAATATAGTTTGAACCCTTGAAATAACACAAAAATTATAAAATCATATATTTAGAAAGAAGACAATGTGCTCATCGTAACGGTAATAATTTTTTGAATTTTGATACTGAAATCCATAGCGTATTTGATGATTGAATTTGAAATTCATTGGTTTTTCATAAAACTCTCAGTGTCGATTGTAGATGCACAGTCCCAAGCATTTGGCTCAAAAATATAATCCATTTCTAAACCTAAAGGCTTAGTTTTAAATTCAAATTTAAATGATGCATACACATTATATAATGTAATAAAGAATGTGTACACATTATATAATGCATATGTGTTCCTTTGATATAAAATGAAATAAGTAAATTTTGTGTTTGTTATGGGGGAAAGGTCCCATTAGCCATGCATCCTTATAGGGGAAATGTCAAATTTCATGTTTCTTGTAGGGGAAAGGTCCCATTAACTTTGGATAGTGAATTAAGGTACCATAACATCGCATTAGACTTTAAATTTTTTACCTATTTCAATATGTCATCGTAACTACTTATAACTAAGGTTTCAAGGTTTACCACATTAAACATTTGAAAATATAACTGATTTTATTATGAGAGGTCATAAAATGTATTTTTTAAACCTATGATCAAAACTTAACCTTTAGTGTACCAAGCATTGTGCATTAGAGTATCAATACTTGACTCTTACTTGGCAATATGTGATTGGTTACTTCTAATTTTATAGAATAAATGTTGAACAAGTATTAGATATTACATGTTCAACTTATAGTGCACTTTAATATTTATATACACTAATATTTTTTGTCAATAGGACACATGTTAACAAAAGCCTTGTTTGACAATTGAAACATGCATAGCTATTGGGATCTTTCCCCTAGTAGGGCAAGGATATACCTTACCACCTTACTTGCCTAAAATCCTACTTGCCCTTAAATTTTATGTTTCTTATTGATATTATCCTACTTGCCTAAAATCCTATCTTATCATTTTATTGTTTCTTTGATATGTTTGACCAAACCCCTTTATTTATAAAATTTAAACTAATTTGTTTAAGTGGAAAACCTATTGAATTGGACTATGTAGTATATATAATCTTATGTAAGTAGAAATAATAATTGAGCCCTTGGTGCAACAGTGCATCTCTTTGATATCTATTTCAAGAATGCTATCTAATGGAGACCAATACCTATGAATCATACCTTGGATTATCCCAAAAACATTCCTAAAATGTGTTGAATAAAATCCCTTAAGTTTCCTCCAATGTCACTTAGTGCATCTAATTCAATAGGTGCATTTTGAGGTCGCAATTGAAAGTCTAACAAGAGTCTTCTATTATTACAATTATTTGAGTTTGATTCCCATAATGTATTTAAACACATTATTCAAATTTTGCCTAAAATTAAGATCTATTGTGAAAATATGGTTAATCCTTCATTTCACACACCTCCTTCATGTCTACCCCTCCATCACACATGGGACAACCATTAACCACTCCATCCATTCCCACTTCATCTAAAGAGTGTGTCTTTGGCATGGGACTAGTCCTAATCGTACCATGGATGCATCAATTGCAAGTTTAAAAATAAGCTAAACAACACTTGATGCTTATCAATACTATAGAGTTTTATACCTTACTATGTAGTTATGATGGTAAGATATGAAAGTTGTATGATGGACCTACAATGTATTTACATGTTAAATTCTTAAATATTTTGGTCAAGTTAGGTATGTGTTTTATTTTGTATAAGATGTGGTTTTGAGCTCAATAAACTTGAAATGGACACATGTATCCATTAGTGATGAGGTGGTTTTAAGATGATGTTCCTATAGTGATGAATATATAACTTATAAAATATCTAAATGCACTACCTAGGGACTTTGTTATGCACTACCTAGGGACTTTGTTCAAAACCATTAAGGGATGACATAGACCTGACATTGACCAAGTATGACATATGTATAAGTTACCCTAGCTCAAACTCTATTGAAATTATTCAAGATACATTAAACTTGTGACAATGTCCCCTAAATCTGAGACCTGCTTCCTGTCAATGATATGTTGAGTAGAGAGACCTAATAATTATTCATGTGGATGATGAAATAATCACCTCATATAGATGGTTGATCAGAATTGAATACTAGTGTGCACCCCCTTATTGAAGGTTTAAAGACTATATATATTTTGTACATATATCTTTAATCATCTTGTTCATATTTCATTGTAATGAGCTTAAACCATAAGATGTGGATTGCAAGAAAGTAGTACATGTCTCAAAATTCTTGCTCCAACTTGGGATTTGAGGTTGAGGCTTGTCTATTGCTGAATTGTGTTCTCTCTTGCGTGTAGGACTTAATATGAATGTAAGTTTTGTGATCTCTAGAGGTAATTCAAGGTAGAGGGATATAAATAATTTCAATACCTACATGTATAAAAGTGATAACATTCAATGCTCGCTCAATTTGGATGGGACCTTAAAGTGCTCTACACAATAATTTTCATATAGTAATGGTAAGTCAGAGGCTCACACCATGTGAATTATTTACTAGACATGAGTTTATTGGATCGATGCTAATATTTAAACATTATTGGTTTATATGTATGTATGATAAATTTTTGAATAGGCCTTAGTTGTATTGGTTGGCTCAATGATGGAGCATGTCTAAGTATCAAATATGTGCATATCTGACAACTCTAACACTTCTCCAGGTGTACTAGACCTACACATGTGGAAATATTTGATTGGATTGCATGTCCTAAGGCTCTAAAAAATCTGATGCTTTTAGGATAAGTGATAGTTATAATCTCTAACACAAATATATATGTGTACAAGATACACATGTGCATACATATCTAATTGGATCAAGCCTCATAAGGATCTGATAGCTTGCTCTTTAATGCTTCTAGGACCTGACACCTCTAACAGTGTTGACACTTTCAAGCATGTACAAGGTATACATGGTGATATGTAATTGGATTTGGCCTTTTGAGGCATTTTCAACTTTGAAACTTCTAAGAATTGATGTATCTCTGATAGCTTTAACACTTTCAGGTGTATGAGGTATACACATAACACAACAAGGTTAAATTATAGAGGAAATTCAATCAAGGAGGATGGGATGCCAATTTGAACCCCTTCTTGACATAACTACAAGATCATGATATATATGATTTTGGATAAAATCAAGTATGATTTTATCTATCATGAATTGAACTAATTAGTTAATTGGTTCAATTAGGGATGTGATTTGGGCAAAATTGAGTCCATAAACCAAATATATGACCCAATCAATTGTATAATCTAGATACAATATGTATGACTTAACTAACCCTAGTTTAATAAAAAAATACAAATATAAATGTAAATGTGGCCAATTTTAACCCATTGAACCTAAATTAGAGTCTACAATGTGATTGATAGGGCTAAATTAGGTCACGTTTCATGACATGTTGATCATAAACCCTAATTTTATCATTTAAACATGTATGTAGTTCCTTTAATCCCTAATTTCATGACATATACACATGTACAAACCTGTTACACTAAACCCCCAACCCTAAATCCTAATTTTGTAACAAACACAACCTTAAGTTCCTTGAGTTCATCACAAATACATAAATTCATGAATGTGATTAGTGCTAATTTGTGAACCTATTATTCATCTAATTTTGTAAGGACCTATGATGGGATTTTGGAAAAAATTAGCTCAATTCATCTTATATATTGAGCCTTATTGCATAATTCATTAGTCTTATTGATTCATAGTCTTATTACATCATGTATTAGAGATTTATGAATCATATTGGGAATTTATGCATCATATTAAGCCTTATTGCATCATATGATAGCCTAATTACATCATATTGAGCCTTATTACATCATATGATAGCCTAATTACATCATATGATATCCTAAATGCATCATATTGGAGATTTATTGCATTGTATGATAGTCTTATTACATCACATGATAGTCTTATTGCATCATATGATAGTCTTATTTCATCATATTGAGCATTATTGCATGTTATTATAGTATAATTACAACATATGATAGTATTATTAAATCATATTAGGGATTTATGCATCATATTATAGTCTTATTGAGTGTTATTTCATCATATTATAGTATTATAATGGTAAAAATGCTTGAATATGAGCCTTTTTACTTGTTTGTATAATATATGCCTATACTTCAAGGAACACATACACATTATAAGAATGCATACATGCTATATAAATGTGTACGTATTCCTATAATGTGTATGCATTTATTGAAATAGAAACAAAAAATAAACTTTCAACGTCTATTTTTATCCATAATCAAGATTGCTATCCCCATAGACATTCCCTACATATTCTACGTACTTTTTTGGTTGAAATTTTTTTTGGAACCCACATTCGAAGTAATTTATTGGTTAATTTTGTCAAAATGGACTTTAGTTCACATTTAGGGAGGAGGAGAAAGTTGAAAAACAAAACATTGAAGCAATTAGAAGAGTTTAGATAAAAAACAAGGTATGAATGCAAGTAATTCATTCCAAACAAGGTACAAACACTAACCCTGATGAGCTAAATGCCTTAGATAATGAGGCAATTGATAATAATCAATTAAATAATGATGAAATTTATAATAATAAATTTAATTATGATGAAATTCACAATAATTAATTGAATTATGATGAAATTGACAATAAAAAATTAGATAATGTTGGAAATTCACATTCAAAGTTTAAAGTTTTTGATTATGTTGATGAAGAGCCTATGCATGATACTTTACCCACATACAATGAAGAAAATTTCATGGATTCAAATAATTATGAAATTAAACATGAAGAAAATTTTATGGAAACACGTATTGAAGAAACAAACAATGAATAAAATTTCATGGAAACATATAATGATTTTGAAACACCCTTTGAAAAAATTATGCCAATAACAACACCTCCAAGAATTATGCATAGAAAAGATAAGTACTTAATTGATGTTGATGAAAATATTTTGAAACCAATGCATAAAAAAATGTCTAACCACCATTCAAGAAGATTGGATTAAGAAGTTTGGGATAATTTCTTTCATAGATTAGAGTATGATAGTCAAAGATGTCAATTATTTGTTTCATTTTTAAAATTGCTTAAGATGAGACCTCTAATGTACACATTAGAACTAAGAACATCTAACATGGATAATGAAAATATTGAAATTGTTAGAAATTTACATGATGCTTGTCATATTTTAGGCCTGAAATCATGCAATAAAGATTGTAATGATGCCCAATGCATAATGACAACTTGTGCAGTAAGTGTTGAAATAGGGAAAAAAATGATTGATTTCAAAAACAAGTCAACAACTTGATATAAATAGAAAAAAATTAATGAAAGTAATTGCAAGATGTGAAAGACTTAATGAACCTAATATGAAAGAGATTTGGTCATTCTCTAGAAGACTTACATGAAAGGATAAGGGTATAGCTGATGCTTTAAAAAGTTACTTGCACAATTTTGGAAAGATAATACAAGAGTTTTGCCCAATGCAAGAGATGTAGTAAAAAGAAGAGTTGGTTCTCGTAATTGTGAATCACATCTGAAACATTTCTTGGATATAAATCAAACATAATTATACTCTAATTTGTTGGAAAAACATACACAAATTACTGTTAGTCAATTTTTTTTTGAGATGGCCAAACCTTTTTAGGTAAAAATAAATCACACACGCACCACTTGTTGTAGGCAACATGTTGAATTTTCCATGCACTATGATAATTTTTGCCATATTCATTGTACTTTGCATACTAATAACATTTTTTAGGAGTGTGGCATAGAATTTCCACCAAAATCAGCTAAGGAATTTATTTTAAATATTTTTTGTGAAAGACCAAATGGATAATTCTTTTATAAAAAAACATGTTTGTATGAAAATTACAACATTTATGGTGGATTGCCAGAATTAAAAAAATGTATTCATGAGGAGTGTACAAGTGTAACTGGATAAGAATTAGTTGGTTTGAGTAAATACAAATCTATGACTTATCAAGTAAAAGATGGAAAAGAATCTAAAAGGTGTGAGCTTGTTATGAAAGAGATACTTGTTTCAGAATTTATGGTCGAATTCATGGAGAAAATTATTTATGAGTATGTAAGGCACACACATAGGGATAAATGATTGGATGAACATTTCAAGCTAATAAGGGACACATTCACACTTGATTTTATTGTCTCAGTAGTTGACTTTGAAAAAAATTACATATTCAAACCATTATTGGAAGTTTAATCATAGTATTACAACTCAACACAAATTACCATATTCATGCATATATCGTTCATGCATGCACCTTATAGTATAAAGGAAGATCGATTAATATTAATGGAGTATCATTTCTATATCAATGATGACCTATCACATTGTATAGAGTATGTGCAAGGTTGTTTTGATAATTTCTATGGACAGTTGACTCAGAGGGACATTAATTTCAAATGGCATTACATTTGGTCAGGTAATTGCACATCATAATTCAAGAATGCATAGATGTTTTATTGGTTGAGAAGGATGCACTTTACCACTAGTGTAGAACATATTTAGAGTTTTATTGAGGATGTCCATGGAAAAGGGGAGCATGATGGTGCTGGAGCATGTATAAAAAGAGCCATTGCAAGGGAAGAGTTAAAATATGATAATGTTGCTAATTTGATTGATGTAAAAATTGTGGTTGACTGGTGTAATGAGAACATATGTCATGATGATCAATAAAATTCTACTATTCATAGACATTTTTTGTTAATGGAGGAAAAATATCTAAAAAACTATGACGATTGTATGACTCGAATAGGTTCAAGTGAGCTCTACTCATTTCATAGCTCAAATGTAGGTTCTTAGACTATTCATACGTGACACTAGGCATGCTTTTGTTCTACATGTATGGACTTTGTTTAGAATTAGTGTGAGTCACAAGAGTGGGTGGATGATTGGAGTTCTAAACCTCTAATTCTAATCAACACATATCAGGTTCCACTAGCATTGCAACTTATTGACATGACATCCTCACATGACTTTGACCATATATCTGATCTAGTACAACTAGGTAGAAGATTAATCTTTATGTACTATTTATTCTCATAATCTATCTTCATAATGTCATTAAAAATGATTTTTTATGATGCAGGCCATGTTTTTGTAGTTATTACAAATGAGGACAATTAAGAGGGAACACATTACTACTTATGTCAGTGTGTAGATAGAAAGAAAAAATTGACTTCCCTGGTTGTAGATGGAGAAAACATTGATTATTCCACTAGGTCTATGGTAGTCACTAGAACTTGGATTTGATGATATCTTATAAAAAATTGAAATGTACAGTTGTTTAAATACTTTAAAAATCATAGGAATATTCTACACTATTAAAATTTGGTTCTTGTATCGAATATTCAATTGCAAAAATATCATGGGAGGCCAAGAAACAAAAAATTATAGAAAGTTCATGAGTCAGACCATGAAGCTATTCTTGATATTATAAAGATTAGATTAGATCCAAGTGGTTAATTAGATTGAAATGCACAGGTATGTTGACTTGTAAAATGTAGATGTAATCAATTTTACCAAATGTTTTTGATTTTATAGGTAGTACATGCATAAATTTCATCTTTAATTATTTAATAACATTTTTTTGTAGGTTAGTGGTGCCAAATCAACTTCCAACTTCATGTGGTTAGCACCGTTAGTAAATAATTTCATATTCTTGAAGCTAAGTGAATCTTACTAAAAGTACTTGGCATTTCTACACTCTTGAACAATTGCTCATGACAAGTTTATTTCTCCTTATAGCCTTTCAAACACATTTGTTGTCAGTGTTTCCATGCTCTAGAATAGTAATGAAAATGCACTTGTGGGTGAAATTGGGTGTTATGGTTGTTGAAACATATATAATTTGCATATATAGATGCATTTGAAGTGGTGGATTTGCGCCTACCAGTCTTGGAGGCAAAGTTGCTAGTTGGA
This sequence comes from Torreya grandis, assembly GCA_037957365.1. Classification (NCBI taxonomy): domain Eukaryota; kingdom Viridiplantae; phylum Streptophyta; class Pinopsida; order Cupressales; family Taxaceae; genus Torreya; species Torreya grandis. Next base: position 2,732,074 of record JARHVA010000178.1, read on the forward strand.
GGTCAAGAAGTCTCTTCACTGCCAAAAATTTACATTTTAGGACCCTTTACTGTAACTTCTACCATGGATTTATCTTAGAGGTGATTAAGACTAGATTTAGGGTGTGATTAGAGGAATTTCTCATACACATGAGGGATCTTATGTTTCCTCCATATGACTTACAATTTTGGTTTTATGTATGACTAAAGTTAGGCTAAAAATCAACATCTTTCTTGTATTAGGAAGGGCGTTCTTGAGCCTAAAATGGGTGGTAAGTTTGTCTTCAGGGCTATATTGGAGGACAAAAACCTAGTCCTAGATGTTATTCATCCCTTTGGACATGTTATCAATGCAATTTTTCATCCAACAAGCACCAAAAATTAAATTCTTGGATCATAGCTTGAACTTTGACAATATTCATTGTGAGTGTTTCTGTACTCTAAAATAATAGTGAAAATGCACTTACAGGTGGAAGTGGGTGTCATAGTTGTTAGAACATGTGTAATATACCTATATAGATGTTCTTGAATTAGTGGATTTTCACTTTTCAGTCCCAAAGGCAAAGTTGTTAGTTGGAGGTCAAGTTGTTTATTCACTACCAAAATGTTGCATTTTAGGACCCTTTACTGCAACTTCTACCACACATTGATCTTAGAGGTGATTCAAACTATATTTAGGGTGTAATTAGAGAAATTTCCCATGCACATGAGGGATCTTATGGTTCCTCCATATGACTTATAGTTTTGGTTTTATGTATGCCTAAAGTTAGGCTAAAAATCAACATCTTTCTTGTATTGGGAAGGGCATTCTTGAGCCCAAAATGGGTGGTGGGTTTGTCATCTAGGATAGATGGGAAGCCAAGAACCTAGTATTGGATATTATTCGCCCCTTTGAACATGTTGGCAATGCCAATTTTCATCCAATAAGCACCAAAAATTGAGTTCTTGGATCGTAGCTTCAACTTTGACAATATTTGTTGTAAGTGTTTTCGTACTCTGAAACAATAGTGAAAATGCACTTGAAGGTGGAAGTGGGTGTTAAATTTTTTGGAACATGTATAATTTGCCTATATAAACATGCTAAAATTCATTGATTTACACCTGTCAGTCCTGAAGGCAAAGTTACTATTTGGAGGTCAAGAAGTTGTCTCTTCACTAGCAAAAATTTACATTTTAGGACCCTTTACTACAAATTTTACCACACATTGATCTTAGAGGTGATTCAAACTAGATTCAAGGTGTAATTAGAAGAGTTTCCAATGCACATGATGGATCTTATGGTTATTCCATATGACTTATAGTTTTGGTTTATTTAAGCCTAAAGTTAGGCTAAAAATTAACATCTTTCTTGTATTGGGGAAGGTTGTTCTTGAGCCTGAAATGTGTGGTGGGTTTATCGTTCAAGCAAAATGGAAGGTCAAGAACCTAGTCCTAAACATTATTCTTCCCTTTGGATGTGTTGGTAGTGCCAATTTTCAACCAACAAACACTAAAAATTAAGTTTTCATACTGTAGCTTTAACTTTGACAAAATTTGTTGTCAGTGTTTCCATGCTTTGGAATAGTAGTGAAAATGCACTTACGAGTGGAAGTGGGTGTCAAGGTTATTGGAACATGTATAATTTACCTATATAGATGTGCTTTAAGTGGTGGATTTACACTTGCCAGTACCAGAGGCAAAGTCGCTAGTTGGAGGTAGAGGATATTATGACAAAACTTTTGGTGAGGAGTTGAAAGATAGATCAATTATGCCAACCCATAGAACTTATACCGACAAACCCTATTTTCACACAACATATAAATTTAACATAATGCAATGACAGTTATGATAACTAAATGTATGGCTTCCCTAATTCAAGTGTTAAAGGTGGTTTGGAGGTTGGGGCAAGTCTATGGGAGGAGATATGGCCAAAGGTCAGTCCTAAAGAAGCCTAAAACCCGGGTGGGATAAGTTTTTAATAGAGTGTAGTTGTTATGCCTAGTATTTGAAGACAACAAGGGGAAACAAGTGGATAATTTGGAAGAGTGGATGTCTAAGCTTGTGAAAACTATTATTTAATATTAAAATAAGTATTATATATGTGAGAGTGGGTTCAAGAGTGAGAAATAAGGTCACAGGGTAAAAATAATATTTAAGAACATGAATTAGTACTACTAAGCCTTATATTCCTACTTAGGAAAAAGTGGGAAATAGGTACAAGCAAGACTTGAGGCCTTCAATGAAGGTTGGGTGGCATGTTTAAGGATACGGTAGGAGGTTAGAATCTATTGTATTTGACTCTAAGTGTATATAGATAAGAATTAAGTCATAAAGCACATTGAAACCAGTTGGAATGATGAGTTATATCATTCTACTCAATTATATTCATCACAAACCAAGGCAAAAGAGGATGATGACTCATGAAATTTGACCAAGAAGACATGTGTCACTAACTTTTGCCAAATTGGGCCTACAAGCAAAATATGCCAGATCTAATAAAAAAAATTGGTGGAGAGGATAATTATGACTTACTATAGCCATTAAATATAATTTTTTAGATTTTTGAAAATGTAAAGTATTCACTATTTTAGTACAGTCAACCCTATGTCAAATCACGATCAACATGGGAGCTTACCTTGCAAAAATTGGTCAATTTAGGGCACCTACAAGTTGATTAAAAGCACAAAATTTGGTAAGAATGGTATCCATGAACTAAAAATACATCCCATTACATATTAAATCTCCTATAAAGAGTGAAATTTCTCACTGTTTTGACACAGTCCTCTTGTAGTTAAGAAGGCAACCATTGGAGATTTCTAGAAGTTTTGCCAATTTTGGATGCCAAGAAGTAGTTTAGGCATTGAAAATATCTTAAAACTATAAAATATTATGTTATAAACCTATATTGTCTTATATAAATGATCATATTTAATTTTTTCATGCAAATGTTTAAAGAAAGACAAGTTTTGGCATGAAGGAAGCATGCAGGCAGCTCAAGGTAAACTATGGTAAAAAGGGTCTACAAGACAAAGTAAATATAAAAATGACTTAAAAATTGGTAATATTAATATTAATTATATAATATAAACATATATAATCTTGGTAAAGTCATATGACAAATGGAATTTCTCTCTATTTTTTCATAGTCCTCTCCATGTCTCATAATAGTCACTATTCATACAAGCAAAATTTTTGGAGTTTTAAGATGTGTTTAAGGGTTCCAAGATTAGATAAGTATTTAATAATTATGTTAATATTTTTTAAAACATATTAAATACCTTTAAAGGGTGTTCACACTCTAAATTTCATGCAATCCCCATAGGCAGACTCAAATCCCCATAGGCAGTCTCAAAGGCATAAAGGCAAAGTTGGGGTATTTATCATTAGAAAGGTGTTATGATATGTTTTATATGTAATCATTATTTTAAAAAAAAAATAATATTAGTGGAAAGGTCAAATTGGTCCTTTGGAGAGTACGTACAGGGCATGGGAAACCCTAGATTAGCAAGCTTCAAGCATTTTTGAGAGATTTAACCATGATAATTTAATGAAACTTATTAATATTTCTCCCATATACATGTAAAAGGTGAATAAAAAGGTTTTAACCTGAGATTTTATGAATATGTATGTATTATAGGACCGAGGGTTTGGAATAGGGCTAATTAGTTCTAAATGAGGGTAGGCTAATGAAGTGATAGTTAGAGGTGGAGTTGGGATATGAAATTTTACATAGACATGAAAAAGAATAGAGTTTACCTATAAATTCCATTATAATATCTTGATAAATAATAATGTTTCTATAAAAGACAAAATATATAAAACAAAGGCTACAAGCCTTGAGAGAACATTGTCTCCATAAGGTGTGAAATGAGAGTATGCTATTATTTGAGTACTTGAAGGGGATTCTACTAGGTATGTTATGATCATATAAGAACATATGTGACAATAGGCTGAGATCTTAAAACATAGATCAATATTTGGTCCTTAAGACCCAAAGAAGGTGCCTAGGAAGAATCTAGAAATAGATTGATAGGAAATTTGTGAATGAGACATGAATGGAATGAGGTAAAATATGTATGGACATAACTCAATGACATCAAGGAGGTGACACTAAGAGTACAAGGAATAAGTACTAGGTGTAAGAAGCTAAATTAAGTACTAGGTCTAATTTTCAACTTTATCCTAATAAGATATTCTCAATCTCATAACATTTGTAATCCTTAAGAATACTTTAGAACCAATCATTTATAATACTCTAAGGACAAGTGATTAAAAAAAGATTTACTTCATTGGTTTTCTTAAATATTCATGTATAAAATAATAATTCCATGTAAGAATGCCATATATAGGCATACCATGTCAATAATACATGCATTTCCATATAGGCATATACAAAATTACATCATGTCTAACAACAATTATCTAATATCGGGTGAATACATCATATACATATGTATAACACCAAAAATGAATACATTGCCATATAGGCATAGAAAAAAGTACATCTAAAAAATCCTAATCATAAAATAGTCTCCCTTTCTTTGCCTTCTTCAAAGAAGACTCTCCTTGGGATACCCTGATTATAGATGGAGATATCCCGAATGCCTTGGATTGCTCCAAGGTTTAACTATGATTACTATGCTCATAGCTCACTTACAACCAAACCTATTCAAATACACAAACTATTATAAAATTAATAAATATACATGAAACCAAGTTAAGAAACTCATGTTTTAAACTATAATAAAAAAATTATTTAAACATGCACTGACCACAATCTCATGATCCTCCTCAATTTGTTGTTGACACTTGACTAGGTTAGTGCCAAGTTCAACTACATGAACATGAATGTCAAATGATGAAGAAACATGAGGGGATACCATAGTAGTCATCTGAATCAAACTATCAAATTTCATATGATAACCCTGCATACACAATACATTCATGCATATAAGTTATAATTTCCAAAGTATATAGTAAAATTACTAAAACAAAAGTACTAAATTACAATTCAAAATTACAAGTGAATATACATACCTCAGTGAATGCCTATGTAGATGACATTACAATATTAATGCTCAAATCTATCTTGACTCATAATGATGGAGGAGTGTCCACCCTAGTCATCAGCTGAATAAATAACCTAATAATTAATAACTTGGGAAGTTTATTGATTAAACAAGTTACTAACAAACTTAGTCTTGCATATAGTCCAAGATTCAACTATAGTCCAAGTATTTGATTATTTTGGTACAAAGTTCTATATAAGGTAAACTAAGGAACACATAAGAGTGTTGAGAATATTCTTTTTAGGAATCTAATTGGTCAAAAAGTGGTTAAATCCTATTTGTCCGCAGTCCTTGTTCTTGGAAAACATATAGTTTGTAAACAAAGAAATTACATGCCTTATGTTTAGTCTTGTAACTTGTTAATGTGGGAGTTGTATGGGCCAAATGGGTCCTTAAATATGTAATTAATTTCATCTATCATATGCTCCCAACAAGGAGTTTTACCCAAAAATAGGGCTAGTAGAAGGTAAAGCTAGAATGGTGTATGTGAGGGGTAAGTAGACAAGCAATTTGAGTTAGTGACATGACCAAGGATGTAGAGAGAGATTGATAAGAAGATAGAAGGATTTATTTGACTAATATTATCATTGTTATTTGATTGCTCAAAGGACTAAGGGGATGAGTTATGAATGGATGAAGGAGAATCTTGAAAGGAAGGGATATGGTAGAGTTTGGTATAGAAGTTGATATAGCTCTACATCAATGGATATAGATAGGACCTCTCCCCTAACTAGATATAGTAGGAATTTGGGCCCCCTAAGTAGGTGGTAGTAACAAACTACTCAACCCCATCTATCTATATGGGGTTGAGGTCTAATATTTGTATATGGTTACAAGGCCTACGCCATATACATATAGGCTATAGTTTATAATCGACACTCTCCAAAAAAATAATGGGATCTAATGGCACTCTCCCAAAAAACCAATGGAATTGACTATGTACAATGGGATTAAGAGTCTATGCCATCTAAATTTATAACTCCATAGATAGAGATGAAATTATTATGCTTGGATAGAATCAAGATGGGAATTGAATCGCTAGCTATGACCATTTTGGATATCGATCATAGAGATTGAATTGATATATGTGATTAGGATAACAAGAAGTCAAGTGCCTGGGTTGGCCCACTACCTAGTTGTGATGTCGAAGGCAATGTCTCCTCATGGAACAAAGAAAAAATACATATATATTTTTCAATTTAAACATGTAAATTAGTATTTACCTTTTTAATTTGCAAATATAACTTAAAAATTTAACATTAAATTATATAAAAGATACTTGCATGTGTGTAGAGACTCCCAATGTATCCAAACTAAATGTGTATGCTAACAACTCATCAATTAAGACCATATCCTTCAAGACCCCTAAAGCACCACCATCATCATCTGAACGTCTAGTGCATATAGCACCATAACATTTGCATAAGTGGGGTTGGGTACAACCACTAGCTAGAGTATCTTGAGCATCTGTCTCTGAAAGCCTACTCATATGATGAATGAGTGTATCAGTAAGCACACTAAGTGAATTCAAAGTGTCTATCTCCATAACCTCTATCATCATAGAGGGAATATTTGAATGAAGTGGCTTTTGGGTAGGGATCCATGTAGGTCAATTATGTGCATGATGTGCACCTAGTTGATCCTGTGCAAAGCCTTTCCCTTAGGCCTTAAATTCACCATAGTTAAAGTAATTTAGAATTTGATTAAAGATAAACTCAAAATAGATTTTCCTCAAAAACTAGAAAGGGACCTCATGGTTATTACAAGTGGGATAGTTAAACACCATCCACCATCACTCTCAAAAAATTTGCTTTAATTAAATTGTGTTGGCATTGCTGGATTGGGAAACATTTGGTTGTTATGGGAAATGGGGCATTGGTGGTTGGGTCAATAAATAAGGCATAAATTTTATCTTTTTTTATATTTTTATTCTTCACCTTAGATGCTAATAATTTGTCAACATAGTAAGCCCTAAAACTATCCCTCTATGACCTCCATCCATTAATTTGACTCTGTATTGAGTCAGCTTGACCTAATACTAGCTCTAAGTTATTGGCCAAATAGGTGTGGTGGGTGTTTGTAGAAGTGGGATCCCTCATTCTCCTAATTATTTTATAAATTTCAATTTTGTTCTCCATTATGTGAGCAACTATATTCTCCTGGTTGCCTGGGGGATCTAGGGGAACTACAGGAGGGTTAGGCAGAGGGTTAGGAGGGTTGGGTGGAAGGTTAAGCAGAGGATTAGGTAGAACATGTTGAATTGTTAGATAAAAATAAAAAAATAAACCAGATGCAATTCAAATTCACAAAAAAATAAAAATAATAATCTAATTTACAAAAAAAATACCTCTTCTTCATGGTGGCATCGTCAATCTAGCAAATGGAGGGCAAAATGTAAATCTTGTAGGCCAAAATGAGATCTTGTAGGGCAAAACATGATCTTGTAAGGCAAAATGTGAATGAGAATCAACAAAATGTGAATGGAAAAAATGAGGAGGATGAGGGTTTTTTTGTTTTGTTTTATAGTTTCAATAATGTGTACGCATTATTTAAACTTATAGGAATGCATACACATTCCTATTATGCATACACCTTATTGTTATAATGCGTACATGTTATGGTTTGGGAATCCTGAGCCATAATGCGTATGTGTTATAATAATAATGTGTATGCATTATGTTATAACGTGTATGCATTATAGGTTATATCCATAGAATTATCACCCAGATCTGTGCATATACCCTTATTTATTTATAATAAATTATTTAAAACTTATGTTGTGTAAATATAAAATTATATATATATATATATATATATATATATATATAAACAACTAATTAAAATAGTTGTCAAAGTGAAAAGGTATAACCACTCAGTTATAACCATTCATTAGTTATACATTACCTTTTTGTAAAATATAGAATGAATAAAATCCATAAATACATGACATTAAGAGGGTAAAAAAATATTATTGTATAAAGAGGAGAAGTGAGATGAAAAGGAAATTATTGTGTAAATTTTTTCTCAATTAATAGATATATGCTTTGTGGGTTTTTTTTTACCTCATTGAGTTTTCACACATTAATTTTTATTATGTTTTACATACCAAATGATGCACCTAAATAGACAACAAAATGGTATTCTTACCCCTTGACTCTTTGATATCCTCATACACTACCTAAACACTAATTACCTAAGGGACCCACCGTATATTTTGTTTACATATCTAAACATGAACGTATTAATATGGAACTCAACTCATTGGTTTTTAAGGTGAGTCAACACTATAAAATGGAGGGATTGTTTAGGGCTTACATGACCCATACAATATTTTTAATTTTGAAAGTAAATTTTGTGGTTGTATTATTTTTAGACAAATTCATAAACCTACAGAAATGGTTTGCAATGGTTGCAAGAAAAATTATTGGGTTGTTGCCTATTAAAGTGCACCTTTTTCCATTCAAAATGAAAGGAGAAAGAGTTTTAATGGTGATTGTTTTAGTAGTTACATCCACCACCTTAAAAAATTTTAGCTGAAAGTCATAGCATCTAGATTAATGCTTCATCCTCATCAAGAGTGAGTTTATAGTTCAAGAGTTATTTATAAAGGTTTTTTAGGTAAATGAGTTTACCCAAAATCTATGTATTTTAGGGTCAAAATAGGAAATTGGAGATATACCCATATGAAAATTTTTAATGTAAATTGAGCAATGAAAAAATTCTCATAAAAGTTTCATGGGATTTTTTATTGACACATAGGTATTTATTCATATATAGAGTTTTTAGGGTTTCAGGGGTCAATGTTTTTAGGGTTGTTAGGATTTCATGTGGGATATTTTGTTGTGTTTGGATTTGATGTTGGAATAGTTTTATCGATGAGGAAATGGTGGATCTTGAATTTGGGGTATTTATCATGGCATTTTATTATAATTTTTATATTTCATTTTTAAATTATATTATTTAATAACGAGGCTAACATTTTTACTCTAACTAATGATCTATTAAATTTTTATTCTACCCAAGATAGGATTTTAGAGTTATATAGGTTTAGATTTTTATTATACTTAAGTTCAAATTTTGAATCTCTATCAATCCTAAAGTATGGATTTTGACACTTTAAATTATACCCAAGTTATAATTTTTATATTTACATGAAGTATGGATCCATTTTTGTTTGAGATGGTTTGTGTAGATATATTTTAGGATTTTAATTTTCAATAATTTTTGTGTAAGTTAGGGAAGAAAGAGGTGTTTCTATATCCTCAAGTACAAATGAGAAGAGTCACATATTTATATGACGTGGATGTAGGAAATTATTACTATGGCCAAGGAAACACAATACAAAAATTGAAAATTCAAAATTCCATACAAACTTTATTATTCAATATGGTCTGCACTAGAAAATGAAAGCTTACATGGCTTGCCTTGTGTTTGACCCTAAAATATAGATTAGGGAGTCTAGGATTAAAGTGTTAGAGATATCCTAAGGCACAAGGATGGTGGACTATTTCTAATTCAGGTTAATTAATTTACAAACTCAAATAAATATATACTAAATTTATTATGATAAGATATGTTAGAAATAAAAAATACATCTATGTTATATATTGAAATGATAATGAAACATTTTTTTAACTGGTTCTAATGCTAATACAAATCTAGATCTAGAAAATGAAGGAATAAGACTAGAAGTGGATTCTGGACTAGTCATCAAAATATAGATTAAACACTTTTGTGATATCAGACATTTACATTGACGTTAGATGGTTGCATCAATGTTTCTATCTAATTTGGATGTAAGTGTCTTGTATATAATACTCACTAGATATGGATGTGAATACCTAGAATATTATGGGTTCTATGTCACCTTTGCTTTGCTGTACTCAGATTTGGATCATGGGTTGACTCCCCTTTTCAAATAGTAAAACCCTAGTTTTACATCTTCATAGCAGTTGTAGGAAAAATGGGTTAGTAGACACATGGTGTTGATCTTATTATTAAATAATTTTGATGAAAATCTATCAAATTGTATCCATATATCCATGCACATTCACTTAATGTATAACTTGTTAAGTAGTTGACCTATGATGGGACTATACTTTGATTTTATATAACACTAGTGTAATTGATGACTAGTCATTCTTCATGCCCAACTCTATAGTATGCTAATGGGTGATTTTTTAGATGTATTAGATATCTTAATTTTTTTTATTTGCATATAATAGGTTTCAAAATTACATATTTATTAATGTTTAGGATTCTTTGTTAAATTTAAGTAGGTCCTTTCTCAAGGTTCATCTTTGCATACAATGCACTTTAATATATTACTAACGACATTTATTTTTATTGATATTTAACATAGTTTATTCTAAATCTCCATAAGTAAATAAATAAAAGAAAGATAAATAAATCTTTTCTTTGGGGTGGGTCCAAGAGGTAAGCCATATTTAGTTTTTATTTAAAGGGAAGGATATGTACATACCATAATTTAAATACAATAATGACTTGGTTGAGTTATATGTTATATTAATAGTCAAATCAAAGTGGTAAAATATAAGTGTAGTGGTCCACTAATTCACAAAGTATAATTTAATTATTATAAGGGTGATTTGGTTAGAAAAGACTATAAGAATTAAGATTAAAGAATATATGAGTGTTGCATAAAAGGAATTAAAATAAATAAATGGATATGGTGATATGGTGATCACAAATAAATTTTAAGGTTATTGAATCATATGTTAAATTAATTTTCAAATAGAAGGAGACACAATGAAAATTTCACTTAAAATTCTATTTATGCATAACTTCATTCTAGTAGACAATTACTCGGCCTCAAGAATAAACCCTACACAATGTTTTTATGGTCAATTCGAAGTTAGTAAGCATTTTAGCAATATGCAAAATACATTATGATTGGTAACATTACATTTTAGTAAAATCTTAAAATATAATTGTCAAGAAAATAAGGATAATGTGAATAAATTAGTGGATTAAGCAGAAGGCAATTTTTTTTCACAATTTATAAATAATGTGGAGGAGAATTATATACATTTTTATCAGTCTAATATGATTTCTTACTATATAATTATATATATTGAGGTTATTATAATATATTAGTTACATTCAACTCATATCTATTGAGTTGGTATGTTATGATATTGGTATGGAGATAAAGTAGTGACCCTCATTTGAAATAAGATATGTAGTGTTTTCTTTATTATGGAGCAAAAAGCTATTTTTTTTGAAACTTGAAAGGTAATGACTAATGGAGGCCATCTTGAGATGACTTCAAAATGTAAACAAATATGACTTTATGATAAATATTTATGTAAGATAAATATGTATAATTTATAAGAAGACATCTAATACTTTTCTAGTTTAATGTAAGATAAATAAAAAAATTATTGTAAGTGCATCACATGACAATTAGGGATGCTCATATTGTCAATATTAGAGATGCCCAATAAATAATTACATATAATAATTTATGTGTGTTGCTAGTGTTGAAATAATTTATGTTTAAAGGGAACATTTAATACTTTATAGGGGGTGAACAGACCCCTTATAATCAAAACAACTTTTTTTAGTTTGGAAAGAGGGATAGGTTCCTTAGAACTACACTTATTTGTTGTTATTGTGGTATTTTTGATATTTTAGAAAAATCAAGAAATACTTTTTTAGGGAAAAAAATTGAATTTATACATAGTTAATATCTGTATAGTTTTTTATTTATTAAAAAGTGCACTTTATTATATAAAAACTTTACAAAATAAAATATAGCTAGTCATTAAAAAAAATCATGTGGAAAAGTCACAGCCCAAAAGCATACCAGGCTCAACAAGCCTCTAGAAAGAAACAAAAGCATCTAGAAGGCCAAACTGGCTAAAAAGTCTAACACGTATGCACTAAAAACCAAAAAAGGATAAAGCACAACTAGAAAACCATTTCCTTAAGTAGCAACAATGTACATGGTAGCAGGGAATGAAGGTGATGGAGGGTCCTGAGGTTTCCCTCCCCACCCCCTCCAACTGGGGGGTCCTCATCCAAGGTAAGAGGCTCCCAACCATCATTATGTTTCTCTTGAGTTTTTTTGAAGCTGTTTAGGATTCTATTGAGGTATAGAAATGGCAATTGCAAGGCATGAAAACTTGTCGTATTAGGAAGCCACCTAGCCTCCTTAACTACCAATGTCATGATGAGATGAACCATGTTGAGGAGATGGCCAATGAGGGTGAGGAGAGTAGATCCTATGAATCTAGGACTTACAAATTTAGGACCATAAATGTCTCACTCAACCACCATGTCTATGTCCTCAAGGAGGAGTGTGATTGGGTGGCTCTCAACTGAAAACATAAGGGACATTACCCCAATGATCTAGTAGCTCCTGTAAGTGGTGAAGTTCTAGCCATAATTTCTTTGTCTGGCTCTAGATTTGAAGGGTATTAGAGATCACATTAATTTTGTTAGAAATTGAAAAAATAATTTCCATAGCTTCATCATTAAAATAATATTTATATATAGACTTACAGATCTAAAATAAAATATTAGTGTAAAAAATCTGCTAAAATCTATTGTATCTTGTAGGAAGCAAGGCTGAGTCCCCTAAGAGAGCCATTTTATAGGTAAACATTTTGGGCCTAAATGGTTTAAAAACAGATTGAATCCATCTCCAAGTAGACTAAGCATGGGGATAAAACCAAAAAAGGTTTTTAATGGTTTTTGGGTGATGACAAGCATGACAAGTGGGATTAGGAACCCCTATTTGCTTGATCTAGTCTTTAATAGGGAGCCCGTGATACATAATACACCAAAAAAGTGAGATTTTTAAGGCTCCAATAGAGTCCCCCCAAATATTATTGAATCTCCTCAGCTAGATATGGTGAAGAGGGTTAAGACTCCACCATCGGTTGAGCACCTCAGTATTGATATGTTGGGAAACAAGAAGATTATATCCTAATTTAGGGGCATAATGAGAAAAAGGAGTGGTAGTAGGCCAATTCCAATCCTTTCACCATAGGGTGAGAGAGGACACTCCAATTTTGTGCATATACTCATCAGGTATGACATTTTGAATTTCAAAAAGAGATTCTTTATCCCTTTTGCTAAGCTAAAACCTATCTTTCATAATCTCTCAGGGTAACCAATCATGAGATATCTTATAGAAAATATCGCCTATGTGTTGAATACCCTTTTTAAAAAGCCTATGACTTTTTATCCAAGGCACTAAGGAAAAGGGAACATTTTGGAAATTGAGAATAGGGGACCACCATAGAGAATGAGAATTAATAGAGAGGCCAAGAGAGACCAGTCCTAAATCCTTCTCCAACCCATACTAGGTGAGACTTAAGTTTCTCCCAGGACTTCCATATGCTTTGTATGATAAAAGATCCAGTTATTTTGACACACATAGGGGTGAGGAGGAGGGTATGCATGCCAAGTCCCCACCATGCATTTCCACCAAGAGGAGATCCTTGAGTAATGTAGTTTCTGATAAGGATATTCCAGGCTTCCTCTCCTTCCAGTCCTTGAATGATCCTATTAACACTGAGACCAATGCCCTAGAGCTTAATGATAATAAGGCCTAGACCACCTGCTTCCTTAGGACTACAATAAATGGCCTAACACACTCTATAAAACCCTTGATGGCCTTTAGAATTGGCCTAGAGGAAGTCATGAAGAATTTTTTCCAAATTGTTGTGAGAAGTGTTAGAAGGGGCCCAACAAGAAGAGTAATAAACATGAGTGGCAACCAAGACCTTAGAGCAAATCTAAAATTTCCTAGCTAGAGTAAGAGGCTTAGCAATCCAATAGGATATTTTTTCAACCCTCTATATGACATAAGACCAAAGATCAGCAAGGGAGGTCCGAAAGGCAAAAGGAATGTCAAGGAATTTAAATTGAATGTCAGGGAGGATCCATTACCATTAGTACCCCTCAAGCCAAGGGGGTTTAAGAGATAGAGATTACCTATAACATTGGGTCTTTCTCCATTGGATGGAAGATCTTGAGGCCAAATAAAAAATATCAAGGCATTGCATGACATTCCTGACTGACTCTTCATCTTCTTAGAGAGTAAGAAAGGAGTCAACCACAAAGTGACCATTAACAAATTGATGATTTGAGGTAGGAAGAGAGATACCTTTAACCAACCCCCTAGAAGTATAGTTAGCACTCTTGTCCAATCATTATATGAAGCTCAAACCTATGAGACTGGGCACCATTTATGGTGATGCACGCTCTAGCATCCTAAAAGAGCATGTTAATAGTGTGCATAAATTTTGGTCCAAAGCCAAGAGATTGAAACATGGTGGTGATAAAGGGCCATTCTATGTGGTCATAGGATTTTTCAAAGTGAATCTTGATAAAAAGAGCTTTTTGATTGGAATTTCTAGCCCATTCCATGCCTTCCCAAATAACTATCACATCATCCAAGATATAATGATTTTAAATGAAGCCAATTTGTTCACTCCTCACAACCAAAAAGATGATATGTTTGATCCTAAGGGCTAATGCTTTGGCAATGATCTTATAGGAAACATTCAATAGATTGATAGGCCTCGAGTTAGTCAAAATTTTTGGGTCTCTAACTTTAGGAATGAACTTAATAATGCCTTGATTAATAAAAGTCCCCAAAGAATTGGTATGCATAGCTTCAAGCTTAACCTAATGAAGGTCAGGGCCCATAATGTCCCATAAGGAATGGTAAAACTCACATGAAAACCTATCAATTTTAAGAACCTTATTAGTGGCCATCTATAAAATATCTTCCTTAAGATCATTAAGACTAAGAAGTTGATCACAAGTGACTCTCTGGGTCTCTAAAAGCTTATAGGGCACAACTTCCAAACATTGGGTGAGATCATCTTGTCTAATAACCATATTTGGTTGAGAGGTGAATACCTCTTGGTAGTGAACCAAAAATTCCTACAACACCTTAAGTAATTTGGTTAGGGGCTTAGCTATACCTTTAATGGCCTTGATCTTATCATCCACTTGTCGATACCAAAGTAGGACAAAAATTTCCTTGGTCACTTTATCACCCACTTTAAGCCAATGTATTCTAGCATGCAACTCAGCTCCTCTAGCATTGTAATATTTAGTAACTTGGAGTTTATGCCTCCATTAAACTACACAATCCTATAATTACACATTAAAAGGCAAGGATTCTAGCTCCTAAGAGGCTCTAATAAATTCTTGATTGGTGGCATGATGAATACACCTTATAAAAGAGGTAGCTTGTTTGCCATATATTCTAAGGAAATTGGTAGTATGTTTGATAGCATCAAACCACCACATAATCCATCTAATGGACCTGGTGGGTCTTGGGGCAAGATTCCATATACGACCAATGTGATTCAAGGTATGCTCATGCTTGAGATAGGCAGTGTTGAGGTAAAATTAGGTAGTAGGCACCCAAACTTGAGTGGTAGTCCACTCAACATTAAAGCAAATGGGAAGATGGTCAAATAGAAAGGTGTTTGGTATAGCCAAGACTAGTTGGTCTTATATAGGTATAATATAAAAAATATCTTGTTCAGCTAACAAGGCCCAATCAAGCCTTTTGAGCACCCTATCTTCACCTTGGAAAAAATTAGGCCAAGTGAACCAGGGTGAGTATGAATCTTTCCACCGATGGTGATTAGGGTTAAACAACCTGAGTTTGTTATGCAAATAGAACCATGCCTCATGTTCTCCTGCACACCACCTCATGGGAAGTTTCCCTTCTTTGTCTTCTAGTGATTCTACCATATTGAAATTACCAAAAATAATCAAGTGATAATATGGAAGTGATTCAACTAGCCATCTCCATAATAAGATATGCTCAAAAACATCATTAAGAGCATAAAGATTAACTAACCTAATTATGCAGTTTTCAAAATCAAAAAGTGTCCAAATCACATGATTTAAGGGGTCTAAACCCCATGAGATGATGTGTTAAGACAACTCTAGTGCCAATAAGTTTACAAGTCCTCCTCTACCAAACTCATGATGAGTGGCTTGACAGATGGCCCCAGGTTAGATCATGTGAGACATAGAATGGAACATGAAGTTGACAATCTTGAATTATTGTAAGCATAAAAATATTCATGTTTGAAAAGAGTTGACAACTATTTTTGATTATGTACTTATGCATTCGATTAGTAAGACCTCTCACATTCCATGAATAGACTAACATGGAGAACTATCAAGATTCATATCTCCCTCTTTCATGAGGTTTGAGAGGGATGAGAACCTGTTGAAAGAATTGACCAAGATTCTAAAATCTCTTAAAGTAAAGGGTTGTCATTTATATTTTTCTTCACCAGAGGGTGAAGGGATATGGGACTGGTGTAGCATAAATTTATGGCTAAAGGTAACAAGGTTCATAGAATCTGAGTCATTCACCCCCAAAGTGGATTATGAAGGGAGATATAAGTGTAGTAGAGGCTGATGGAGGAACTATGGTGGTGGTTTCTTGTGGTGAGTGCAAAATGGGTTTAGATGGTTGATGCTATGGAGATGGAAGGGTTTTAGCTAGAATAGTGATAATGATGGAGGCTTGTGATGGATAAGAAGCATTGTTCCTATTAGGCACTCTAATAAGAGAATTTTTGTATCTAATGATTATAGTCCACCCATTAGAGGTGCTTGTTGAGGGTTTTGGGTCAGACCCATTACATTCTTGGGGCATGGCAGAAGTGGGGACCATGAGAGGACATTCCCTAATCATGTGGGAAGATTACTGGTAATGAAAGTAGGTATTTGGCAAATTTATATACAACACTCATTATGTGAAATGGTTATCATTAAATTGAATATAAATGGAATCTTTGAGATCCTTAGCAAGGTTGATCTCAACATAGACCCTTCATTGGGGGTGAGAAGCATAAAATTTAGACTACTTATGGCAAATTAAATTCCCTAACAACTTGATAAGCTGGTCTATAAAATTCCACAAGGGTAAGGGTAACCTAGGGAACTCAATGCAAACTACAATTTTGAGTTTGGCCTACTCTGAAACTTAAAAATCCTTAGTTTAGTGAGGCAAAACAACTAAATTATTGCATATAAACTAGGGCCTATGGTTAACAATGGCCTTGAAGTGGTCAGGGTTATTGAAATGGAATATAAAAAAGCCCTTGGTGAGGTTTTGGACACCTTCTAATTTAACCCCATGATTCTGCCAATGGTTATGGACCCACTATTTGAGGAGGCTCTGTGGGGGGACTCAACCCATAAAATAAGCAACAAGAGTAATGTTTTCAAAATAGATGCAAGCTTTATCAAACTCAGATAATTCTAAAACTACATTAGGCATAGGCGTGTTTGGTTCAAGAGAATTACCTCATGATAAACCTTCAAAACAAATTTTTGTGCTTACTTTGGTACCATTATTTCTATTTCTACCACCAATAACACCTACATCAAATGATGCAAAATGAGTGGCAGTGGCTATTTATAACAAGGAATATGAAAAAAGCCTCCCAAAGGGTGGAGGGGGAAGCCAACTTAGTGTAGTAAATGCACATTTAAACTAAAAATCTTGCCTTGATCTATAAAGATTGGTAGTATGGTAGATGGGAAAGAGATTATGCAGTCACTATCATTAGGCATACGGTTGAGAGGTATGCATGTAGATGACACCAAACCCTAAAATTGATTAAAGGAGAGAAACCATTTAATTTTATCAACATCAATGTCAATATTCATATAGTTAATTTTCATGGGAATAATTTTATATGACTAAATCCCCATAAATTATTATGGGTGGTAATGTAAAAATATTAATGAAAGTTACACATAATTATGTGAAAAATTAGTTTAAAAGTAAATAATATAAAGAGTGTTAGATAAAAAGCACCAATGTGTGGGAAATTATGATTAAAACTAGATGTAATAATTATATGTGAAAATACCCAATGATGGGTGCATCAAATTATAAATACAAAATAATGAATCATATTAATGTTTATGTGCTTTTTTCTATAGTTGATCAAGTGAAAAATATCTTCACAAAACCACTATGTACTGCAAAGTCTTACAAGTTTAAAATAATTTTGGGCCTCTCAGAATTGTCATTGAGGGGGAGTGTGCATGATAATGTCACCTCCTAATGGTCATTATTTATTTCCTCTCTATATTTATTTTCTATTGTAAATATATTGTATAAAATCACCTTATGTGATTTTATTTGTAAACTTCACCTTTTGTGAGTTTATGGTGTATCCATACTAATAAAGTATTTTTTTAATGGAAGTCTTTGTGTTATAAAAGGTTCCAAATGCTTGTAAGCTTATCCATGAGAAAATTTGGGATGTACTTCCACTATCATACTAGCCTAAAGTACCTTATGTGGTTTATGGATTCTAAATATATTTTGTATTAAAAAAATGATATTGGCATGATGACGGTGTATAAATTCTTTAAGTATTACATGCTAGCCTAAATTCATCATTAATGGTTTATAGATTATAATTCATGTTGTATGAAAAAGTGACTATGACATGTATTCCCACTAAATATTAAAGGGGAGTGTTTGAACATTAATTTTTTTGGGGTTATTTTAGTGTCCCACATTGTTCTATAGTATAAATAATAAATATTATATTTATTATTTAATTATAAAAAATTATGTTGTACAAATATAAATTCATACATATAAAAATATAGGTAAACAACTAATTAAAATAGTTGTGGAAGTAAAAAGGTATAACCACTTGGTTATAACCATTCACTAGTTATATATTACATTTGTGTAAAATATAAATTGAATAAAATCAATAAATACATTATATTAAGAGGGTAACAAAATATTAATATGTAAAGAGGAGAAATGAGGTGTAAAGAAAATTATTGGGTGTAATTTGTTTTTCAATTAATGGATATACGTTTTGTAAGGTTTTTTACCTTGTTGATTTTTTCCCATGTTAATCTTATGTTGTGTTATATACACCAAGGGATGCACTTAAATGGATAAAAAAATAAGATTCACACCCTTTGACGCTTTGATATTCTCATACACTACCTAAACACTAGATACTTAAGGGACCCACCATATATTTTGCTTACATATCCAAACATGAACATATTAAGATTAAACTCAACTCATTGGTTTTTTTAAGGTGAGTCAACATTATAAAATGGAGGCATTATTTAGGGCTTGCATGACCCATGAAATACTTTTAAATTCAAAAGTAAATTTTGTGGTTGTATTATTTTTGGACAAATTCATAAACCCACATAAATGGTTTGCAATGGTTGAAGGGGAAAAAATTAGGTTGTTGCTTATTAAAGTGCACCTTTTTCCATTCAAAATGAAAAGAGAAATAGTTTTAATGGTGATTTTTGTAGTAGTTATGTCCACCACCAAAAAAAATTAGCTTGAAGTTATGGCATCTAGATCAGTGTTTTATCCTCATCAAAGGTGAGTTTATAGTTCAAGAGTTATTTATAAAGGGATTTTACATAAATGAGTTTACCCAAAATCTATGTATTTTAGAGTCAAAATAGGAATTTGGAAAGATACCCATGTGAGGAATTGTAATGTAGACCAAGTAGTGAAAAAAGTGCATAAAAATTTGACGGGATTTTTTTATTGACAACGAGGTATTTATTCATATATAGATTTTTTTTTAGGTTTCATGGGTCAATGTTTTTAGGGTTGTTAGGGTTTCACAGAGGATATTTTATTGGGGTTGAATATGAAATTATGATAGTTTTATAGGTGATGAAATGGTGGATCTTGAACTAGGGGTATTTATCATGGCATTTTATTGTAATTTTATGTTTCATTTTTAATTAGATTATTTAATAATGAGGCTAACATTTTCCCTCTATCTAGTTATTTATTAAATTTCTATTCAACCCAAGATAGGATTTTAGATTTGTATGGGTTTAGATTTATGTTATACCTAAGTTCATATTTTGAATCTCTATTGATCCCAAAGTATGGATTTTGACACTTTATATTATACCCAAGTTACATTTTTGATATTTATGTGAAGTATGGATCCATTTTTCTTTTAGATGGTTTGTGTAGATATATTTCAAGATACTAGTTTTAAATAATTTATCTTTAAGTTAGGGAATAAAGAGGTGTGGTTATGGCCTTAAGTCCAGATGAGAAGAGTCACATATTTCTATGATTTAGATGTGGGGAATTATTGCTATGGCCAAGGCCACATAATAGAAGCATCACAGATTCAAAATTCCATACAATTTTTATTCTTCAATATGGCCTACATAAAATATAATTTTTCATGCCTTTCCTTGTGTTTAACCTTAAATATTATTAGCGGGTGAATGCAAAAATATCAAACCATTGGGAAAATATATGTGACACATGGATACAAATCATGTTATCCTTCCTATTGTGTAGTTAGTTCAGGTTGTTTCATGGTTAAGTCTAATTTAGTCTTCTCACATGGATTTATGAATAAATAAAATATGAGTTAATGCATCTATGCATTAAGAATGGATTCAAAGGTTATAATAATATAATCTTCGGACTATATATAGTCTTCAAATTTTAATAGAATAGCGTTGCTAGTTTTTGGACTGCTAAATATTTAGCAAGATGTTTTTATTGATTAAAAACATTACACAAATTATATTAGAGATTTGTTTTCTGATCAAATATATGTAAAGAAGGTTCTAGTTGCTGCAATATTGTAATAGATACTCACTATGTTGTTTTATGGTATTATTATGTATTTAAGCCTATGCTCTATAAGATTTGGTGTGAAAAAATGATTTCCAATTGTATTTATTTTGTGATATCTATGTCTACTTCATAATTACAAGTGATATATGTGTAATTCTATTCTTGATAATCAAACATCTATAATATTACTTCTAAGTTAAGATTCTACACTTACCTTTGACTTCTTGTAGTTTTAAAGCTAAATCAGATAGCTATCCTTATAATTAACATCTTCTAGTGAAACCCTAGGATCCTCTGCTAATAATGGTGTGGTGAAAATGGATCTCACTAGATAAAAAGATGGTTCGATGGTTACCTAGTTCAAGAAAGTTAAAAAACTAGTTAGAATAGAAGATTCATAATTTCAAAGAGGGAGAAACACAAAGGATGGGTTGTATTATGAAATAAATTATACAAAAACATATCTATAGTGAGATCTATGAGATATTTTGGTGTGAATTTCTTAGACTATTAGCTACTTGGTTGGCCTGATTGGAATACCATTATCTTTTATTCAAATCTATTGATGTTATTGCATAGATTGAAGAGAAGATAGAGTGGTTATAGAACCTAAATACCCATTAGACTCATGCAATCGATCATTGGATAATTACTACTATCGATGGATACATAATGGAGTTTACTATATAAATTTATATATATTTTAAAGTGGTAAAGGACCTATTTATTAGGGTGATAAGAGGTAATTTTATGTACAAACTATTGCTGTTAATCAAGATGTTGGATATAAAAAAGGCCATGGTGCCTATTCCATCCATTATGGAGTAGTCACCCTGGGTGCCATGGAGATGTGTGTGATATTAGGGTGAATGGTAAGATGATAAATAGATATAGATTGAACCTAAGTATATAATGGAGAACCAAGAGGAGAGATATCATAAGAAGACTCTAGAGCTAGAAAGAGATCCACGAAAACAAAAATGGTGGAATAAATAGAATGAGACCCAATAAGTTATGAATAAAATAAGGATTTATAAAAGATGAGAGTGAGAGAGAAATAAGGGAATATGAGTGAGGATATGAGAGGAGTAAGGATGTTAGGCATAGTATGGAGAGAGAAAGAGAAGGCAAGGAGGATCAATCAAGAGAGGAAGAGGAAGAAACTAGTGTAGGAGTAGATTAGGTAATCAAGAATTCGTAAATGTATATAAGGGTATTCCATGGAAGATAAATGAGATTTATATATAGTCATAGACATAACACATGTTCAAGTTATGATAAATATGTTGTTGGCGGTATAAACCATTCACCATGGGAGCACACAACCCCCAAGACTATTTTTTTTCAAAATCATAGCAAAAATAATTCAACTTTGGAAGATGAAGAATGACAAGGACAATTCACAAAATAAATTAAATAGAAAGGAATTGAGGTACATAAGGTAGTGCATCATGAATTTGCATGTAGTTTTATTGAATAACAAAAGAAGAATATACAAGCATTAATACTGATATAGACAACCCCATGATTATTTTTGCAAGCAAAAGAGTTTATCACATATATTAAAATATTAGAACAAGAGTAAGAGGATAAAGATACATCTTAGTCTGAGTCATCAATAGAAAGAGCAAGAACACAGAAAATATTAGGTATTTCCTTCTACCCAAATAATAATACCAATATTTTTCTTTGTCACAATAATTCTATAGATACTAGTTGTTCAATAGCTGATTGTGATACTTGTGACCAATAGTAGTATGGAAGTTCAGTTGGGAGCCTTTATCAATATGACACCTTATGATGGGCTATAGACCTAGATTAGTACTTTCTCACCTATGACATGAAGTGGTAAGTTAAGGGAATTACTGATGATGCAATAAATAAGTACAAACTGATTATAACTTTGTGTGGTCATGCATTAGAATTCATATACCGTATAAATTTTAATCAATCAAACCTGGAATATATAAAAGACATGTTTATCATAAAATTTAAAATCATAAAGTGTTCTAGTCAAACCATACAGGATTTGAAATAAATCTGACAGGGCAAAAATAAACTGTCAGTGAATATGAACGTAGATTTTTTGATATGATGAATAAAATATAATTTATTCCAAAAGACAAAGATAAAGTAACATGGTTTTTGGAAGGGTTGCAGATAATAATATGGTTCACCATCACATAAAATCTATTTAACAATAAGGCAGATGTAAGGGAAACCATGATTAGGGTTGAATAGATTGAAGACTATGGCTATGCATCAGCAAAAACCTCAAAGATAGGAAACACTTTATAGACATTGCTAAGAATAATGGATCAATATAAAGAGAGGGGAGATAAGCCTAAGCCAATCTTATGGTGAATAGAGTGTGGGAAGGAAGGGCATGACAAGAATGAGTTCCCAATAATCAAAACAAAGTCCTATAAAATCTTTAGAGTGATAGGACATGCGATGTCTCACTGTCATCTACTAAAAGAGTATGTCAATAATCCATAGAATTTGTATTTTAATTTATGTAAGTTACCTAATCACGATGAGAAGAGTTTCAAACCTCTCCAAGAATTAAACGCATGCATTAAAAAAAACATGTCCGCAGTTAATGTGTAAAAAATAATTACTACAACTCAAACAATTCCCAAACTAGTAACTAGCATGGAAAGTAAAACATAGATAGGTTCACTATGGTTTCTTCAGGAATTCAAAATCAATCTTTAGGTATGAAAGGTTGGACACCACCAATGCAAACGTGGATATATCCATCCCAAAACTGGACACCTCATATTCCCTAGACACAACAAGCAACTTGGATGCCATTGCTTCTTTAGTATCAATAAGGTGGGTATGATGGCTTACATCACCAATAAGGATGCAAAGTTTAATAGGCCTTTGGGATCTTTGGGTAATAATAATAAAATGCCTAGGGATTAGATGAGTATCTAGAGGAGGATATAGGGGAGGATACTGAGGCAGTCCATAATGAGATAGGGGAAATATTTATCAGTGACCTTCAATCTAGTGTTATTTATGTGGAAAATTTAATCATGTATAAAGGAATTGTTTATCTAATCCTCAATGACAATCTTATTGTGTTTACTAGAGGGTTTTGAAGGAACATGATACAAAATATTTCCCATTTTTAGATAAACAACACATGGAGAAGGTTGTAAGGAATGTAAATATGATTAATACACAACCCAAAGAAGATTTTTTAATGCAATCAATCATATGCCAAAAACATATAGAATAAGGACTAAAACCTATAAATATTTCATAGGATCAGGGGATAAGAAAGGCTGGCCAAGACAATTATCCTAAACTAGTCACAAAGAAAGGGTTAATGTAGGAAGCTGCATAGATTTTAAAAATAATCTAGCAATAAGAAACTACCGAAGATGATGTTACATCTATGGATGCATAGATTTATGGAAGATAGTGCACATCATGCAATAAGATGGCATTGTCACTGTCCTAATGTATTTAATGAAGTTACTCAACACATTGTAAAATAAATACATTTCATGGAATATCATAATCTTGCTCCATAATTTTTTGAAGTGCATGTAAAAAGGCCAATAATTAATTGATAGAATTATATGGTATGTAAAGACTAAGAAACCCTGGGACTTTGAATCTAGGATAGATATTGAGTTAGCAGGGTATGAAATACCCAACACAATATTTGATTTTAGTAGCACCATTAATATGATTCAAATATATACTTGGGTAGATATTAGATGACCTACACTATTATAAAACCATGTAACTCTTAGTTTTATGGATTATGGATGGGTTGAACCTATTGGTTACTTAGAAGATGTGGTAATCAAATTTGTAGAGTTGAGGCTGTGGGGTGACTTTGAAGTCATTGACATGAAGAATAACAAGACTCACTACCCTGCATTGATACATAAGAAGTGAGGATATGATGTCTAGATGATCATCAACACAATGTTGAATAAATTAAAATCCCATCAAAAAGATAAAATCATAATAATTATCTTGAATAAATGTATACAAAGACCATATTGGATCCCCAAAGATCCTGATTTACCATATGTTTATAGAGAAACTACTAGATGAAAGTGAATATAGAAGATAACTAACAAGATCTATGAGTTACTAAATGTATCTTTATTTATGATAGTTATATCTCACCCATACACTCTCTATGTAAAAAAATGTTACTTTACAAAAAAGTATTAAATCATATAGGGATCCCATAGTGAGAAAGGGGGATGTGCGATCAATGTCTGTAAGGTCACCAAATCAATATGAAATAGATTTTTTCTACCTAACTAGTCATAGAAATAAAGATTACATAGATCCCATTCCAAAAGGATTCCTACCATGGGATATAACTTCTTCAATGAATGGGTATATGATATGCACATTCTCAACTAGTTTAAGGGAGATTATGAGGTACGTTCTCTATAGATGATCTTTGTGATAGAGTGCCAAATACCTCATTATTCTTCCACTGAAGATGCCAACTAGTTTATTCCACGATTTCAACATGTATTATATATTTATGATAGGGTGAGAACTTTAAATTATGCACTAAAAGGGAGTGCTACAAACTAGTGGTCAGTTCACCATGATGAGAAGCTATGATAGGATGAAGCCTACAAAATACTTGTAGCATGATTTAAATTACTAGATGTCATTTGAAAATACTAACCAATGTTCCAATAAGGATACTATCTAGAACTTCATATATATTGATGCGTTGAAGTATGGAGTATTGAAGACATGGCTATGAAGTACTAGGTGTATGTTTTCAAATACACATTAGACATGTTCCAACTACCTAGTACATACATCAGGAGTGTAGGTGAGAGATAAAGCATTTTACATAGGTCTAAAATGAATTCATTCAAATGTTCATTTTTGAATATGATAACCCCTAGAAACATAAGGCATTAAAAAATTTAAATACTTTTTTATGCAATAGATGGGTCTAGGACTTAGATGGTATCATTGAGTCATCCTTTTAACAAAGTGCAACCTATGACTTGAATGAGGCCTTAAAAATTTGTAAATATAAAAAAGGGAAAGAACAAATCCTAGTTTAACCTTGTCATATGATATAATATCAAGATGATGAGACATCCCATTCAAACAATGAGGATGACATGGATTTAGTGATCTAGGCAGCAATTTAGGTGACAATTTGGGTGATAGTTCCACCCCAATTGATGACGGAACTTCTAGGAGCCATAACTTTTGCACCGTAGCTCCAATTGACTTGCTGTTTAAATCATTGAAAAGATAAGAATGAGAAAAATGTGAGATGGCATGAATATTTTCTCAATGAAGTTTGACCCCATAAAACCTAATGGAAGTGCCCTAAATTTCAATTTTAGTAGTGTAGTCTAAAAATAGCAAGTTTCTAAAAATAGTAATTCCTTGAATTTTGTATTGTTTTAAAGTGTGGAAGTTGAACCACTTAATCTCCCTTGATATTGGTGACCTTCCACATCCTCCCCATACTTTAAAAATGGGTATAAATGAAGATGTAACCTGAAATAGAAAATCAAACATCTCTTCCCAGAGATAAGCATATAGTTGTATTGCGATCTTGAGTAATAATACATCTCTTCTTAGAAAATTCATTATTACTATGTTTTTGAAATATTTATCAACTAGAACTTTTAAATTTTGGATTAGTGGTATCAGAGCAGTTTGTCTTGAGAGTGTATGATCTCGAGGATGAGGTCAGGCTACAAGAAGCTTGGGTGGAAAACAACAGAGCTTCGAAACTATCCACCTATTCACTCCAAATGACTTCAAATGGTAGATGACACTGAGACATATGATCCTTTTAAGGAAATGGTGAATGAGTCCCTCTAATGGTAATAAACATAGATGCTACAATAATTTGCCCAAATTCTTCAACAACTCTTGATGGGAAATTTTGGCTCCTCAACTGCACTTCTTGGCTCCTCATCCATGGAATGTCCTTCAGTGCCCCAACACCCTTCAAGGTTTAGGTGAATTTTGATATTCCTAAATTTGAAGGCAAAATTAATGCTGATGTAGTAGAAAATTGGTTAGATTAATTATCGTCCTACTTCTCTGTAAACAAATTCACCGATGGAGAAAAGATCACTTTTGTTATTTTAAAAGCATCATTGCTTGTGAAAAACTAGTGGGAAGTGTACAAAAAGAGGTTCAATATAGATGACATTGGCCTTGAGGTGAAACCTACCTAAGATGATTTTATGGAAGCAATAAAAGAAGAATACTATCCCATTGGAGCATATGATGATCTGTACATACAGTGGCAACAACTTTGCCAAGGTAAGGACCAATTTGTTTAAGATTACATAGATATTTTTCATTTTTTGTCTGCAAGATTGGGCATCCAAGAAAGTGAGAAACATAAGACTCTCAAATATCATGGTGGAATACAATGGTATATACGGGGGGAAATGGAACTCTTCAATTTGGAAACCCTTAGTGAGGCATACAAATTCACAGTGAAGATTGAGCAATTGCATGGTAAAAAGAATACGAAGAGTCAGCCCTCAAAATGGAAAAGTGACAAGGAAGGTCAAACACGAGGCCAAAATTAGAAGCAAAAGGAGTTTTAAGATAAGAAACCCCAGAAGGGGAAGGTTGGAAAATGGTGTGATTACCACAAAAATAGAACTCACTCCAAAGAAGAATGTTGAGCCATCAAGTCATTGCTTTTTGAGTCACAATACTCAGCATCTACTACTCTATCTCATACACAACCCACAATTGAAGAGGATGAAGAATAAATTGTAGACGCTAAGCCCGACACCATCGTCACTTCATCACAGACCCATGAGGAAAGGTTAGATGACAAGGAAAGATTGTTTCACTCCAAATTATGGGTAAAAGGTAAGCCTCTACATTTCATTCTTGGTAGTGGGAGTCAAAAGAATTTAATCTCTGCTAAAGTTGTGAAAAGCCTAAATCTATCCATGAAGCCTCATCTAAAGCCATATAGTATTGGATGGTTGAGCCTAGGTAGAGACCTCCCTATCACCCATCAATGTATTATTTCATATGCAATAAAACCTTTCCAAGATGAAGTCTTGTGTGATGTGGTCAATCTACATGTTTGTGATGTACTCCTTGGTCAGCCGTTCATGTATGAGTGACATGGCATTTATGAATCATGAACCTGAAGAATGACCCTCACTCTTGGAACATGGTGCTATAGGGTACCAAAGGTACCACCTCCCACATCTATCTCCCTGGTCAGTGCTAAGCAATGTAAGAGATTGGTGGAGAAGACAAAGCAATTTATTCTCATGGTGATCAAACCACAAAAATCCAAGAAGGTTGATGTTGCAGTCTTGACTACACAATCAACACAACAACAAAAGTAGATAGGATAAATCACAGGATAATATGATGACTTATTCAAGTCACCCACATGAGTTCCACTATATTTCCAGGTAAAACATTCTATCGATTTGATCCTAGCATCACCTTTGCCTAATAGTCCTATGTATCACAAATTAGTTTTGGAGAGTGATGAAATAAAAAGACAAATTCAAGAATTGATCTAAAAGGGTCACATTAGGCCAATCTCTTCACCTTATGGCAGCGCAATTATCTTGGCACCAAAAAAAGATAGAATATGGAGGCTTTGCATTGACTACCAAGCCCTGAATAAAATCATTGTGAATAATCACTACCCTCTCCCTAGGATTGATGACCTAATGAACCAACTCCATGGTGCAAAGTTATTCACCAAAATTGATCTCAAATTTGGCTATCACAAAATTCCCATTGATCCCACTGATGTCTAGAAGACTACATTCAAATCTAAGGAGAGGCTCTTTCAATGGTTGGTTATGCCTTTTGGCTTAACTAACGCACCTGCAACCTTCATGAGGATGATGGATGACATCCTATGACCCTTCACCAACTCATTTGTGGTTGTCTACTTAGATGACATACTCATCTATAGTAGAACATGGGAGAAACATTTTCAACATGTTCATAAGGTGCTTCAAACTCTTCAGGAGCACAAGTTGTATGTAAATCTCGATAAATACACATTCAAGATGACAAAAATTCAGTACCTCAGGTACATTGTGAATGAGGAAGGGGTCCATGTTGATCCAAAAAAGATTTGGGTTATTCAAGAATGGCCCACACCAAGGACCCTCATAGAACTTCACAACTTCTTGGGCCTTGCAAATTTCTATCACAGGTTTGTTCTTAGATTTTCACATGTTGCTTGGTTACTAACGCAAGTGACTAAAAGAAGAGCTAAATCTATATTTCAATGGTGTGAAATACAACAAAGGGAATTTAAGAATTTAAAGAACAAAATTTACTTAGCCCCTATTCTTGCCTTGCCAGATTTGCATCAACCTTTTGAGTTTATGATATATGCATCTGAATATGCCATGGGAGCTATCATCATGCAACATGGCCATCTTATTGCATATCATAGTGAAAATTTCACTAATACAGTCAAGAAATATCCAACATATGATAAGGATCTGTATGCCATTGTGAAAGCCTACAAATAATGGGAACACTACATCTTGGAAAAAGAGACGGTCATCCACAATGACCATAGACCATTGGAATTCATCTAGACACAAAGAAAACTATGAAATGAGAGGCACCAAAAGTGGGCCACATATCTTCAAAAATTACATATAATAATAATAAAAAAGGGAAGCTCAAATATAGCTATAGATTTTTTGAGCCATTTACCAATTACTGCACTCACAATAGTTTTTTACTTGTGTGGACATGAGACTACGACTTGGGGTGCTCTGTATGAAGTAGATCCTACCTTTGCTAATACATATCAGGTGCTTCAAAAAGGTAAACATGTTTTTGATTTATATTTGCAAGATAATGTCCTCTATCATATGGGGCACATCTATGTTCTAGATATAGAGCAATAGAAGATGATATGGGAAACACATTTTAGTAAGATAGCTAGACACTTTGGTATAGAGAAGACATTGGCAATTTTTCAAAAACACTTCTATTGGCCCCATATGTGAAAGGATGTGTAAATATATCTCAAATATTACACCCCATGTGTGATAGCCAAACTAGAAAATAATAAGCAAGGATTGTACACGCCATTGCCAGAACCAACTAGGCCTTGGGAATCTATCTCAATGGATTTTTAGGGTTGCCCACTTCAAAAAATGGTAAGGACTGTATTTTTGTGGTAGTTGATCATTTTTCAAAAATGGCTATCATGATTACTTGTAAGAAAAATATATCTATTGAATAAATTGATCAACTATATTTTAGTCATGTATGGCTCCATTTTGGTCTCCCCAAGTCCATTGTCTCAGATCGAGATAGTAGGGTCCTAAGCATCTTCTAGTCTACTCTATGGAAGATGATGGATACCAAGCTGATGAATTCCATAGCCTTCCATCCATAGACTAATGGTTAGATAGAGGTGGTGAACTACTTGATTGTTCACATGATTCAAATGTATCAATCCAAACATCCATGTACATGGGATGAGGGGCTTCTGTTCATATAACATAGATATAATTGGGCCCTGCACAACTCGACCAAACACAGTCCATTCCAAGTATGATTTGGGTTCTAACCCATGGCACCAATTGAACTAGATATTCTATTATCCACCATGTAATACACAACTCATGGAAGATCTGAGGCAATAAAAATAACAAAGTTCATTGAAAAAATGCAACACATCCAACAACAAGTTCATGACATCCTGGAGAAGATGAATTAGAAGTATAAGCAATGCCATGACAAACATAAGATTACACACCATTATGATGTGGGTGATAAGGTTTGGTTATGGATTTAGAAGGAATGACTTGTAGGTCCACACAAAAAAAATTGGCCTCTATGATATGGTCCCTACATCATCACCATAAAAGTTGGAGAAAATGCTTTTGAGTTGAACCTACCAACCTACCTTGGTCTGCATCTAATATTTAATGTGGAGCTCCTCAAACCATATCATCCACCTCTATTTGACACTTCAGTCATAGTAGAACAATTTGACATTAATGAGCTTGATCCATACAATTTTTGTCTAATGGAAGAGGATCAAATTGTGGACACCTGGATGAAGACAATAAGAGGACGCTCTATTCTACTTTATCGAGTCGTCAAAAGGGGCCAACTTAGCCACCAAGATGAGTGGCTCATAGTGACTTAAATTAAGATATAAATGCCACACCTGATGAGTAACATTGAAAAAATGGGGACCATTTATTTTAAAGGAGGGAGGAATGATCCAAGTAGTAATTTAGGTGATAATTTGGGTGACAGTTCCACCCCAATTGATGATGGAACTTTCGGGAGCCATAACTTTTGCACCGTAGCTCCAATTGACTCATCGTTTGAACCATTGGAAAGATAAGAATGAGGATAATTATATGAGATGTCATGGAGCTCCACTCAATGAATTTTTACCCCATAAAACCCAATGGAAGTGCTCCAAATTTCAATTTTAGTAGTGTAGTCTAAAAATAGTAAGTTTTTAAAAATAGTAATTCCTCAAATTATGTATTGTTTTAAAGCGTGGAAGTTGAACCAATTAATCTCCCTTGAGATTAGTGACCTTCCACATCCTCCCCCTACTTTAAAAATGGGTATAAATGAAGATGTAACCTAAAATGGAAAATTAGACATCTCTTCCTAGATATAAGCATATAGTTGTATTGCGTTCTTGAGTAATAATACATCTCTTCTCAAAGAATTCATTGTTATTGTGTTATTTATATGTTCTTGAAATATTTATAAACCAAAACTTATGAGTTTTGGATCATTTAGTTAATCTATTCGAACCTTAATGACATCTCAAGCCACTTTCAAGCCCAATCACAAAGTAGATATAAGAAGAAAGGTTGTGACATATTGACATCCTAGAACAACAAGCCCAACTAATGTTGTGTGCATCCATACCTAAGGGAGAATGCAACATATATCAATAACCTTTTATTTAATATGTGGGGAACATTGGAATAGAGGTTGTTCCCAAGCTAGCACATATTGGTGATTATTGGTCTTAGGAAGACATCAAAAATTGTGTAGCTCTTAAGCGATTACCATTATGTATTCCCTACTAAAGTCATAGAGGCTAAGGGTGTAGATCCCTCCTTAAGATAAATGTACATTGACCTAAAGGAGTACAAATGCCTAATCAATAAATAACCATACTAATTGAATCTAAATATGAAGCTCAAGGTGAAAGTTGAGTTGGATCACATGTTAGAAGCTGGTATTATATTTATTGTAGATAAATCCGAATAGGTTAGTGATCTATACCATGGGACCCAGGACCAAGTACATAGGGGATAACTAGGTTTGGCTATGTAGAGTGAATGAGTAAATCTAATTTAGACATAAGTAACTAAACAAATTCAATGGATCAAAAGTCCTATTTGTAGGAAATGTAACTTCTATTCATTAATGGTGAATAGGGAAAACTGGTACAATATGCTATGGTACATGTATCATAGGGCAGATACATGAAGCATGATATCTATGTTATGACTATGCAAAATCATTGACACATGGCTAAATGTGTAGCTTAAATAGTTATACAAGTAAAATAAAAGCTCAGTTATAACTACTATCAGTTACCAAGAAGACAGTTACATTAATTCATCTTTCAACATGGATGACGGTTGAGGAACCTCCTAGATCACATAGACAAAGTGAGTCAACACGTAGATGTGCTATGTAATATAATAAGTTTAAGAGTATATGAGTAGGATCTAATGGGGTACATAGGACTATGGAGTATGTAAGATTAAGGCACATGGATCTATGAGCTACAAAGGGTACAAGATTCAAGTAGGCAAAAAATTCAATGTGGAGATACAAGCATGTGAGGGTGAAAAAGTTAGTGAGAAAATACAAGACTTGGTGTAGTTTTATGAGTTATGGATGGTGTAGTGAGTAGAGTGCATGGTGAGGTGAAAATTGCATGATCTGAGGTGACCACTACACTAATGTTTGAAATCTAGCATGGGACTTATATGAAAGGTTGTTAACCAACTTCTTTCAAAGGAGTGTGCAATATTGGGTGAGATGTGCACACATTGCATAAAAGAGAAAATGAGGAGTGAACTCAGTGGAGTAGAAGCTATTCATGGATAATTCACCATTTATTGAAGAGTAATGGTCTCCATTACATCAATGAGTTATGGAAATAACACTTGAAGTTGTTGTAAAGTGTACCACTTAGATTGATCATCAAATTGTCCAACCTTGACCACTCTAAAAATTTGATGTGTGCCATGGAAGGTGTATGTGCATATAAATTCAATTAATTGGTCCTTCTCTGCAAAGCACAAATGTGTAAGATCTAAATTATAAGGATGTTGTGTCACTATTTTCTCAATAAGTGGAGTGTAAGGCTTGAAAACATCCAATTGAAGATTAGGTCCATGTCTAAGTATTGAGGTAGATCAATAATGAAGGAATTCTCACTAGATACATATAAAATGGGTTAAGGACCATAGTGAAGAGGCTTTATCTTTTAGTTTGGACATTTTAAGTGCTCTTTTTAAAGTTGCAACTAGAGTTTATCACCAACATAGAATGCATGAGGTGTGTGATGTATATTATAGTACTCCTTGTACTTTGCTTGGGTTTGAGAAAGAATATATTGAACTTGCTAGTGAACAAACTAAGTGTGGTGAATAAACTTATCATTTTTATCCACTTTCCATTCCCATGCATGTGACTCAATGCCTACTGGGGTGTGGTGGGATATGTCTAGTATTGCTAAAGGTTAAAACCCAAGAGATGTTTGGAATAGACTGTAGCCTATAGAGTTATGAAGAGCTCAATTGTAGGCATGTTAAAGGTACAAGTGATTATCATCCCAAGTGTAAGCATGCAAATTTGCATAAGATGAACAAGTGTGCAATTGATCACTTTGGTTTGCCCATCTATTTAAGGATGAAAATAGTTGATTGATCCAATTGTGTACCCATCAAGTCCCACAATGCTTGCCTAAACTAACTCATAAAGTGTGGATCTTGGTCAGAGATAATAGAGGTTGGTAGCCCAAAATGAACCCAAACATGGTTGAAAAATCCTATGCATTGCCATTTACATCAATGTATTTTCTACAAGTGACCATGATGGCCATCTCAAAAAACTAATCCACTACAATGAACATAGTGTCATTATTTTCATTTTATCATAGGTAGTCTAATCATAAAATCCATGTTGATGGATTCCCATGGTCGTATAAAACTGGTAGAGGTGTGTAGAGTCCTAAATTACTATTCATGGGCTTAGATATGCAACAAAGAATGCAAGACTTGATGTGGTGCTTGATGTTAACATGCATATGTAACTAGTAAAAATGTGATTACAATGTGGCTAGAGTTTTTGTCACATTGAAGTGCCCTGAGGTCTTGTCATAGTGCACTTCCTAGATGAGTCACTGGCAAGGTGTATCAGTGGGAACATAAAGATCTCTAAGATTTTAGATAATTTGGTTAGATAAATAGAACTTTGGTATTTGTTTACCTTGTGTGAGTCTAGTGTGAAACACTACGAAGTCTTGGTCAGCTAAGTAAAGAGGTACCCAATCTATGAAGTTATGGCTATGAGTTTCCAACACCATGATGAATGCAGGAATAGGTGGTTATCTAAGGTAGTTTACAGTCTGGTTGTCCTTCCCTTTTTTTTGCTTGATCATGATATGTAATTTTTATAGGTAAGTTATCCATTTCATATGTCACACATTTTTTAGCTTGTTTAACATCTATGAGAATTGAAGTGGTTGATGGTATGGATGAACAACTATCTCCTTCCTGAGAATATAGTGTTTCCATTTATTAATTTATTTCATAATATCATATAATTCCTTCTCATAGGTGGAGTAAATTTTCACCATGTCAATAAATGTATCTAAGTAGTATGTGATCAAATGTCCATGTTGTATGAGCATTATATCAAGTGCATAGTCATATGCATCAGTGCATATTTTAAAGAAGTGCACAATACCATGCATTATAAGAATAAAAACTATG
The DNA here is from genome assembly GCA_037957365.1 of Torreya grandis. Lineage (NCBI taxonomy): Eukaryota > Viridiplantae > Streptophyta > Pinopsida > Cupressales > Taxaceae > Torreya > Torreya grandis. The sequence goes on from JARHVA010000178.1 coordinate 2,766,749, forward strand.
TAGAGGCTTTTCTTGAGTGCCTCAAAAGCACGTTGTTATGCATGAGTCCAATTAAACTTGGATTTGGCATGGGTGAGCTAGAAAAGAGCCCAATATATATGCAATAAACCAAGGATGAACCTGTGTTAGAAGTTAGAAAGTTTATGAAAAATCCTCATTTTTATGAGATTACATGGAGTAGGCTAATATTGGATCACTTTTATCTTCTCTAGATCTACTCTAATGTTGGTGTGATGAATGATGTAGCCTAGGTATTAGATTTATGCTGCATCAAATGTACACTTTACTAACTAATCTTGAAACTTGTGTTGTGTAAAGTGTCTAAGATGCATGAGATGTGCTCTATATTCTCCTCCCAAGTCTTTTTGAAGATGAGGATGTCATCCAAGTAAATAATTATGAAGGATCTTAAGAAAGGCCTGAGTAGATCATCCATCACGTGCATGAATGTGGTTGGTGCATTGGTGAGGTCAAAAAGCTTGACCAACCATTCACACAATCCCTCTCATGTCTTGAATGTTATCTTTCATAAATTTTAAAGATGGATTGGAACCTAATGATAACCTAACTTCAAGTTGATCTTGGTAAGTATTTCACACCTTAGTGATGGTCTAAGAGGTCATCAATTCATGGTAGTGGGTATTGATTCTTCAACATGATTTTGTTTAGTGTATGATAGTTAATATAAAGTTTTCAAGACCCATCCTCCTTGGGTGAAAGGACTATCAGACTCCCACAAGGTGGAGAGTTAGGCCTGATCTTGCCCTGATCAAGGTGATCTTGTATCTAGCACTAGTTCATCATTTTCCCAAACTGATCTATGATACATGGGCTATTAGGAAGTAAGGATCTAGGAATGAAATCAATGTGGTGTTTTATTACACAACATGTTAGAAGGCCTTCAAGTTCTATGAAAAATTCACTTTATTGCACCGGTAACTTATCAAGCTATTGTTGATGTGATGATGTGTGAGTGCTACATGTTACAAGGGTACATTTTGTTGTTTTTTGTTGCACAAGTGTGTCAGTGTGGACCATAAGTAGCATAAATTTTTGTGCATGTAATATAAGCTTATAATACTTCTTGGTAGAGACCAAGGTCAATTTGGTCATGAGCGCTGACTTAAAGAGGTTGTATAAGTGATCTTACATGTGAATAGTCCAATGCTATGGCTTGGATTGATATGTAGCTTCATGATCATACAAATATAATATACCAAATAAGATGTCATAGACCTCCAAAGGTGAAATGTCACAAGTGATATTGTCCTCCATAAGATTCATTTTTTACTAAAAAATGCATTACCATCAGACCTGTATATCTTTACCCTACTATAGCCACCCCATAGATTATAGCTTAGGATTTGTAACATTTCCAAGACCAAGGTGTTGAGTCATGGATTTCATGATGATGTTTTTCTAGATATCACTATCAATGATGATGTGAAGAGGTTGACCGTTTTGGTGTGGAAGAGGAGTTCACACTCCTCATAGATGTTAATCACATTGGTGTTAGTGCTCAAACAAGAGGCATCTATATCAATGCCATCAATGAATGTGGGTCCTAATGCATATTAGGCAAGCAAAGCCTACTATGCATGGAATTTAGAATCATCATGAGTGGATGAGCGATGATGATGACATCATTTATCACTAGACTTCTTGCCTTTGTCTAAAGCAAAAGGCATTGGAGCCGATGGTTGTTGAGAAACCTTCTAGTGTTACTCTCCTTTGTGATAAGTGTGTTGTTTTTAATTCTATACATAAGGCTTTGATGTGGAATTATGCATAGGTAGGGCCTTGCATGTTACATTAGATGAAGAGGTGGCACGTTGCTTCATCTTTGCCTTCACTTTAATTTGGGTGGCATTGCGATATGATTGACCCAATGTGTTATAAGTCAATAACTTCATCTTCTCATAAATATAAGGTGAGAGTCCACTAATGTAATTTAAGACCTTATGTTGATCATTTAGGTTCTCATATAGGTGCATAGAGTAGTCATATAATATATTTGTGTAGTATTCAATAAACTAATCTTTGTGTTGGTGTAATTATTGGAATTTGATGTATTCATCTTTAAGGTGGCATAAAGGGTAGTATTCATTATTAATCACATGGACAAAAGTATTCCAAGTGTTAATTACACTCTTGTGCACTGAAAACCTCCCACTAGTGAACCATCAGAATGGACATCTTTAGCACTGTGAAGGTGATATTTTCAGCATTAGTGAAATGATTTACTAATAATCACACCTTGAGTTGTTAAGCCTAGGCATCCAATGATTTAGAATTGATCTTGCCTTCAAATAGAGGGATGTTGAGATTGAATTTCACTTTGACGGGGTTGAACTATACTAGTAACTCATAGAATTGGCCAAAAAGTATAATGTACTATGCCTCTAGAGTGTCATCAATGAGTTTATTTAATTTTGGTGCTACCTAAGGTTGATTCTAGGTGTTATCCATCTTACTATTGCTATGGTGTTCTTATGGATATTCTAAAACAAAACTGATTGACAAACCTTCTTTCGTGAGTTGTACTCATGTGTTTACAGGCATAGAAATAGGATAGAGCTTCAAGCCCTGATACCAATAATCTTTACCATGGGTCCCAAGACTAAGTATGTGGGGAACAATTGAGTTTGGTTATGCAGAGTGAATGAGTAAATATAATTCAAATAAAGGTAACCAAATACATTCAATGGAGAAAAAGTCTTATTTTTAGGAAATACAACTTCTATTCATTAATGGTGAATAGGGAAAACTAGTATAATATGATACAGTGCATGTATCACACCCTGTGATAAAAATGTAAACATGATATCTATGTTATGACTATGTAAAGGCATTGACACCTGTCCATATGCATAGTTTACATACTTATATAAGTAAAATACAAGAGTAATTACAACTGGTGTCAATTACCAAGAACACGGTCATGTCAATTCATCTTCAAAGCTAGATGATGGTTGAGGAACCTCTTAGAGCATGTGGAAAGGGAGAGTCAACACAAAGATGTGTTATGGAATTGAAGAAGTTGAAGAGTCCATAAATGGGTGCCAATGGGGTGTTTAGGATTATGGAGCACACGAGATCAAGGTGCATGGATTTACAAGCTAAATAGGGCCTGAGAGTCAACAAGTAGGCATAAAAATCAATGTGGAGCTATAAGGCATGTGAGGGCGGCACAAAATTCAATGAGTAAGTGTAGGACTTGGTATGGTTCTACAAACTGTGGAAGGTGAAGTGAGTGGAGTGCATAGTGAGGTGTGCAATCTATGATCTGAGGTGACCATTATAAAGGAGTTCACAAAATTATGTGAGACATGTGTGTGTTGCAAAGAGTATAAAATGAGGAATGAACTTGATAGAGTGGAAGTTTTACATGAATCAATTAGTCCTATGGTTTTTCAACCTAATAAGATTAGTGAGATTCAAATTTGTGGAGACTACTGTAACTTGAATTAGGCCTATGTCAATGACCCATTTCCTATCCCATTCATATATGAAATTTTCAAAGCAGTTAGAGGCCATGAAGTGTATTAATTAACACATGGTTTCAATGGATATCATCAAATATTGATCATAGAAGAAGATAGGGACAAGACAACTTTTACAACTAAATAGGGTTTCCTCATATATAAGGTAATGCACTTTGGTTTGAAGAACACACCCATGGTTTTTATAGAGTTTTAGTCACAACATTTAAGGATTTTATCCATGATTTTATGGAGGTCTAATTGGATGGTTTAGCAATGTTTTCTCTATTTAGAAATAATTTGTCTAAGCTTAGACTTATTTTGAAAAGATGTAGAGTGCTACAAATTACACTCAATTTGAAGAAATGTTTATTTTTCATGCCATCTGGGGTTCTAATATGACATGTAGTTTGAAATAAAGGTATTTTGATGTATCAAGATAAGATCAAATTAATTATGGTAATGCCTCCACCAACAAGTTCAATAGATATGTGATATTTTTTTGGACATATAGGATACTACTAGAATTTTATTAAGAGGCACACAACCATAATGACTCTTTTTGAGAAGTTTCTACGTAAAGGAACATAATTTTTATGGAAAGAGGAATACAAAGTATCATTTATTGAACTAAAGAAATGAATAATGATTGCATTGATTCTGATCTTCCTAGATTAGATTAAACTATTTCATGTTCATGTATATGCATCAGGAATCATAGTCAGAGCTATATTGGTGCAACCTGAAGAGGGTGGACTGGATCACCCTATCCACTTTACAATAATGAAATTGTCTTATATGGATTAAAACTATACAAAAAATGAGCATGAAACTTTACCTATGGTGTTCACACTCTAAAAGTTTTGGCACTACCTGTTGGCCACACCTTTTGAGTTATTCACTGATCACTAGGCACTATGATACCTAGTTAATAAACCCTTTCTCAAACACATTTCTAGGTGGTTGATCCTATTTTAGGAGTTTCATTTTGAATCAATGTTAAGTTGATCCATGAAAATATGGGTCTAGATCATTTGAGTAGGCTAAATAATTATGAGGAACTGGAGGAGATCCCAAGCAAGTCCTTAGATGCCCATTTTTTAATGTCTGTGATTCCTAAGCATTTACAAGATATCATAATTTTTTTTGAATAAGGTGTATTTATAAAAATATTTGTAGATAAAGATAAGAATCAACTCATTACTAGATCATTTCCATATAAAATTGTTAATGGATTTCTTTATCACATGGGCAAGGATGAAGTGTTGTGTGGAGTTACACTAGAACATGAAAGGCCATAATTTTTAGGAGAGGCACATTAGGGAATTAGAGGGGGTCACTTCATAGGAGACACCATTACAAGGAATATTTTATAGTGTGGGATTTGGTGGCCAAATTTGTTTCAAGATGCTCAAAAATTTGTGCAAAAATTTGATGTGTTTCAATAGATGAGTAAGCTGAACTAGAGAGATGAAATGCCTCTACAATCGATGCTCACACAATATCCTTTTAAATAGTGGGGAATTAATTTTATTGGGCCTATAAATCCACCCAATAAACACAATAATGTGAGGTATATATTCACTATGAGGGGATACTTTACCAAATGGGTATAAGTTATTATGATAACCCATTATAGCGTGAAGGGAAAAATGAAGTTATTGTACGATAACATCATTACCATATTTGGTTTCCCCATAAAATTGGTAATCAATAGAGGTAAATTTTTTTTGAATAAAGTGATAAAGAATATCATAGATGAATTCTTAATATCACACTATAAAAGTACAACTTATCATCCCCATGCAAATGGACAAGTTAAGGCTATGAATAAGGTACTTGGCAAGATGCTTTTAGGGATATGATTGGGAGGATCAACTTCTTATAGTGCTATGGGCATATAAAACACACTATAAACATGTGATATGGTTCAACCTATTCTAGTTTCTCTATGATTTATAAATGGTCATGCCCATGGAGTATATAGTACATAGTCTGTGAATCACAATCATTATACACATGGGTGATCAAGAATCTTTGACATGTAGGTTACAAGAGTTAAATCACATGGAAAAAGATAGATGTAGGTAATCTTAGACATAGTAGGTGCATAAATGTAGACATAAATATTGACATGATAATAACCTATGCATGAAAGATTTTCATGTGGATCAACCGGTCTTGATTTATGATAGTTGATTTAGAGCCTTCCCAAATAAGCTCCACATAAAATGGAAAGGACCATACATCATCTATGAGTTAACGCATCCTTGAAAAATGGTCTTAATTGATTTACATTACATCATTTTACTTATAAAGGTGAATGGTATTAATCTCAAACCCTACTACCAATGTTGATAGGTGTTATAATCACACCATTTTATATTAGGATTATTTTTCAATTATTTTGTGTGGGTTTGGATTATTTATTTGAATCTATGTGCGTATATAGAAGGGTTATCTAGTATATTTTTACAAGTGGAACATCATTTTGATCGTGTATATTAGTAATTAGGTCTAATAAAGACATGAATGGTGGGAAAGAAGGAATAATGATTATTTATGGCCATTAATGATGAAATAAGGGATGAGATTAAATTATATCTCAAAAACACTTCTAGGTCAACATAAAAGATAGAATAATCAAGTATGATAGGTGAATGGTAAGATGACACATCCCATCACATATTTAACCTACCACAAAAGGGGATGTTAGCTCAAAAAAGGGGATTCCAACTTAGTAAAATGTAATCTTGTTAAAATAATGATATTAAGCACATGAGTGGGGGACAAAAAAGTGTATTCAAATCCATGAGATGTGAATTGATCAATGGGCATGAATATCCATAAATACATGATACCTTGAGCCCTTATGATATCTTATTAACTAATCTAATTATGAGCACTTGTAGTTTTTGAGCATTTTAAATAAACTAGATTGTTTAAAATCTTCATAAAAAATTAGAATAATAAAATAGGTGATGGTTGCATACAAACATTCTCAGTTGAGAAAAGGACTCATTATGGAATAATAAGAAGACATAGGGATGTTTATGCCAAATGATATTTATAGACCCAAATGCGTATGATTCCATCAAGCTCATAGAAGAATGCATGTTTTTCCAAGAATAAGTTTAAGGCACACAACCTTTAGTGGTATCAAAGTACATAGAATCTATAACATAGATGTTTAGTGCCTGATATGGTTACCCACATTTGGTTAATTGGGAAACACAAAGGATATACTTCTAGGTAAATTTAAAAAATCAAAGATTTATCTTTCCTATGACATCACCATATATGTAAATGAAACTATCATGGTGAGAGTAAAAAGAATGATGACAAGAGGAAGACCTTTGGGCCCATACAAGTCCAAATCCCCACTTATTCTACTATAAATCTGAGATGCATATATCATATGTAATCATGGTATCCCAATGGATTATATCCAAAATGAACTAATTTCTATTTTACCAAAATGCATCACCAAAAGGTTTTGGTAGATGATTAAGGCCACTAAAGAGGAAACAAAATGCATCATTGATATCACACATTGCATGATAAAAAAAATGAATAACTCAATTGGTTAGATTTATGGGTGTTGGAACTCATCAATAACATTTAAAAAGTAATGGCATCTATGAACCAACCCTTTCAATACTGATTCTTAATTTTGTTATTAGCATTTACATAGTTAAAGTCTTTAAAAGCCGTAGTTCATCTAGATCTAGAATATTAGCTTAATGTAGATTTTAATAACCTCATATAGAAGTGGGAGGAGAACACATACTTTTCACATCAACAAATATTCAATTTATAGTGGGATGAATTGGTGGAGCTTATTGTTAGTAACCCTCACATCCCTCTTGATGTGATGTAATACTTAGGTCAACATGTAGTGGTGATGAAACCACCTCAAGGAATAGTCATTAGAATTTATTAACCCCCCAATGCACTTGATATGACTTTAAATTTATTTATTGACATGGCCATAGTGTAGAAAGAGATTTCCAATCAAAACAAACTAGCCACACAAAGAATGACTCCATTGCAGATAATAACACTAGGTATTTCAATCATAACTTCCAAAATAACAACTTCAATGCCATAAGACTATGAGAACACAAAGTCCTAGTAGATCATATATATCCTTCTCCACATAGGTGTAAGACAAGGAGATAGAAAACCTAGTTGGATAATCCTCATATCCCCAGGATTATATCTCAATGCCACTAACCTGACCTATAGATGAATAAGTAAAAGGTGCATCGAATGATGATGGTTAACATGGCCAGTAACTTATATGAGAAGGAAGAAGAGATGGAATTATTATTTTTGAAAGTGATGCACATTGTACATATATAGAATAAGTTACCACATCATCTTTGGGTGGAATTATCTACTTATTCCCCTTCAATTATTATGGGCACAATTATCTAAAATACTAAACTTCATAAAATTCAAGAGGATATTTCCATAGGAGGATTTGGTAGTTATTCACAAACATAAACCTTTGATCCTATGCTATAAATTCCTCTAGGATAACTTACACACAATAATTGGATACTGTGACTCCATAGGCAAACTTCAGAGGAAGAAGAAAAATCAGTAAACATTAAAATTTTTGTGCAATAAGAATAAGCTATGCCAACTTCACTAGCCATTCCAACCACACATGTAAAATAATATCCTGAAGAAACATCACCATGATTGAGAAAATTACAACTTCCCTTTAGTCAGAAGAAAGACCATGTCAAGAAGACCAATGTTTAGGCAACCATGATTTCTTTTTAAACATCATAATCTAGTGAACACATCACTGACATTGAGGAAGTGGCTTTAGATGCACAAACGCAAGAGGAACAACAAGCCACATGTGAAGAGGTAGTGAGGGTAGCTCAAATATGAGATTGGTAGTAATAAAAACATCATGCCAAGGTAGAGGCCAAGCTAAAAGTAGAAGAGGCACAAAAAAGAGAAGACACATAGGTTATTATGTAGAAGGCACAAATAAAAAAGATACAAGAAGCCTAACACTTACAACAAGCATAAGTGGAAAAATAAGAAGCAAAGAAATAAATAACATAAGTAAAGCAAGAGTAATATACTATAATGACGTAATAATCATAACAAGAAACTAAAACTAAGGCTAAGTAGGATGTAGAGGCTAAGGATGAGGCCATCATAAAGCATGAGATAAAAGTGAAAAAAGTTTAGGAGAAGCTATATAAATAATAAGAAGATAACACAACCATTTCAAAGAAGGAACAAGAGTGAAAGGACAAATAAGTTACTACAAAATGTATATAAGAGGAAGAAGAATGAGACATAGATTAGTGCAAGCAAGTCTATTTTTAGTCTGTATCACAATAGTTTATAAACTATCCTATTTTAGAAGTTTAATTCTAGTGGCAAATCATATTGTATCATTTAGTTTCAAGAAATATTAGTGCCTATTATGAATATTTACTAACTTTTAGTTTTGATCATCTCATTATTTGCAAAGCTGGAAAGATTGAGATCATCTTTCAAAGGTGACCCATTTAAATGACTTGTTACACCCTTAGGTCTTCCTCAAAGAAGAAGGGGACAAGTCTGGAAGCCTATTGAAGGGAAGAGTTCAGCTACTCAGGACCATTAGCACCTTGATAATCTTGAAATCCTTATTAACCACCCCATTATTGAGGACTATCACAACTCTTCTATTGATTCTGAGACACATAATCATGTCTATTTTTTAGCTCCATCTCAACCAGCTAAATCCCCTCCCAAGTTTGATCCACCATGTCCACCTCATTCACCCCCTCGTGTCCCTTTGCTATTTTTTATTGAATCTACTATTAAACCAATCATGAGGCATAGGGACCAAGATGATAATTCATGTCCTACCTTCTACATTCTTAGATTTAAGGATATCAATTTTGATGAGATGAAAGGATATCCTAATGAGGTCCCAAATGAAATTAGGAAATTCCTCTCAAATTCTAAGGGAACAATGTAGTGAGTGGTGATTAGCACCTAAGGGATTTTTAAAATATCATTGAATATTATGAGGTTGAGTATGAGGATGTGTGCATCAATATGTTTGTGCACACACCAAAGGTAGATTCTCATGAATGGTTTAATTCCCTTCCTGATAGTTGCATTGATTCATGGGAAGAGATGCAAAATGTTTTTAGAATTTAGTATGGTGCTAGGATTCATCCAAAGTTTCTCTTGGCTGAATTTGAAAATATCAAGAAGAATCCTAATGAGTGTGTGCGGGACTTTAACACAAGGTTCAACAAAACCATAATGCAACTACCTAAAAACATTAGGCCCAGTGATACAACATGCTTAATAAAGTATTGTGATGACTTTGATAAGAAGGCTATGTATTTATTGAGGGATAAATATCCCACTAACCTACGATTGACATTTAAATATAGCCATCCAAATTGAGAACAACATCAAGGCTGTGGGAAATCCCTTGAACAAGTAGGCTAATGTGAAGCTAGTCAATTTAGAAAAAAAAACCCATGAAGATAGCTAACTTGGAATAAACTTTCAAAAATTTACCCTTTTTTGTCAAAATAATGTCATATAAGTTGGCTAAGGCTAAAAAAGGGGGATCTTTCAGGTGTCTACCAACTATGAATGGGCTCCAAATCTAAATCAAGCACAAAGGGGGCCTATTTTCCACAATTGAGATAATGATAGAAGGAAGAGGCTTGAAGGTGAAGATAAAATAGAAAGGAATCAGAATAGAGGGGTTGGAAAAGAAGTGCATGATCCTTTAAACACCAAGGTAAATGCTAATTTTTTTGATTTAGACATTGATTGGTGTGATAAGTAATTCCTTCCACACCCTCCATGTGATAATACTAAAGAAGTTGATGAAGAGTCAGATGAACCTTAATATGCATCATTTGGTGATGATATTTTCATGTTTGATTATCAAAAAATCAAGATGAATCAACTGCCTCCACATAATTACTGACTTATACTATGTTTGATTAGTTTTGGAGTGCTTTTGAAATGGAGAGTGTGTCAAATTGACTTTACTTGTGATGTTAATGTGGCACAATCATATGAATTGCTCATCCATGATTTTGATCTCTTGCACTCTATGATGATAAAGAAATATCCTAGGGGAAATCCATCAATTGAGGATAGGAAACTATTAATTAATGTAGTAGCTACCCAAAAGAATGAGTACAACTTGAGAAGTAGGCAACTATGTGCTGCTCCTCAAGACACTACCCCTATAAATTCAAAGGCAAGTAATGCAAGAAAGGAAGTAAAGAAAGCTATAAAAATCTAAAAAGCTTTGAAAATGGCACATGTAACCCAAGTTTCTAAGCCTATAGGTGCACCTATATATTATCTAGCATGCCTAGGGGTGCAAATGAGCTTAAGCAAAATCCACCTTTGAAGGCTATTGTCAAAGTTTCAAAACCACACCAACCTTATCCACTTCATATTTAAGTGAATGTAACCTAGATGAAGGTGTTGTTACCCTTACACTAAACATGCCTCTTCTTCAGTATATTATATGTGATATGGCTCAAGTGTTGAGTCAGATAAAGATCACTGTACCACTTATTAAGTTATTATGAATACCTAAACATACGATGAGGGCCTTTAAATATTTAGAATTTGTGAAAGGTCAGTTGTAAATGAAGTTGAGTTACCCCAAACACCCCCATAAGAAGATGACAAATCATAAGATGTTGTTGAACATGCTCCAGAGGTCTATTTGGGGACTACACTTATAGAAAGTTAGCTAAATGTGGACCCATTTTATATGACTCTACTAATTAATGGTCTAGCTATGCATAATTGTATGTTTGAATCTGGTGCTTCTTGAAATGTTAAGCCTTTGAGTATCCTAAATGAGCTTGGAGTGAAGTTCATGTTAGCCTTTGGTAAGTGTTATGCCATGGACTCAAAATAAGTTCTAATTGTTGGACAAGTTAAGGGATTGGTGGTGCAATTAGCATTTCATCCTAGAAATTACTTAAACATGGATGTGGTGGTTGTGGACTACCCACCTAAATAGGGGATGTTGTTGTCATGTAAGTGGGCTGCCAACATGGGTGGAGGTGTGCATATGGACCTCTCCTACACCACCATTACTTTGGAGGGTAAGATGGTTAGAATATATAGAGAGCCAAAGATGTTGCATGTGATTAAAGATCTAAATCATGCTTTCAATGAAGTGTTGTACATAGATGCTGACCTTGGCAGCTTTGTTGGGAATGTTACTAAAAAATAACCTATTGTTATTGATGTAGATCTTGACAAAGAAATTTATTTTGGAAGATGTGCTTTGATGGAGCTTGCTCCAATCTTGGAAATGGATTTGGGGTTATTTTCTATGCCCCTAATAGTAAATGCTTTATGTTTTGTTTTTAGTGCACTAACAATACTGTTGAGTGTGAGGCACTTTTGCTTGGTTTAAGGATTGCCCATGAATATGGATTCAAGTGTTTGATTGTTAAGAATGATTTAAAGTTGGTGGAAAAGCAAGTCCATAGTGATTTTTCCATGAAAAATAAAAGGTTGAAACAATATCAAAATGCTATTTGGGACTTGTTGGAGTTATTTGATGCATTCAATATTTATTATCATGATAGGAGTTTCAACCAAGAAGTTGATAGAATTGTAGGGTTGGGTACTCAATTTGACATTAAAAATATGAGCCCTCATTATCAATATCAAGTGGAGGTGATTATCAGGCCTTCAATCCCAAATAATGTTCATCATTGGTAGGTTTTTGATGATGATGAAAAAAATAAGAGGTTTCTAAATTGTGAGGCTAAGTTACATGATTAGCTCATAGAATTGAAATATATGGTTCAAATTTGTGATGGGAAGGAGACCTTGTTTGGGAAAGACATCATTCAACTAAAGACAAACACTATTCCAAGAGGACTGGTTAGTTTAGAAATATATTTTGATTGAGCTGATAGAATCAAGTTGACAGACTCATTCATTTCAAAAGACATAATTAAGTGTAACTTGGGTTCTCATGAGAACCCAAGGAAGGTTTGGTTGGGTACTCACTTAAGTGTAGATAAGAAGAAAGCTTACATGTAGCTATTAAGAAAGTGCCAAGATTGCTTAGCGTGGTCTTATTCTAAGATAAAAGCATATAGGGAAGATTTGTTCTAGCATATCATGCCATTGAAACCTGATAGCAAACCTTTCAGGTAGAAACAAAGACCCATTAACCCTATCTTTGCCACCAAGATGTGGGAAGAGTTAAAGAAGCTAAGGGATGATGGTATCATTCAGCCCATCAGGTATTCATCATGGGTTACAAATTTAGTACATGTATAGAAGAAGAATGGTAATATCCACTTGTGTGTGAATTTTAGGAATCTAAACAAAGCTTATTTAAAAGATAGTTATCCCTTGCCCAATATGGAAAACTTGCTACAAAGTATCACTAGTTTAGAAATGTTTTCCACATTGGATGGATTCTTAGGTTACAACCAGGTTGTGGTCAAAGAATTTGAGAGGTCTAAGACTATGTTCACCATGCCATGGGGCATGTATGAATATATGAGGATGCCTTTTGGGTTGATGAATGCTGGTGAAATGTTCCAATGAGCTATGGATGTTACTTTTTTATGGATAATTAACCAATTTATTATTGTGTATCAGGATGATATCACTATGTACTCCAAAATAAGAGAAGTGCATTTAGTGCATCTAGAAAAGGTGTTGATTAGGTGCAGGGAGTTTGGTATTTCACTTAATCCTAAGAAGTGCCATTTTGGAGTACAAAATGCCAAGTTGGTGGGATATATAGAGTCTAAAGATGGTGTCATGATTGATATTGAAAGGGTTGAATCCATTGACAAAGTGCCTATCCCACACTCCAAGAAAGGAAGTCAATCTTTCTTTGGAAAAATTAACTTTTTAAGGAGGTTTGTGTCTAATTTTGTAGAGATTACTCTATGTATTACTTCCATTCTAAAGAAAGACCATACCGTCAAGTGGGAGAAGAAGTTTGTGTAAGCATTCAGTGACATCAAAGGAGCTTTGAAGTTAGCTCCTATCTTGGCTAGTCCTGATTACACAAAGTCATTCCAAGTATTCTCTTTTGCATCATATAATATTGTTACTACTATCCTATTGCAAATGAATGAAGGTGGTTATGAGTATCCCATAGCTTTCTTTAGCAAAGCTATGCAAGGTCCTAAATTGAAATACACTATTATGGAGAAATAAGTTTTTACTCTTTTGAAGGTTGTTAAAATGTTCAGGCTATGCATTTTGAGTTAAAAAATTATTGATTATGTCCCACACACCATGGTGAAGGACAATTTAACTCAAACTAAAGTACCCAAAAAGAGGTGTAGGAGGGTTAAAAAGTTACAAGAGTATGGTATGGATATGTAGACCACCAAGTTAGTAAGAGGGATGGGTCTAGCCAAGCTTATGGCTGGGATAAATTTGAAAGTTATTGAGGTAAACACTGTTGTTTTTAATGTTGATGATTTTGAGTCAATTTAATGCGTCTCCATGGTATAAGGATATTGTTTACTACTTACAAATTTGAATTGTCCCCTTGGCTTGGATAAGAATCAAAGGAGAACTCTCAAACTGGTCTCCCAAAAATACCTCTTGACTAAAAATGGACTTGTATGGAAGAATCTAAATGGGGTTCTCCTGAGATGCATTTTAGAAGAATAGATTGATGTCTTGATTGAAGACTTCCATAGTGGAGTGTGTGGTGGCCATTTTCACATAAAGTTACAACTCATAAAATTTTGAGAGTTGGTTATTGGTGGCCATCATTATTTAAGGATGTTATTCAGATAGTCAAAAGGTGTGAGAAATGCAAGCGCTTTACTAGGAGGATGAAAGCTTTAGGTTCTCTTCCCTTACAGCCTGTGGTGATTGGGAGCCCATTTAGGCATTGGGGAATGGATTTTATTGGAGAAATCATTAATTCATCAAGTGTTAGGCATAGGTGGATACTAGTTGCAATTGATTACTTTACCAAATGGGTTGAAGTAATACCTACAAAGAAAGCAACATGCCAGGTAGTCATGGATTTATTACTAAATCAGATTATTAGATTTGGTGTGCATATTAAGATAATTATCGATAATGGCATGAGCTTCAAAGCCAAAATTTTGGTTACATTATGCAAATATTATGGGATTAAATTGACTTATGCTTCCAAATACAACCCTCAAGGGAACATGCAAGTAGAATCAAGTAATAAGAACTTGCTCAAGATTATTAGAAGAACTTTGGAAGGAAATAAGAAGAGGTGGTGTGGACAGTTGAAGTTTGCCTTATGGGCTGATAGGATTACACATAAAAGAGCTACATGTAGAATCCATTTTGAGCTTATCTATGGATATCAAGTAGTTTTGCCTATGAATTTGTAGTTTCTAACCTATCAAATCATGCAACAACTAGAAGATGATGAGCAAATCAAATACTATGAAAGCAGGGTTAACCAGATTGTTGAGCTTGATGAAATTTAAAGACAAGCTCATGAAAGACACCTCAAGTTCAAGGAGAAGTTAAAGAAAATATTTGATAGAAAGATTACTCCAAAAAATTTCTAAGTAGGTAGTCTGGTTCTACTTTGGGATAGCAAGCATGAGGAGAAAGTTAAGCATGGTAGGTTTGACGCCTTGTGGATGGGTCCCTATTCCATTGACTATCAGATTTGGGAACATACCTTCTTTTTGAGAGACCTAGAAGGTGAAATACTAGAGCTGCTAGTCAATGGTAAGCATTTGAAGCACTTCCTTAGATGAGTCTATAATTTATGTACCATATTATATATGTTGTTTTGTTCTTTCATTGATTTATCGCTCCTTTGCTTTGGGATTTGTTTGTATAGTTTCCTTTCTTTTTATTGTGTGTTCATCTTTAGATCCTCTTGATCTATTTTTTCTAGTTTACCATTGTTTTTTTTAGCCTTCATGGGTGTTTGTGCTTAAATTGTTAAGTCTTAACTCTGTAGCCCAATAGATCAACACCTAGTATGGTATTCTGTGGTAAATTTCACACTTGCAAGAGGTATGCATCCCTAGGCAAGAGCCAATTTTAGTGCCCAAAATTGCACTGGGAAAATTGGGCCCTTTTTTGTATCGAAGTTTATGTCCTTAGCCAGATTTATGTCTGAATGTTTTCCTTTGAAAGGTCAAGTTCATGTACATAATTTTATGAGTCTTTTGTCTTGTCTTTGCTTGGTGAAGGTGTTCTTTCCCTTAGACTTTTCAGGCCTTTTTCATGAACATAATGTCTGATGGAAATAGGTCTTCAAAATTTTTGTCTTGGATAATAAGTTCAAAGACTTATTTCTGTCAAACCTTTTATCCACTACAAAAGTTCCAAAAGAATTCAATGTCCTATCACTTTTGGGCTAAGTATTTTACAAAATTTTTGAAGGGATATTTCATTGGTTTCAAGTCATTTGTTTTGGACTTTTTATCTACGATAAATTTTTTTAAGGGCACTTGCCCTTCGAGCATTTTACTTGCATAAAAAGCCTAAAGGATTTATAAGGTCATTGTCTCAGCGAAAGGTACTTTTCAAAAATCTTGAAGGGTCATTTTGCCTTTGCAAAATGTTTGAAGGATTATTTCCTTTAGGCATTTTTACCTTGCAAAATTCCTAAAGGGTAGTTTCGAAGGGTGAAGGACACTTAAAAAAAATTTGAAAGACACTTTCGAAGGGCCATTTACCTTTGAAAAATGTTTGAAGGATTATTTACTTCAGGTATTTTCCCTTGTAAAATTCTTGAAGGATATCTATAAAATGTTCAAAGGATAATTTTGGATCTGGAGGACACTTACACAAGTCTTGAAGGGTCAATTTGCCTTTGAAAAATTCTTTAAGGGCACTTTTAGAAGGTAGAGGACACTTACAAAAATATTGAAGGACATTTTCAAGACTTTCAGAGGGTTACTTTGCCTATGAAAAATGTCCAGAAGATTATTTCCTTTAGGTACATTGACTTTGAAAAATTCTTGAAGGGTATCTACAAAAGGTCCAAAAGATAAGACTAGATGGCAAGGACATTTACAAAACTTTCAAAGGGCACTTTTTGAATATGGAGGACACTTTTAATAGTTTTAAAGGGAACTTTCAAGAGATCGAAGGACCATTCTAAAAGTTTGAAGGGAATTTTTGTAGGGCAGGTTCCCTTAACAAATTTTTTGAAGGGTATGTTCAAGTGTTTGAAATATTCTTTTGACAAAATTTCTGTGGGGTAGAGGTCTATTTATGTCAGACATTTTATAGAGAAAAAAGTCTGAAGCAATTGTATTTCTTCAAGAGAAGTACTAAGGTCAATTTCTATGGGAAAATTATTTTGGACAAATTGTCTAAAATAATTATCTTGACAAAGGCAAAGGAACTAAGAGGCTCAAATCCTTCGACAAAAGTGTAAGATACTTTTTTCTTTGGTGGAATTATTTTGGATAAAATATTTCAAATAATTGTGCTAATGAAAGCTAAAATCTGAAGGCTCAACTCTTGCGAGAAAAGTGTGACATAGAATCCTTTGGGGAAATTATCTCAGAAATTTTATCCAAAATAATTATCCTGATAGAGTACCCAAAAGAATTGTTGTGGGATAATTATGCCTAAGAAAATCCCAAAGTAGAAGTTCCAAAGCAAATAGGGAGGCCAAAGATAAAGACCCAAACAAAATTACCACAGAATAAAGTCCTTGAAAGAATATTTCCAAATTGAAGGTGATGGTCTCAAGGATGTTTTTGACTAGTATACAGACATCAACTTTAAACTAAAATAACTAGCCATTGGGGTTCAAATGTTCATGATGATCATGTGAGAATCATTATTTAGACCTATTAAGTAACCATTTATTTTCAAACGGGGTAGATCCAATGACACACATATGTTCAGAGCAGGATGATTTGATGGTGTATGATCAAGGTTGAATAGTCAAAGGGACTCAAGAAGCCCACAGGGCTACCAAGTGGCATACCCTTAGGGCCAAGGAAGAAGTAGTATCTAATAATGCTCCACCCCTCGAATCATGATTTGATGGAGCATATTTTCTCATCCAAACTAAATTTGATGGAGTGAGGATGATGTTGAAATGTCAAAGGCCAAAGGAGTCCCATGAGGATGACAAGTGTCATCATGTCAGGGACTTAGATAGAGATCAACAAATTATGGGCCCTCGCCAAAGGTCTCCAAGTCCCAAGTGCCAATATTTGTAAAAAATAAAAGTAAAATGGGTGAAATAAAGTTGAGTAATTATATTTTCATTTGATTGTCTTATCTAAGCTCCTCCATGGAATGATATTATAGGTTTACAAGATCCAGGTGGGACACTCCAAGGAATGATTACTCAAATGGCCATGGATCTAAAATATTCCTAGGAAATCATTACAAGAATAGATTGTTCCATGGTATGCATAAGAGGAAGGGCAACTATCTAGGTAGTTCTAGCTATGCTAATGAGTTGTCAAAGGGCATCTCCAAGTAGTTACATAAAAGACAAATGGTTTGTTTAGTTCCTCAAACAAATATTCTTCTTCTAACTCATGTAAAGGGCATTTCCATCTAAGAAATCAATAAATTTGTTGCAAATATCCATCATTTCTTGAAGAGGTAGTTAGATAAATCATTTTTCAAGCAAATACATAAAGATTCCAAGTGTGGTAAGGTGTTTTTCCTGGCTTGGAACATATTGGTAGAACTTGAGGGGGTGTTTTGAAATTTTGGAGGTTACAACTCTCATGCCTAGATTTGAAGGTATGAAAAATATTTAAATAGAAGGCTTGTCTTATATTCGTAGGTTGCTAGTTGTTGTTGGCTTTACAAGTTGATATAGGCCATTTTAGGCATCCATTTCCTCTAAGTTTAGGTTCTACAATTTTTTTTTGGGATTGAGTACTGTGTGTAGACTTTGTCTCCCTTGCTAAGGTGGTTACATCTATATAGACATTAGAAGGCTTTAAGAGCATGTTTATGTCTCCCTTGTCAAAAGAGCAGTCTCACCATGCCTTTCCCCATGGAAGCATTCTAAAATGTTGATGTCTATAATATTTATTTTCAAGTGTATTGAAATTTTTTGTGGTTCTTTACTATATTCTTCTAATGAAATGCAATAATATGATTTGCAAATGTTGTTGATTAGATATCTAGCTCTATGTTTATTACTGGTTATCATTTTGAGCATGTGTCTAGTTCATAAATCCCTTTCTATAGTTATATGTGAAAATGTATTATAGAATACCCTTTAAGGACTCTCTGGGTTAATGAATTTGGTAGGATAAAGTATTTGGTATTCTAGCTTTAGTGTATGTCCTAGAATCTTAGGGATCATTTGATGTTTGTCATTGCCTTGAATTTGAAATATTTTGTGTGTTTTTACTAAAGAAAATTGTCATGAAATACTGTCAGATACTTTGTTGTTTGGAAGCCACCAACACACCACCCTTTATTCTATAATCAACTATAAATCTATCCTACCCTATCCTACCCTATATATAACATGACATTTTCATAGAGGGTGGTGTGTTATTTTCCTATAGATGCATAAACATTGTGCATTTAACATGTGTCTACATGTTGTCCTTTAAAGCCCAACATTGAAATATCTTATTCAACCGCTATGTTGTTGAGTATCCTTTTTGGATGAAGTTTAAAATAATATATTCATATATATGTTTATTAGCTTGTGTCTATCCTAGAACATTTTCTCATTCCATGTGACAACCCTTCCTAGGTGGAGTGAGTAGGTCTGGTTGTGTTCCAGTCAGATTTATGTATCTTTATGATGATAATCCCCATGGAGGTTGAATTTTAGAATCTCTCCATATGAGTAAGCTACCTCATAGGTCTTCTCACCTTTATTTGGGTAGATCTAAAAGTAGTAGGGAGTTGACCATACCCTTTGTAGGTGCATCCCAACCATTTTTCTAGTCTGGTCCATTTTTGATGCCAAACCCTCCCCCAATTACAATGACATTCTAGTGGATTTCTCATCATTGCTTGTAATTTCCTTCAAGTGTGTTAGGCTATATTATATAGGTGTACAACTAATAACCAATAGGATCCACCCATAATGAAATCATATTTGGATGTTTTGTAACTCACTTTATCTAAATAGGTTGAAAGAACTCCTGCATTGTAGGTAACTATTACATAGACACATATCTCTTTAGAGAATAGGGTTTCATAATTATGGTAATAAAAAATGAACTTAACACTAGATTCACAATGTTAACAGTCTCATTAAGGATGCATGCTCATTGCTCTATAATCAAGTTATCAGCACCAACCTCCTCTCTGATAATCAAAAGCTCCCCTTGCTAGTTTTTAAGCTCACCAAGGACTGGAAGGCCATCCAACCCTATCTAATATCACATTGTAAGGACAATCCATAAAATCCAAAAAAAATTCCTCTATAAAATCGTTGAAGCATACCATCTAAATACTATCATTGCATTAGCACAAGCCACGTAGTTGGATCAAAAAGTGTTGGACTGGAAGCAATAACTTTATATAATTTAGAATGATGTGTATCTTGAGTTTAATATTGCCACCACTTCTATGGGAAAATTACATGATCAAACCTTAAATTTCAAAGGTTTGGATGTAAGACTACAAGCCTCTATTCGAGCTTTGGATTCAGTCATGTAGTAACTACAAACCTAACAGAACCAAATGCTACAAAACACTTTTGTAGGGGTTTAATCATAAAACAACACTGACAAAATTCCACACCTCTATTTGGATGTCACTAATAAGATGGATTATGCTTGAGATTCCTTGAACACTTCATATAATAGCTCCATTTTGAAACTCTTTATTCTTAATATCTCTACATGTATTACTATGAAGAGCAGAAGGAATTCTTGCTTGCCTAATAGTCTCATAAGACTAATTTACCTAACTTAGATAGTTTAATCAAACCCTTGGTAGATGTACCCCAGTTCATTCCACCCAACCAACTAGAATAAAAGCTCAAAAAGTATAATACCTTAGTTATTTTATCACATGGGGCACTGCTACCATCACCAAAGCCTTCACTCTTTGTCTCACAATAGATGCCTCCACCTTCTAGCTAATTTCAATACACTTGGAAATTTTGAAAATTTGATACTTAGTTTTGCTATTGGATAGAACACATTGAAATGTAGGGCTAGGTTGGTTGAAAACCCATAAAGGGAGGCCAATGGTCATGTCAACCTATTAAAAACCCATAAGGGCAATAAGTTGTCCTATTACTTAGCTACAAACCTATGAGGGTGGCTGAGTAGTACACAATAGGTAAAAACTAGTAAACAACACCCTAAGAAATTTGTGAATCTTGTGAGTCCAACCTAGATTTTTTGTGATAGTTTAAATACCTTTGTAATGTTGTCTCCAGATGAGATAATAGTCTATGTCTTAGAACGTGTTAGTAGGTGAATTAAAAATTATCAATCCATTGGGAAAATATATGCAACATGTGGATATGAACCATGCTGTCCTTTTTATTATGTAGTTAGTTTGGGCTGCTTCATGGTTAAGTCTAATTTAGTCTTCTCACATGGATTTAAGAATATTATCTGACACATTTGTATGTTAAGAATGTATTTAAAATTTATAACAATATAGCCTTTAGACTATATAACCTTTAGATTGTAATAAAAGGGGGTTGCTAGTTGTTGGACTGCTAATTAGTTGGTAGGATGATTTTAATGACTAAGAACATTATAAAGATTGTATTAGAGCTCTGCACTCTAATTAGATATATGTAATGAAGGTTACAGTTATTGAAATATTGTAATAGATACTCATTATGCTATTTTATGGTATTTTTATGTGTTTAAGCCTATGTTTTGTAAGATTTTTTGTGCAAAAATGATTTCCAATTGTATTTATTCTATGATATCTCTATTTACTAAATAATTACATGTGATCTATGTGCAAGTCTATTCTTACTAGTTAAACATCTATGATATTAACTTATAAGTTGAGATTCTAAACTTACCTTTAGCTTCCTATAGTTTCTAAGATTTATCACACAACTATCCCTATAATTAGCATGTTCTAGTGAAACCCCAAGAACATCTACTAAGAAATATAGATTAGTGAATCTAGGGTTAAAGGGGTAGAGATAACCTAGGTCATAAGGATGATAGATTATCTCTAAATCAATCTAATTCATTCATAAACTCATATAACCATATACTAAATTTATTATGCTGATTTATGATAGAAATAGAAAAAACAAATATGTTAGATATTGTAATGATAATGAAAAAATTATATTTAGTCAGTTCTAGTGCTAATACAAATTTAGATATATAATAAGAAGGAATAAGATTATAATTGGATTTTATATCAATCGTCATATTATAGATTAAGTAATTCTATGTCCTCAAATACTTGCATTGATCTTAAAAAGTTACATCAACACTTCTATTTAGCCTGGATGTAGGTGTATAGTATAAAATATTTACTAAATCTAGATATGACACCTAGAATAATTTTGGTTTTGTGTCTTCCTTACTATGGTGTACTCAGATCTAAATCATGGGCTGACACTCATTATAAAATATCAAAACCCTAGTTCTTCATTTTCATAATGGCTATAGGAAAAATAGGTTTTTGGGCACATGGTATCGAGCTTATCCAAATACTCTTTAGTTAATGAGTGCTTCCTACATATCCAATACTTTTAACAAGACCTTGTAATTATGTATTTATCTCCTACATCTTAGATTGTGTGTGTATAATGATGAAATATGTGATAAACAAGTAAATAGAGTGACCTATCTTGTAGCTTGGAAAATGTGGCTCATGGGATTATCCTTTAGAAATTCAAACCTATAGATGTATTTTACCTATGAATGATATGGAAATAGGTTAAAATAGGGAAGCTTTACTCACTTGAGTGCTTGATTGAATGCCTTTGGTAAGTTACCTTATGATTTTATTAGTCCATGCTAGGTGAAGAATGAATGAGGATTGATCCTATATTTATACCAATCCTTTTGGAGAATATATCACATTAAATAACTTAGATCAACCATATGAATACATTTCATTTGTCAATTGGATGACTTTATGGTATTATACACTTGCGTTGTAATAGGACACTAACATCAACACAGGTGTCTGATTAGAACACAAGTGTCTAGAAATATAGCAATAGGCATATGTCTAGAACATGTAGAGACATAATATAAAAGGGTTGGTATGATTTTATGTATAATAAAGGTTATGAGTCATTAGAATAACATTGGTCAGACTAAGAGGTAATTAATTTGGCACAAATAGATAGTGTATGTGATCCTTTTAGAAATATAAATAAGAAGGTCTAGAAACTGAAGGTACATCCATGATATGTATATTCAAGTGTACAAGATTGAAGTGATATATAATCCACAAATAGTGTCTACATTTCCCCCCCTTTAATATAGTAATTAAGTTTCTATTTTAAATGAAAATAACTATGTGCCTAGGTGTGTATAACACACCTTTTATATGCAACTAATAAGGATGGATCTATAACTTATTATACGTAGTGAATTTCAAAATTAGAGAAGGTAATATTACCATCAACTGATTGTATATATATATATATATATATATATATATATATATATATATTGGTACATGACCATTTTGGATCTAATAAACCTACCTAATGGATATATTATCACACAACACCACTAGAGAGGGTTCTAAAGCATGTAATCAAGTAACACCACATAATAACTATAACTAGGTATACAATACATAAAATAAATCTGATCTAGTGCTCACTAAATATTGTGGCACAAAGGCAGATAATTAAATAAATATAACATAACATGCAAATGAAAAATCTAATTAAATCAATGTAGAGGTAATTATAAGTAAGTAGTAAAAGTGTAATATCTATCTAACAAATTGAAAGAGTAAGAGTTAGGAATACTTACCTTGAATGAACCTATCATGCATCAACCTCTCTATAGTCCAATGGTGTTTTTTAAGAGGTTGTTGTGTATTTGTAAGGAAAACACTATATAAATAAGATCTAGGCTAAAATAATCCTACTTTGCATCCAAGACTTTCCCATAAGACAAGCTTCCTTCCAAGGTAGAAACCCTAAGCAATGATTATTCAAGTGTAGAATTTATAGAATTATGAGTTATAATAATGTGAAAATGAATGTTCCTTTCTATTGGATTGAAGTGAAGGTGATATTTATAGCCAAGGATTGACATTAAACCCTTTCAGAAGTTTATTCGATAATATTGACTAGATTTATTTTGTTAGGTGGGAAAGGTAGCTATTAAGTCTCAAACTAGGTTGATTGCGCCAACTTAGTTCCATAACATGCATTGAGTATTTTCTAATAATATCTACCCAACTGAATTATTAGGAAAAGAGGGATTTTGCTCAATTAGGCACTATTTGAAAGGATAATTATTTAGGGAAGTGGATATATAAGATTTTAATTACTTAGGGAGTTTGATAAAAGTGACTTGTAATGGGTTTAGGTAATGATATAGGTACCA
This sequence comes from Torreya grandis, assembly GCA_037957365.1. NCBI lineage: Eukaryota > Viridiplantae > Streptophyta > Pinopsida > Cupressales > Taxaceae > Torreya > Torreya grandis. Next base: position 2,790,726 of record JARHVA010000178.1, read on the forward strand.
ACAATATTGTGAAGCACCAAAGGTTTACCCACCCCTTTTTTGGTGTACCCTTTGAGGTGTACACTCAAAGAGATTGAATCTTGACAAGTTCCTGCAAGAAATAAAGTGCCAATAAGTGATAAAGTTTTTAAAGATAATGTGTATAAATATTCCCTAATCGAATCTCATTATGTGTCATAAAGGTGTAACATGGAATGGTGCTTCAAGAAATAACATAGTAACACATAAGAACTGGGATAATAAATTGGAGTAAAAAATGAAAAATAAATAAAAGTAAATAGTTTATAAATGCATACCTTCAATACCTTGTTGTTGAATGGTTGTATGCTATGTTTATAGTCTTGATCATGGAGGGTGCATTTAGATAATTTGGACAAACCCTAAGGATATAAGGATAAAGAGAAAAATAAGTAATCATAGGAGAAACAAATTGAGAAAATTTCATGACTAAATAAATAACTTGGAAAATTGATAAATTGGGATGATATAAGCTAAGTTAGGACCAAAAGATAAAGGAAAATGGGTAAAATGAGAGTAAATTGGGTAACTAAAAATCTGAGGCTATTAAATGATAGATAGACCCTATAAATGTATTCTAAGTAATAAAAGTAATTATCTAGATCAAACCAAGGAAACATGAAATGGAAATAATGGAACCAACACCAATGTAAGAGAAGTAATAATCCATACTCAAACAAAGATGGAAAAATAGAAATTAAAAAAAAATCGATGAAAGAAAAGTAACAGTCCAAACTCAGTCAAAGATAGAAAAATGATGGAAAAAATGGGAGAAACAAGACCAAATGTCCTACAAAAAGGTGAATAAAAAATAAAAAATGGGAAAACATGAGTAATTTAATTATTATAAAGATAAATAAATAAGTAAGAGAGTTGTTCACAACAACTTAAAGATGCAACTTCTATTCTAGTTATGGATGAATTGAAACAGTCAAATTTAGAACATATTTGATAGTAATGAAGAATAGGATATATAAAAATGGATTTTTTTTTTGAAATAAACTTGCCTATCAAGGAGAAAATGAAATGGGTGGTAGGGGTACAAAATGTGTCACCAAGGTAAAAATGTGATTTCTTTACCAAAATCAAGACATGTAAATCATATTGGCAATACTTAGAGACTTAGAACACCAATAATACTAGAAAAATCAAACTAACAATATAGGTTTTAGAAAAATGGTGAAGTATAAGTATCATACCATGAATTCTTAGTATGAATAAAAATGAAAATGGACCTACCTACCCACAACATGTTCCCCATTCCTTAAGACCCCTTATAGAGCCATTGATCTACTGTGAAGATTGGGTACTTGTGTGATAAAGTAGGTGGCACTGAATATATTTATTTTGAGGGAAGTATATCTCCTACCCTAGTCTACTGAATTATCATACCCCAGTGGACATCATCTCTATCATGAGGCCAACTATGGATTTTGATATTAGACTAGGATAGGAGATGTGATTGAATAATCACATCTTTTGGTGTGATTTTAACTTTTATATATTTATTTTTACCTTTTGATCATTATCTTTTGTTTTAATGATGTGACTTTTAACTTTTATGGGTTTTTCTATTATTCATCCTTTATACAAATTTGAAAACCAAACATGGGTACTAAAAATAACTATCACTATAAAACTTACACTTGGTGGTTGGGAAGAGAATCTAGATATCATAGTATCCAAGACTCATAGAGTTGCATGCTAGAAAGAGTTCTATCTTGAAATTGACCTTGGTGTGCCTAAAGTGATGTATATTTAGGAAAGAGGATGAAAGTGAGCATAGAAAAATTGGGTTACCCAAAATCACAATTTTTTTTTTAATAATGAGATGGTATAATGATAGGTAAGCATGAATCATCATGAGAAATGGCATTTGTGAAGGCAGACATGAGAATAAGCTACTTAAAGTTTTACCATAAGAGAATATGAATAAATCTAAGTGTAAGAAGAAAGTGAATCTTGGCAATTGATTTATCTTTCAGAGAAGACTCTTAGGTAAGGTGAGGATAAAAATTATTTATTTGGAAATGAGAACATGTGTTTGTAAGGAAAACTTGGTCCTATCTGAGGTCTTATGCAACTTACAAACAAAAAAGCCAAAGGGCATGCTTAAAAAAAGAAAGTGATATAAACAAAACATAAACTTTGAAAAAAAGAAACAAATGTTTGTGAAGAATGGAAATATATAAAAAAAAGAAAGGGGTGAAAAGAATATGGTTTATAACAATGAAAGAAGACCCAAAAACATATATGGATGTTATGCCACATAATAAAAATTCTATGTAATACCTACAGAAATTATTAGCACCATAATATGATACTTGAAGTAAAAAATTATAAGTATTGCATGACACAAAAATGACATATAAGTTAAGCCAAATATTTCTTTAGAAACTGAGGATTGGTTAGTTCTTTAAAGATATGTTCTTCATTAGTTTGCAACCAATAAGTGCTAGGTATAAAAATGTCTTTGACTAGGTAAGGACTCCATTTTTTAGCATATTTTCATTATTTATCATGGGTGTAGTCTAATTTTAACACTAAATCATTGACATTGAATGCATGAACTTTGACTTTTTTGTTATGTTATTTACCGATGTAGTATTTATATTGGTGATTATGTTGTAATACACCCATATGTTGCTCATCGAGGAAATCTAAGGCATGAAGATGTGACTCATAAATCTCTTCATCAGAGATGATATTATGAAGAGAGATACATAGTGATGGTAACTCAACTTCTAAGAGTAATAGCTATATACTAATGAAAAATGAGTGGTGCTAGTGGTAGTTTGAATACTAGTGTGATAAGGCCAAAGTATGGGATAAAGCTTAAGATGCCAATAATATTCCCTAATATTATTTTATAATATTTTATTAATTATTTTATTAGTTTCTTTATCTTGACCATTACGTTGAGGGTGATATGATGCATACAAATTATGGGAAATTTTGAATTTTGCACAGAGTTGTTTCATATCTTTATTTTTTGAAATTTCCACCATTATAAAAAATTATGGTATGAGGAAATCCAAAATGAAATATGATTTAATTAATAAATATTTTTGATATGGTGATGCATGTTATGTTAACAAGAGGCATAGCCTCCACTTTCTTGATAAAATATTCAGTGGTAGTAGTAATGAAGACATGACCATCTTGTGATCTAGGTAATTTGATAATGAGATATAATCCCCACATAGAAAATCACCAAGGAGAATTCAAGGTTTAGATTTCAATTGAAGGAGAGTGAATGAGATCATTGTGAAGTTGATAAGGATTACACTTGTTATCATGCTTATTGGCATATTTTTTGAGAGTAGGCCAAAAGTATCCCATGCATAGGCATTTGTGAGTTGTGGCATTGCCACTACAAGGACCACCAAAAATTCCCATAAGTGCTTGTTCACTTAGAGTGATAACTTATTTTGGAGTTACATAATGGAGTAACGTACCTTAAATGTTGTGATAATAAGGGTGTCACACTCAAGTACATATTTTCATGCTTGTTTGTGAATTTAGGTATTTTCACAAGAATCTACCTTTAGAGGGTAAGTATGATTCTTAATGAATTGGATGATATTTTTGAACCATGAGCTCTTTTGAGTGGTGAAAAATTCTATGTGGAAAATTAGAGAATCATTCTTGTCTTGTAAATAAGGACGTGACTTCCTCATTTGGATGAGGAATTTGGAATCATGAAGAGCTTGATAAGGATGAAATAGATATGCTAATGAAGTGAGAGAATTAGCTATGATATTTTGCTCTTGTGGGATTGGCTTGATAGAAAATGAATCAAATTATTTAGCAAGCATAGTGGTGAGTTGATGAAATACAATAAGATTTTTTTTTTACATTAATAAGCACCACTAGCTTGATGACATATGAGTTTTAAATCACCTAAAACATGTAAATATGGAACATCTAAATCGATCAAAGATTACATGCCTAATATAATGGATTCATATTAATCCATGTTATTGGTGATATCGAAGGTTAATGGAAATGATAGAGGTATGATTTTACCTTGGGATCAACTAACATGAAACTTGCCCCTTCTCCTTGAAGGCATTTTGCAATATCAAAGTGAAGTGTCTAATTTTATTCATGCAAGTCTATTGTAATTTCTAGTAATTATTCAATGATCTCTTTAAATTTATATTTTTAAATAGAAGGGTCAGGTTTCTCAAGATTACTTGCTTCAAGATAAGTAGTGAAGTTGTGAAAATAATCTTTGAATGAAACTACTTGATTAAAACCTTCAATATAAAGAATCAATTCATCAAAAATATTATCTTGAAGATGATTAGTAGCTAGGATAGGGGTAGCCACAATTTGATCTACTACTACTTTTCCTTTGATAGAATTTTGTGTAACAATTCATAGATCAAATTCCATTAATAGGACCATCAATTTTACAATTCCATCTCTAGGTAAGAAATATTTGGAGAAGGAATGATGAAGTGGAACATAATAAATAATAACATGATTAATTTGATAGTTAATATAATTATAGAACTTTTTAGCTAAAAAAATATAGTTAGACAATCATGTTATACTTTTGTATAACATTTTTCGTAGTCTGTTAGAGCTTAACTGATATAATATATAACATATTCTCTACCAATTTCATCTTGTTGAGTGAGAATTTACCCAAATGATATGGGGTATATGAGTTGTACAAGATGAGTGTATGATCATTCAAAGGTGATCAAAGAGTAGGAGGATGAAGCAAGGATTATTTCATGATTTTAATTGATTTTTGACATGAATCCATCAATTATAAAGCATTACCTTTTCTAAGAAGGGAATTAATAGAGTAAATACAATAAACTATCTCAAAAAATAAACACCTAATTGCCCCAAGTTTCCCAAGGTATGTGTGGATATATGGAATGGAATGAGGAATATACATGCTAATAATAGTCTTGATTTTATCTGTATCAACATCAATGCCTTTGTGGGATACTAGAAAGCCTAAAGTTTTACTGGAAATAACCTTAAAAACACATTTGAAAATATTAAGTCTAACTTCATATTTGATGAGCTGATCAAAGATGATAGTTAAGTCATGAAGATGATTATCACAATGTTTAGATTTGGAAATAATATAATCCACATATGTTTCGATGATTTTATGAATGTGTTCATGGAAAATACGTGTCATTACACACTCATAGGTAGCTCCAAAATTTTTGAAACCAAAATTCATTTTAACATAGAAAAAGGTGCCCCATTTAGTGGGAAACATTATTTTATATTGATCCTCAAGAGTTATGTGAATTTTATTATATCTCAAGAAACTATCTATGAGAGATAACATTTCATAGCTAGTAGTAGAATCAATAATGGAATCGATTGATGGTAAGGGAAAATTATATTTCTAACGTGCTAAGTTTAGATTATGAATGAGTACAATGTTTGAAACCCATTTTGAGTAATCCATGAATTTAATAAACTTAGCATCAATTTTTTTGATGATTTGTTTATGACATAGAGTGGAAATCTTAGGAGGGAATTTTTGTTGCTTTTGATGCACAGGGTTGGTGTTAAGATAGGTAATGATATTATGTACAACAATGTTAGGATTTATTCTAGGCATGTATTCATAGTACCAAGTGAAAGCTTCATGACCTTTATCAAAGAAGAGAATAAAATTATCATAATATTTAGGGGTGAGCTCTTTAGAGACAATAATAGGTCAAGGACATGTAGGTGTACCATACATAAATTTTGAAGTTTATTCACTAAGCATAACATTTCCATCTTGGAAATGATATGGATTAGGAGGAAGTGAAGAAATTTGATGTATTTGAGGATAACACTAGCAATAAATTTTTTAAAGCAATGAACCTTTTGTTGAAAGTGGTCGAGGTTATGATGTTGGTTCAGAAGTTGAGGTTCTCTAGTATCAAGGAATTCTAATATATCTAAATCATTAATAAGCATGGGTAGAGTCCCATAATATTCAACATCTAATTTAAAATTGATGATTTGATGACCTTTTCTATCATACTGGAAATGTATTTGTCTCACAACAATAGCTTTAACATCTAAATTAATTTTAGGAGGTAGCTTAGAGGGTAAAGATTTTGTTTTGATGATATCAGGTTCAACAAAATCAACAAGGTCGATATTAATTATAATGGTTTCTTTAATAAATAAAATTACAAGGGATGAATCTAGAAGAATCATGTCAGTCAATTTATATTAGATAGAATAGGAAGGTGGTAATTGAATGTCATTAGATTGATTAATACTATTTTAAGGAGGAGAAAGAATGTAATTATTATCAATGATATTTATTGTTGGTAAATTAGGTTGTAATAAATTGAGTTGATTTAGACACTTAGTGAATATAATAGTAGGGAATTTTTAGATTATCAATGAAGTGTCTAAAGATGGTGGGTTAAGAGGGGGTATAAAAGCTTCAAGTTATGATCTAGTATCAGATGATATATGAATGACATAAACATCATGGTTGAAGGCGTGTATTTTAGCTATTGTCTTTTGATAATGTTGTACATATAAATCTTGTGATTGATCTTGGTCCATGATATAATTATCATATCAGGTGTGAGAGATAATGCATGCATTAGTTTATGTAGGAGAATAATTATTTGAGACAACTATGTTATTGAATTTACGAAGACACAGATAAAGGATCTTGATAAATTTTAGCTACCCCATATTCATTATAAGTGAAATAATCATCTATATAAGAGGATTCATATCCATTTCATGGGGTAGGACTATCAGTAATATCATTGACTAAGGGAAGAGTGTGATCACATGGGAGTAGATAAAGAGGGATCCATTTTATTATATAAGGAGGTAATTAAGAGGTATTACAAGTATTTTGTAATTCATTTGGTTCATCATCATCTAAATCTTTAAGAATGACATCTAAATGATAATGCATGTCAAAAAATTTAGGAATAGGTAGACTATTGATGTGATAAATAGTATAAATGTGATATTGATATTTAGGATTTGGTAATTAGATGATCCAAGGATTGGGATCAACCTTGTGTTTGTAGCATTTCCCATTATGTTTGAATTTGATGCATTAGCTACCCAAAGAGGCAATATCACACATACAATGGTCCATGGGTGACCTAAGATCATGTAAGATAAAATAATATTAAGAACCATAAGATTGGTGTGAATTAAATTGGGTCTAATGACAAGAGGGATCCAAATTAAACCAAGTGGTTTTTTATTGGTTTTATCAAATCCTCTACATGTGTGATGAGTTTGTTTAAGATTTTCTTTGGTGTATTTTATTTATTGAATTAACCAAATATATGTGACATTAATGTCAGATCCTTTATATACTAAGACTTTTCAAATGAGGGTATTGTTGATTAAATTTTTTATAAATAGAGGTGGGTCATCTGTTCAAAAAATAATTTCATCATTAATCATATATTCTTTGATAAATTCTAAAGAGATTTTTGTGGATAAAGAAATTGTTTTAATTTCATGGACTTCTATAAGTGGAGGACCTTCATAAGGGAGTTTAAAATTATAAGATTTTGGTTCTTCAATATTTTTTAATTGTTGCATAAGAAATTTACAGTGATAAGGATAAGTTTAAACTAATCCCATTAGGTGAATTTTACAATGCATTGAGTTAATTTCTTATAATAAATTCCAATGATATTTAGAAGATGAGGAAAAATTGTGAGATTTATGAGAAATTAATTTTTTTGTAGGGATAAAATAAGTTGTTTGAGGTTCTAGTTGTGGAAGTGGATCATAACTAGTATTTTGTTATGAAAATGTTGGTAAAGTAGTTGTATCTCTAAACAATTTTTGGTTAGTAGAGGATTTCTTAGGTTTAGTTATAGGATCCTATGAGCAAGTTTATGATAATAATTAACTTTAACCACATTCACATATTGAGAGTTATTGTAATATTGATCATAATTAGCATAAATCACATAAACATTATCATTTGGATGTTGTGCATATTGGGATAAAAAGAGGATTTGTAAGATTTTGACGATATGAGTTTGTTAAATTGTTTCTTTTGGGAAGCTTTGATATAATCAGGATGATATAATTTAATCATAACATCATGATAAAATGTATCACCTAACATAAAATAAATGACAAATTTGATGATCCCAATGTTGGTGTAGAATCACCAAAATTTATCAATGTCATACCATGATGGGGGTGGGAAGTAATTTTTATATATGAAGGGTTTAGATGGAGATAATAACTGCTTAATTTGTGATATTTTTAATGGTGGGTGGGATGGAGTTTAATTATTTAAATTTATTGATCATGTTTTTGTTAGATGGGATCAAGAGTGTGGATTTACACTAGTAATCATGTTAGTTGAATTTTAGAAAGATTTCTTGATTGAATTATGTGGTGGCTCAAATTAGTTCATAAGGAAGTCTTATCTTTTAGCTTGATCAAATGCCTCTGTTAATCTTTGTTAGGAAAAAAATTGAACCTTATATTGAAGAGAAGATTTTAAATCAATGATAAATAATTTTAAAATATTATCATCATTGATGTTGTGGTCTACTTCATGAGATAATGTTTTCCATCGTTTAGTGAAAGTGTGAGTTGAATCAGTGGATAATTGCTTAACATTAATGAAATGACTAACACAATTTTCATGGAGATCATTTTGTTGAAGTTATTTAACTAAAGCATTAAATAAATCATATAACTATGAGATAGAATGTTGAGGGAGTTTATTATACAATTATAAAGCATCTCTAGCGAATGTTTTAATTAGAATATTAGTGGTAGTGAAAGTCTTAGTTTGGACCCATTCCTTGTAAACATTACCAAATGATTTAATAAAATAGACAAGGTCATTAGTTCCATAATATTTAATGGTTGGAGAAATGTCTCCAATATCGATGGATATAATGAAGGGAGCTAATGGTTCATTTTGAAGATGTTGAATCTTGTTATGCATAAGATGTTGAGGGATGAGACTCTCATTGGCATCTCGAAGAGGAGGGGGAATAAAATTTTGGTTATTTTGAGTCATGAGAAGAGGAGATTGATTAGTCATTTGTAGGTTATGATGTTCCATTTGCATCATTTGGGAATTATTGATTGTTTGCATAACATTCATTTGTTGAACCATTTAAGAAAGAATTTGAGAGGTATTCATGGGTGTATTTTGATTGCTAGTAGTGGGACGTGGAGGATGAGTAGTATGTTGAATATTAATATTAAAGGGAGGAGCATTCCCAAGATTAGGGATAGGAATGTTTTGTATAGGAGGATTCCCTATGGTATGATTTATTATGTTAGTATCTATTTCTCTAATGGTATAATAAGGAAGTTTGGATAGGGTACCCTTAGGATTATATAGTGTGTTATCATGGGAAGTGTGAAATAAGTTGGATCTATCTAGATCATCATTTTGGGTAATTTAAACCATGTTACAATCAATGGAGTTAGATGCAAGTCAGGAATAAGTTCACCATGAGAGATTGTCTTATTGGGTGTCTAAGGTACATAAGAAAGATCAACCCATGTAACTTCTAAATGGGTTAAGATTATCAAGAAATATTTTGATAGGTGATTTCATGATTCTAAGTGCAAGGTTTTATGAGAGAAAAAATATTCAAAAATAAAACTAAATTGGACACCAATGGAATTAGATGGACCAAGTAATTAAATAACTAAGGTTTTTCTATGTTAGTTAGAATATGCAAGGTCAAATAGGTTGATCTAGTTAGATGGTGCAAGATAACTTTTTAGTGATATATTAGACTAGATTGGCCAGGGTATATGAGATAAATTAGGTCATTCTAGTTGGATATTAAGGACAAAATTTTAGTGTTGTATCAAATTAAGTTGGCTAGGATCTACGTAATCAATCAGGTCAATCTAATTTGATTTTGAGAGGATAAAATAATAGACTAGAAACTTACTGGATCAAGTTAGTCGATCTAGTTAGGAAAACAAGATAAAAGAACAACTTACTAAATTGAGCTGATTAATTTAGTTTTATAGGTAGGCAAATATTTAAACTATTTAAATATGGATGATTTAGTTTAAAAATAAAAGTAAAGAAATCACATAATATAAGACTAATTAATGCTACTTAGTGTAGTCTATTCACACATAGTTAGCTAGATCAATTTGGTTGATCTAGTTAAAACACACTACACATAACTATATCAATGCTATCCGATACAGTCTATAATATAGCAAATAATAGAGAGGAAAAATAGAAAATATAATTTTTAAACTACTAATTATAACTAATTACTCAAAAATATCAAGAAATTATACTAAAAGGTTGTGTTTTACAATGTAGGCTTCTAAAAATACTGACTTGTCCATTAGATAGTAATAACTCAATGTCTTAGAGTACTAAATATGGAAGAAGTGCCATTCCCATAGCCCACTAAAACCTAGTTTCAAGGGTAAGCTAGAATTAGTTTCTCAATGTTAATAGATGTACCAAAAAACCAAACTAATGGATAAATTCATAACTCTGAATACAAATAAAAATCATAAGAATTTTAAAAATACCATGAGGTACATGGAAACTAAAGACCATATTTAGCTCTGTACTATGGTTATGAGTATTGGTGAAATCCCCTCATGCCATATTTATAAGCAATAGAAAATTACTATAAACAAAATATCATGTAGCCCTTCATGATAGTATCTAAGTATTTTTAAAATTACCAATACATAGTTTTTAGGTAAATCCAAACAAGATGAAAATAAAGGAGAAAAATCAATTTGTTGAAAACTAAGTTGAAATTTTTGAAAGCAAATAAACAAGTATCCAAATATTTATTTCAAAAGTTAAAGTGATTTTAATTACTATGAAAATAGAGGTTAATTGTCTTTGCTTATGCTAAAAAAGGAAACACATAAAACAAGATCATGCTAGTCGATATAGTCTATTGAAAATCAGGCCCAAACAAACTAAATTGACTATATTGATGTAGCCTATTAAGAAAAAACATAGACATAAAACTAGATTGATCTGGATAATTTAGTTTACTATGTGGGTATAGTTTGATAGAACTGATAACTAAGGAAAATAATAAGTGAATTTTTGAATATTGAACTAAAAATTAGGAATTACAAATTGATTAATATTGATAAGATGGAAATGCTAAGTTGTTAAGAATGTACCTAGAAGATAGAACACAATCAACCATGTTGATTTAATTTTATTATTGAAAGTGTTAAACTTTTGCTAACTAGTTCATCTAGATGAGATTTTAATCTTGTCAATAGAGAAAATTACTAGATCGATCAACTCAATCTAGTTAGTTGAAAAACCTGGGCCTATAAATAGAGAAAAATACTAGATCAAATAGCTTAATCTAGTTAGCTAAGGAAGAAACTTACATTAAGAAAAAAAAACTTGATGAATAGGTTTGATCTAGTTGATTATGATTGAAAAAAAAATGTAAGGGTTATATTTATGTTGATTTCACTAGAATGTATGCAATAAATTAGGATGATTCTACAACTTTTCCTACTTAGTGAATTCAAAGATCATAGAATGTAATCTTACAAATAACTCATTATATATATATATATATATATATATATATATATATAGAGGGACATGACCAATTTGGATCCAATAAACCTATCTAAGGGATCTATTATCACACAACACCACTAGAGAGGTTTTAAAAACCTATAGTTAAGTATCACCACATAATAACCCTAGTGAGGTCTATAATACATAAAATAAAATCTAATCTAGTGTTTACTAAAGCTTGTGGCATAAAGGAGGATATATATATATATATATATATATATATATATATGCAAAGGAAAAAAATACTCAAGTCAATGTAGAGGTAATTCTAAGCAAAGAGTAAAATATTCAACATATTACCTTGTACAATATATATAGAATAAAATGAAAGAGTAAGAGTTAGGAATGTTTACCTTGAATGAACCTATCATGCCTCAATATCTTGATTAGACAATGATGATTTGAAAGAGGTTGTTTTGGATTCATAAGGATCACACTATATAAATTAGCTCTATGTTAAAAGACTCCCAATTTTCATCCAAGACTTTCACATAGAATAATCTTCCTTTTAAGGTAGAAACCCTAAGCAATGACTCCTCAAGTGTAGAATTTATAGAATTGTGAGCTATAATAATGAAAAAATGAGTGTTTCTCTCTATTGGATTAAATTGAAGGTGGTATTTATAACCAATATTGACCCTAAATCCTTATGGAAGTTTATTTGACAAGATTGATCAGTTCAATTCTTTTAGGCAGCAAATGTAGCCATCAGATCTCAAACTAGTTTGGTTAGGCTGACTTAATTCCATAATGTGCATTGAATCCTTTATAAAAATATTGAAACAATTGAATTAGTATGAAAATATGGTGTTTACTTATTTAGGGGATATTTGACAGGATAATTTCATAGGGAAGTTTATTGATGGGATTTTAATTACTTAAGAAACTGGATAAAAGTGACTTGTAGTGGGTTTAGGTAATGATATATGGACCAAAAATATTTAAAAGTACCAAAGGTCTACCCAAACCTTTATTAGTGCACCCTTTAAGACATGCACTCAGAGTGATTGAAACTTGACAGGTTCTTGCAAGAGAGAAGACATCGATAAATGATATAGTTTTAAAATTATTATGTATACACCTTGTCCTTGCATGACTCCAACTTGAGTGATTTTATGGTGACAAAAATATAACCAAGATAATGTTATAGTATATAATTAGTGAATATAATATGAAATTGAAAACATTTGAAATGATTTAATGTAAAGAGAGCAAGGTTTAGGAGTACACTTGTGTATTGATGCAATCACCTTACATTTTGGAAATTTGATTTGGAAAAGATGTATCATTATGAATCATTGAAAGTGAGATTAGGAAAAATATAAATATTGAAAGTGCATAAATTTATAAAGATCAAAGGATAAAACTTGCCCCCAAAATTTGAGCTAAAGGTGAGTTTCCACCTAATAGTTGAGATTAGCTCAATTATGCAACCTAATGATATTTATAACCTAGTGAGTGTGAGTGAACCAATTCAACTCACACTATAAATATTGTGAGGCTGGATGATGTAATCAAGTATAAAATATAAACTTTGAGATATTAAGTTATTTAATCACCTCAACCATACCAAAAATTTAAATAACTACTATAATAGATTAACTCAATATAGTCTGTAATAATCAAACCTAGCAACCTAAAGTCTATAAAAGTGCTTTGAAATCTAAAATTGATTTTGATTTTGAAATTTAGGTTCCCTTTCATGGAATATACACCTTATATATGTCTCACGTTGATACTGTTAGCCAAAATTTGGCTATCATGAATGAGGATCATTCGAAACTTTGATGTACTTGATCTTAATTTTGTTGATAACCATTACAAAGGCCTTGTATTAGTCATTAATGATCTAAGATGATAGGTAGTGTGTCTTCTTTGTCAACTTACAAGGTCATTTAAGATGGTCTAGTTGGTAGCTGAGTCAAGTCATTTTGTCTTGTCATCAAATGGTCATTCTTTATGGTCTTCATTATGTATTTAGTATTATTTATGGTAAGTTTGATAGAGTTAAGGTTAAGTGTGAAATCAAGTCAAGGAGGAATAAAGCTCAAGGAGACAAGTTGGTGACCCTTATAAGACAACCATGGTCTAATGTTGACCAAATTAACCAAGGAACAAAGCTAATAAGTTGAATCACATTATTTTTCAAGCAATTTTGAGAGATTAAGGTAGTTTTGATAAGATTAAGGTATTTCACTTACTTTAGTCTTATTGTGCATTTCAATGTTGAGATGATATTTTCTAGTAAAAAACAAATATGAAGGTTATATAATGTAATATGTGTCTTTTAAAGTCAGCGAGCACCCATGTTGTGACATCATGTTATACTTATCCATGCATATCCTCTAAATGTCTTGGAAACTAATTTCTAACATTGAAACTTCCTTTGTAATTGCCCATTTATCATTTCTAATATTTGAATCAAGAGTTATTGAGAGATATGCATGTAAATAATTTTGTGAAACATTTTTTCACTCTCTTCCATGATTGTACAAGTCAAGATAAGATGAAGATTCACCTAGTTCACCATTTCAAGTAGGTCTAAAGGGTAGAATATTCATATTATTTATGAAAGCATAATTTTGGAGGTCTTTTACAGAGGGTTTTTTTTTTTTTGAAAGGAAAAAACTCTTTTGAGGTCACCATGGTCTTCTCAAACCCAAATCCATGAAAAAAGTGGAGGTGTAAAACCAACCAAAGTAAAAAACTTTTTCATTTCTCCATCGAGCTTCTTGGCAACCTCAAAAGGGAAATTATTTTGTGAATGGTACTTTGAGGAGAGAGAAATTTGGAGCCGAATATATTGGACATATGAGGGGAACCTAATTAACTTTCAATTTGTGTAAATTTTCCTCTGGTTAGGCTCATTAACTTTATGAATAATTTTTAAGAAGTTAAGGTGCATAAAAAGAACTCAAAACCCAATCAGGCTTAGTTTTATCCAAATGTATGGTTCTAAAGTTAAATGAATGAATGAGGATGTTTTTTTAAGGTATGTTAAAAAATATTCTTCCCTTTAAATATCATTGTTTCTCAAGTTTCTTCATGATCAGTTTTGGAGTAATGTCAAATAGCCTTGAGTTGCTAGTTTAAGCATGACAATCAACTTTGCATGGGTTGTGAAGTGTTTTGGTGTATGTAATGAATGAAATGAGGTGTTTAGTAGTGGATTAAAATTCAAAAATACCCATAAAACTTATATAAACATCATTGAATCAATTAAATTCAAATAAAATAGATAATTTTGCATGTATCTGGGCTAGTTGAAAAATGCAACCATGGTGGATGAAACCTCATCAAACATGAATGTTTTTTCATTGTATATGAATATTGAAATAAGGTATAATATTATAATAGTTTTTAATATGATTATAAAGTATATTTCAAATTTAAAATCATTGGAGTCAAGATTCAAGAGTCTTTCTTCAATCTTAGTCCAAAAAGAAGATTGTGAACCTATAGATCTATAGACCTGTAGGTCACTATTGACATCAATTTTTTTCTATGAGAGTACACATGGTCTATAGAAAAAATTAAATTTTATCCTCATTAATTTTAATAATATATAACATCTTGACGATTTAACTTTCTCAGATCTATGGTGAATAGATGAAGTTCAAGTATAACACAATACAATGCAAGCAAGATAGCCTATGCTTCTACATGAAACTAACATATATGTTATATTTATGAATTAAATATAACATAATAAAGGCCATAAATTATCTCTAAAATTATAAAAAATATTTATGAAGGCTCAGAATCTTAACTCATTTTGCATTTAGTTGGATGATATAGGTTAAGTTGGACTATGTAAGCCTAGAAGAAGACTGTGAGAGTTCCAAGTGGGTGATTCAAGTGGTTTGGACCCAATGAGGTGAAAAAAATTACCTAAAAAAAATTATAAAAATTTACACATAGTTTCATCATTGGTTAATTTAATTCAAATAGGACTAAACAAGGAAGAATAAAGGGTTTGGCCTATATGACCACCTATAGGCCTATAACAGGTGCTATGATAAAAAATCATGTTAATCATGTTTGTTTGAGGGTTTGAAAATATGGATAGAGGTAAAAATAAAATATTATTAATATTTTTAAGAGGATATAAAAATATTTTTATCCTATGAGACTCAACTTGGCAAACCTACAGTTAGAAGACTTAAATGACTACATATAGGCTTGCCTATATGAGTGTGTACTTTATGTGTTGGATGTGAGATTCAGAGGTAATTTTACATGTGATAAGTAAAATTTTTAATGGTTAAATAGTTTCATAAGTGTGAAGGATGTGAAATAAATTAAAAAAGGGTTTCCTAAATGTTGACAAGTTGATAGACTCAAACACGACCTATAGGCCTGTCACAGGAAAGTGGAGAAATAACACATGTATGATGTGAATAAAAGGATTGAAATGTATTTATATGGTAATTAAAAACATGATTCATAATATAATATCATCCAAAACCAATATAGTTCCAATGGTAAGAGATATACCTTCTAGATTGCAGTCAAGAGCCTATAAACACCTATAGGTAAGCTATAGATAAACTGATGAAAATTATGTTGATCACTATCTAAAGCCATGAGGTGTATAATAAGGGAAAATATAATATTAAATTAAATTATATATTATAATTATGTATTCATAAAATTTTCAAGATGAATGGAAGTAGTGAAGGGGTCAAAAGGGCTATTAGGCCTAAAAGGCCTAAATGACCACCCACATGTCTGTGTGTGAAGATTGAAGGAATATTGCATGTTTTGGAATATATGAAGGATTTATGAGTCTTAAATGAATAGTGAAATGTTTAAATACAAATTCATGAATTTTATGACCCATGATAAGGAAAATAAATTCAAGGAAAGGCTTATTAGGGTCACTTTAGTGTGACTAGCTACAAACCCTAGTTTAGATCTCAAGGAAGATTTTAGTAGATTGAAGGGTAAATTCACTCATTAAACCATTAAAAAATATAATATTAGGTTTAATATAACCCAAGGAGAGGTTTGTATCTAAAATTAAACACTTTCACACCATATCATTCAAAATCACTCTTCTTGAGCTCTTAAACATGCCTAAATAGTTATAAATGGTCATCTTATTTTGCTCATAAGTCAATGGTAAAAGTGCACGGGAGAAAATGGATTTAAGGGATGTTGAATAGGTATATTTAATTTAAATGTGTGTAATTTATTCTCAAGCTAAGGTCCATATATTTATGAACTATCTTTAACAAGATTGCACACGTAAAACCCTTTTAAAACCTTACAAGAAACCCGATGGAGAAGGTTTATCTTCTAAATGCTTATAGTTGATTTGTAAGGATTATAAAATCCTTGTATGGTCTATAAAAACCATTGGGAACTTTATTAATTCACTATTTTGGCACGTGTGAGGTACTATTTTATGAAAATAGGCCTACAAATAATTGTTAAAGGCCTAAAAATGTAAATTTTGATGGCTTCTCATGAAATTTGACTAAGTAAAGCCTAATGGATTACCTTGAGATCATACATGACCAGAATAATTTAGGGTAATATGATTATAAATACTCATGATGAAGATATACTATGATTGTAACACCATTTGGAAGTTTCAAGATACCTAGTGGTAAGTAAGTTGTTATCAAGAGTTCTTAATAGGCAAAATGCGCCTATGTATCAATATTCAAGATGGTTTTGAGCTTAAAAAAGGGTGGAATTATTATATATAGGGTGTATTATTGATTTTCAATCTATGTTATCATTCCTCAATCAAAAGACTCAGCTAAGGATTGAAAGACAAACTTGTTATTATGGTCTCCGTTTGAATCAAAAAAGTTGTTTTATCAAATGCAAGTCCTTATAAGTTTCAATAAACTTTAGTAATGATCCTCATACTCATAAAAATGATAAATAAATTGAATTAGATTAGGAGGTAATTCTATAACTCCAGGAAGCATGGTCAAGAGTTACACATGTCAAGACATAGGCATGTAACTCCTTCCAAACAAGAATGGGTAGTTTCATGAATGATGTTTATGATTCATCCTAAAAGGTAAAGAGTCACTCTACACTACCATTTATGAATAATAAGATCATATCAACTACACACATGTTGATATAAGACTTCATAACTACCTAATTACAGATTTTCTTGCTTGTAACTTATTCCTAATGAGATGACACTTGTCATATGAAAATCAAATGCCTCTCCTCTCTTTCCTTTTCAGATTATTCTATACATATGTATAATTTTGAAATTTAATTGATCCTAAACTTGAGTATGGTGAAGCTCTATTCCTTTTTCAAGCCTTTGAATCAATAGACAAGTTGGTTTTACCTTCTCTTATTGCTATATTTTTGTGTTTATGCATGAATGATTGATCTTGTCTAGTGTTGATTTAGTTCTTGATATGTTGTCTCATTACCTCACCTATATGTAATTTGAACTCACTCTTGGAGGTCATATTAAGTGTCTAAGTAGTCTTGTGAAGGTTAAGTGAGACAATATTCTATTAGTGTCTTCTAGACCTCTTGAAAACCATCCCTCTTTGCCTAATAATCATCTACCACCTTTATATTAAAATAATGATGTAAGAGGATTAAATTAGGAGTAGTGTATGAATGGAATAGTCCCAATGTTCATTGTGAATTTGAAAATGTGTGGTAGTGGTAAACAAGTTTAGTGCATCACCTCCTTAGTTAGTTACTTTCAATTCTCTCTCCTTTTTATCTTACAAGTTAATGGCTTAGTTTATAGTTCTGAAGTGATGAATTAAGGGAGATAGCCCTATCTATAGGTTCAATCCATTATTTAGGTCACCCACAACCTATGATTTTTTCCATGATATAACGTAAGTGAGGAGGTTTGAACAACCTCCTCAATGGTGCGATTTTTGATGACAACAGTTATGACACACCTAGTGGGATAAGATAATTCATCCATTGAAGAGTTATTGTTGTCAATATTCAATGTACTAGCCTTTAGAGTAATGAAAACAAGCAAAAGTGGTGAATTTAATTTCATTTAACTAGTTTTAGTAGCTAGGTTTTATTTTAATGAAGTGGTCTTTCAATTTTTCCTTTATCATGAAGTTTCATGGCTAAGTTTGGAGTGGATTTCTATTTTACTCAATTTGGTGAGACATATCAAGCCTATATTTATCCTTAACAACAAAATAATGAGTTATATTAGCCCCATTTTGAGCCATTCCATCCTTTTTATCAAGAGTATTATTTTTCCTCCCTTCCTTAACATTCTTACCAAACTTGTCAACCTTTATATCAATCTAGCCAAGCTTTTTATCAGTCTTATATGCCACCTCCCACCCTAAGTAAACCTCCTTAAAAGCCTATCCTTTCCTATAATTATCATTTTAAAACCCATGCTACCCCTAGTCAAAATAATTACATTTATACTTAGTCATTTAAATATTTAAACAAACTCTTGTGGGCTACAAAAGGCATAGGATAAAATTTGATAGACAAAGGGAGTATGGGTTGAGTGTCCATATTCACCTCATTCAAAATATGAGGGAATCATTACATATAATTAAGATAAAGTATGAACCTATTGAGATATATAAATAATAAAGACTCACTAGGGACATGTTGGACATAGGTGGCCTAATTCAATGCATAGAGGAAAAGTTAGTGTTTCATGAGGGGCAACAAGTTTAGTACTATCACCATCATGTGCCTTCTCCTACTTCACATAATCACTCTTTTCATTCACCAATTATTCCTCAAAATATGGAATCAATTGAGTTTAAAAACCTCCCAAGTCCTTGACACATTTTCAAGCCTTTCCATCATGGAGATCAATCCAAGAGAACATCCAAAAGAGGAACAAAGTTTTTTTGAGAGGGTTGAAGACCAAAATAAATCAAAATTGCAGTGTTTGATTTCTAATTGGAGGGAACATAATGAGGATACCTTAGCACAAAAATCTCTTCCCCTTCTTCAAGAACCCCACAAGAAGTCCTTTATGATTCCAAGTTGGAATCAAGTGGTGAAGTCATGAGATAAATAGAATGGAGAAATCTTAGATTAGGACACTAAGATTAAATAGGAACCCAAACCTATTCAAGCCTCACCCATCCCTCCTTAAGAATATAAAACCTTCCCATCATGTAGGTAAATTCAAGAAGGAATCCAAATTAAGAAATAAATCCTTGTTGAGAAAGTTGAAGAACCTAAAAATTTCCCATCATGGAGGTTATTTCAAGAGAGCATTCAAATGAAGAAGGAAGTCCTTGTTGATAAGATTGAATAATAAAGCATATAAATGTTTGAGGAATTTTTTGGTGGATGGGAGGAAAATAATGATGAACCCATGAATCTCAAAATTTCAAAGCTTTTTTTATCAGTGTGATCAGCCAGTCCTTGAAGAAGAACATGTTCTATTAGAGGCCAATGAAGAAAGACAAGTTGCTGATGTAGTTGAGTCTTAAGAAGGATATGAGGAGAGTGATCAAAGTGAATATGATGAATAGGTCATCATTGGAACACATATTGGTAAAGATATATGAAAATCAACATTTGAAGATGAAGAGAAAGGTGACCTTCATGGAGTACAAGCTAATCAAGTGATAGTCGACCTTGAGAGAGGTCTTTCCCAATGTGAACAAGTTGTTGATTAGGTTATTTTAGTAGAAGAAGAAGATCATAAATATTAATTATAAGTGGATAAATATTATTTTGAGCCTCAATAATATGATCAAATAGTTACAATATTTAATCCCTCTTCAAATTATGTTGTGACTGCCTTTATATAAGCTCCTATCAATCTAAAAGAAGATCTAAATGAGCTAGAATCAAATGAAGTTTAGTTAGAAGACTTTTTTGAAGTCGTAGGAGTAGGTTACAAACTTATATAGGAATATTATGGTATGATACATATTTAGGAAGTTATATTTATCAATCAAACCACCAAGCAAGAAGAAGACAACTCTCCAAACTTGTCACGCCAAGAAGCTACATTAGTTGATTTTGACTTGTTTGATGTTTTTAAAGGAAGGATATCAAATTATTGATCCATTTTAAGGTACATGTTCACTCTTGGAAGATAATAAAAATCTATTTTGGCATCAATATCTTAAAGATAAATAATTTTCAGCTCTTGAAGCCAATTCTCCAAGCATGTTGTAATAAACAAATCAATCCATTTAGTTTGATCCACCAACACTTGAGGAAGTGAAGGTTTGTGATGTAATGAAGAGTGATCAGGCATATACCATTACAATATCATATCCTATTAGATAATTATCTTAGTTGGAAGCCAACAAATAAGAGGCATTGCCTATCATGTTTATTCTAGAACATGAAGATGAGCCTAAACATGTTCAAAATTAGTCCAAGAATATACCCCTAATCACTCATGTTTCAAGAAAGGTCAAGGATGTGTATAAGGTTGATTTTAAATAAGAAGAGGATGTTAATATCAGAATATAGTTGCCTATTTTCCATTACCTCATGGTTTTTATTAGGTTTGTTAGTTATATGAGTTTGGTGAAGAAAACTAGCTACTTTGATCTACCAATTAATGGTTTTTTTAGGGATTTCTCAAGTTATTAGAGTATGTTAGTATACGATAGATTAGTTGCTTATTATTTTTTATTTACTCTAAGTGATTTGTAGCATAGTGTATGTGTATTATTTATGCGTGTTGTTCTTATTTTGTTGCAAGTTTTGTAGGTATATTAGTTTTTTTTAAAGAGGCACGTGCAATTAGGTTTATGGTCCAATCATGTCTAAGGTTGAGTGAGAGGTGACTCCATAGCCTAATGGATGGACTGTGAAATTGGTCTAAAGTGCATAGTAGGCATGCAATCCCATGAGGTTGCCAAATATGTTAGTCAAAGTTTGGCTACCATGAATGAGGACCATTCAAAACTTTGATGTAATTGATCTTAACTTTATTGATATCCATTATTAAGGTTGTGTATTATTAATTAATGATCTATGATGATAGGTAGTGTGTCTTCCTTAGTAGATTACAAGGTTATTTAAGATGGTCTAGTTGGTAGCTAATTCAAGTCATTTTGTCTTGTCATCAAATGGTCATTCTTTATGGTCTTCATTATGTGTTTAACATTATTTATGGTAAGTTTGACAAAGTTAAGTATAAGTGTGAAATCAAGTCAAGGAGGAATAATGATCAAGGAAACAAAGTGGTGACCCTTCCAAGATAACCATGGTCTAAATTTGACCAAATTGACAAAGGAAAAAAGATAGTAAGTTGATCACATTTTTTTTCAAGCAATTTGGAGATATTAAGGTAGTTTTGATAAGATTAAGGTATTTTACTTACTTTAGTCTTATTGTGCATTTCAATGTTGAGATGACACTTGATAGTAAAAAGTAAATATGAAGGTTATATCATGTAATAGGGTATTATTAAATTAAAATAACACCCATGTTGTGACATCATGCTTTACTTGTCTGTACATATCCTCCAAATGTCTTGACAATTGATTTCATATGTTGGAACCTCCTTTGTAACTGCCTATTTATCATTTTTAATGTCCAAATGAGGAGTTATTAAAGTATTTATAAGAAATTAATTATGTGAAATGTTTTATTTATCTCTTCCATGTCTGTACAAGTTAGGGGAAGATGAAGAGTCACCTAGTTCACCATCTCCAATAGTTCCAAAGGGTAGAATATTCAAATTCTAGAAGAATGCATGATTTTAGAGTTGTTTTGAAAAGGTTTTATGTTTTTTGGAAAGGTAAAAACTATTCAATATGTCCCCATGGTCTTCTTAGACCCAAATCCATGTAAAATGTGGAGGTGTAGAACTAAACAATAAAAATACTTCTTCATTTCTCCATTGAGCTTCTTGGTAGACTCACAAGGGCAATTAGTTTGTGAATGGTAATTTGAGGAGGGAGAAAGTTGGATCCAAATATATTATAAATATGAGGGGACCCTAATTCCATTTTATTTTATGGCACTTTTACTCTAGTTAATCTCCTTAACTTTATGATCAATCATTAAGAAGTTAAGGTGCAGAAAAAGGAAACAAACCCCCATCAGGGTCAATTTTCTCTAAATACAGGGTTCTAAAGTTGAATGACTGCATTAAGATGATTTTTTAAGGTTTATTGACACTACCATATGCTTTAATTATCATATTTTCTCAAGTTTCTTCATGATCATGTTTTGAGTAATCCCAAATAGCCTTGAGTTGTTAGTTTAAGCTTGACAGTCAAGTTTACAGGGGTTGCAAAGTGTCTTGGTAATAGGATCAAAAGATATGATACCACATGTTAGGATAAATAATATATTATACCATATATTAGGAAAAATATCTCCTACAATGATGTAAAAATGTGGATAAAAGTAATCTACAAAACAAGAGATAAGAGGGAACACATTACATAAGATGTACTTGGAAACCTTGCAATGTGTAAGGAAAAACCACAAGGAAAATGGAAGATTCTAGAATTTATTACTTTAAAAAATGTCCTCACTAAAAAAACACTTCTCAAAAACTCCTTTTAGTGTTAACCACGAAGCACTCAATGCTTATAATGAAAGTATTCAGGTGAGCCAAGCTAACACAACATCCAGGCTCTAACCTCCATACATGCAAGTCCAAGATTGCATGGATCCTCAATTGGAAACATAATGATGAACCAAAAAAGGGATAATAAAATATAATGGAGAACTCATGCATTTATAACATTACAATAGAGAAGGAGAGTGAGAGATAAACATCATGGTGGCTCAAAAAATTCACCACACACTATGTGGGCACTAGTGATCAGTAGTAAAATGTTTGTATTCATGTGCAAGGGTGAAAAAATTGGACCATACAATTTAGAAAATATCTAAGACACTTAAATTTGAATCCAAACATTATCCCCCACTACCCATGTGAGGATAATTAGAAACAATAAACTTTTTTCTTCTTCTTCCATGCACACACCAAAGTCTAAAAGGTGTTGCAATCACCTTTTGACTTTCTCAACACATATAAACCATGGGGTCCCTTATAAATTAGACCCATACCTAACCCTTTAAAAATTTTAACATAAAATAAACATCATGTGACTTCTAAGGACAAACCCATCTACCTTGGTGGAGTGATAAACCCACTCTCATCACATCTACCTGACCACATGTGAAAGACCCACCATGAGCCCATCACATCACCAACCAACCACATCACCTAAATGTCACATCACTTGCATGCCACATCACCCACATGACACATCACTATTTATAGTGACTTTACACCTAACATACTCCCACTTGAAATCAATATAAATAGGTTTTTACCACACTTGAGTATTCTTCCATCCAACTATCCATCTATGCCAAATGTTGACCTAACACAAAACTAATATAAGTTTTGTTTCAATATTAAAACTTAATGTCCCTAACTAAATTTTTCAACATCTACTCATCCATATCAAATTGTAGCACCTGAAGTGATTTTCACTTATCCACAAACCATTCTTCTATTTGAGATTCTGCCATGAACTATCTCATAACTCCCACTACTTAGAAGTATCTAGTCTAATACACTCCATGAATTTCATGAGGATTACTACTCTTTAAAAATCCAATACATAAGATAATAAACATGTCTTATTCTCCTCTAAGACACTCTTGGGAAGACAAATCACAATGCAAGAAGTGGGGTATTTACTTTTTCTCTCATCCTTGCGCATCTCCATCCTTGGTTTGCTCCTCCATACCACCTTAATCTCATGTGTCTTAGTTAGTTTAGCTACATCCAACGTGTCAACAACAAATAATAATAACACCTGCTAAAACCTTGGCTCTTAATGAAGGTACTAAAATTCCTATATTACATGTGTGACATTTTCACCAACATGTATGGTGATATATTCAATATACAAACTAGTAACTCTTTGCCTCATCCTTATATCCCTTAGGATCAAATATCTCTTCACAAAGATATTACCATGTAGGAATCACATTGATCTAATTATTTAACATCAACATGTACAAATAACACTCTTGATAGTAGTTGGAAGATCTCATAAAATTCACTACATGACTTCTTCATGTAGTCTCTAGCTATCAAACATGCCCAAATATGGCACAAGTTCATCAGACCAATCAACAATTCCTATAAAGTCATCATGATACTCAATGCATCACTAAGCCTATCAATTTTTTTATCTTGCATTTAAAATGTATTTTGCTCTACCAAATGTTGTAAAAACAACTCATGTGCAAATAGTGTTACTCCATGCATCAGTCTACCTGGCCACACACCATAGCTATATGAAAAAAACTCAAACAAATTTTATTTAAATGGTAAAAACTAACCTTCTCCTTCTTGGAACACTAGGGCTTACTTGTTATTCTTCTTCTTCCTAAACTACTTCAAATAGGTCTAATTTAGGTTTCTTTTGTACCTTCTCCTTTGTATGGATTTTTTTATGCATCTTTGGATAATAATCATGTGGTTAGTAGGATACCACAACTTACACCCTTTTTTTAATCATAGATAGACACACAATAAGGTACAAGCCTTTTACTCATCCTCCACATATGGAGACCAACTTGCTACTCAAGCTGAATAGTTGTTTCTTTTTCAAGAACATTATGATTGCTGATCTATATAACAAAGCATTTGCAACTTCTCTTCCACTCATATATGGTCTTATCCTTAACAACATTTGAGATAACATGATATTCACCAAGAGATCCTCCATAAATCCATAGAGATAACTTCCTACCATCATAACTTTTTTCTTCACATCTTGAATTTGGTATCTCCTCCTATCACAATAGATCCCATTTGCACAAAATAACCTTTCAATAGAAAACATCCACAAATAGGATTTTTTTGACATAGATTTGATACAAAATTTTAGGATCAAAATATCTGATACCAAATGTTTGGATCAATAATCTCTAATACTAGATGTTATGAAAAATAAATCTTATAATACAAGTAAAAATTTAGAATAAAAACAAGCTATAAAATATGAGACAAGAGGGAACACATTACATAAGATGTACATGGAAATATTACAATGTGTAAGAAAAAATAGAGGTAAAATGGAAAGTTATAGACTTTTTTACTTCAAAAAACATCCTCTCTACAATAACTCTTCTCAACAACTCCTTTCAATGCTAAATACCAATCACTCAATGCTTACAACCAAAGCATTAAGGTGAACCAAGTTGACATAGCCTTGAGGATATAACCTCTATATATGTAAGTATAACCTTTCAAGGATCCTCAATTGGAAACATAAGGATGACCCAACAAAGGGATAATCAAATATAATGGATATCTCATACAATTATATTATTACAATATATAGAGAGAGGGAGAGAGAAACATCATAGGGGCCCACCAAATTCACCACAGTGTGGGCACTAGTGATCAATAGTAAAATGTATGTATTCATGTGCAATGGTAAAAAAAGTATACCATGAACTTTATACAAGATCCAATCCACTTCCATGTGACTCTAAACATTATTTCAAAATCCACATGTGATGATAATCAACAATAGTAAACTCTTATCTTCTTCTTCTTCTATGTACACACTAAAGTACAAAAGGTGTTGCAATCACCTTTTAAATTTATCCACACATGTGAACCATGGGTTCCTTTAGAAATTAAACCCATACCTAACCCTTAAAAAATTTAACCATAATACAAACCTCATGTAACTACCAAGGACAAACCCATGTGCCTTGGTGGAGTACTATGCCCCACTCCCATCGCATCAACCTGATCACATGTGAGAGACCCACAATGGGCCCTACCACATCAGAGACTAAATACATCACCTAAATGATATAAATCTTGCATAACACATCACCTTCATGCCACGCCACCATAAATAGTGACCATGACTAATGACTGTGAATAGTGCTTGTGAATAGTAACCTATGGGTAGTGTTTGTGAATAGTGAATTCACACCTAACAATTAATGTATGTAATTAATGAAACAAGGTTTTTATAAATGTATTTAACTTCACCAAGACTCCTCATACCTCCAAAGACATCACTAAATCAATGAAATTCAAATAAAATAGATAATTTTATATGCACAATTAGGCTAATTAAAAATGCATCCATGGTGGATGAAACCTCATCAAACATGAATGTGTTTTCATTGTTTATGAATATTAAAGGAAGGTATAATATTAATGTAGCCTTTAATATCATTATCAAGGATATTTAAATTGGAAAACCATTAGATTTAAGAGTCTTTCTTCAAGCCTAGTCCAATAAGAAGATTGTTAACCTATAGGTCTGCAGACTTGTAGGTCACTATTTGAATAAAATGTTTGTATATGAGAGTACATGTGGTATCTATAAAACATAAATTTTTATCCTCATTCCTTTCATTAATCTCCATAATCTTGTTGATTTAACCTTTTCATATCTATGGTGAATAAATGAAGTTCAAGTGCAACACAATATAATACAAGCAAGATAACTTGTGCTTCTATAGGAGACTAACATCTATGTTATATTAATGAATTAAATATAACCTTATCAAGGACATACATGAGCTATCCAATCATAAAAAATAGCTATAAAGGCTCAAACTCTTAACTCATTTTTCATTCAGCTGGATGGTGCAGGTTAAGTTGGACTATGTAAGCCTAAAAGAAGACTATGAGAGTTCCAAGTGGGTGTTTTAGATGATTTGGAAAAAATAAGGTGAATAAAAGGACCTAAAAACAATTATACACATTTACACATAGTTTCATCATTGGTTAATTGAATTTAAAGAGAACTAAATAAGAAGAATTAAGGTTTTGGTTTAAATGACTACCTATAGGCCTATAGCAGGTAATAGGATAAAAAAAAATGTTGATGGTGGTTTTTTGAGGGTTTTAAAAAATGGATAGAGGTAAAAATAAAATGTGATTAATATGTTTAATAGGAAAAAAATTCAAGAAGGCTTTTTCAGCCTATGAGACTCAACCTGGCAAATCTATATTCAGAAAACCTGACTACATATAGGCCTACCTATGTGAATATGCAATTTATGTGTTATATGTGAGATTTAGAGGTAATTTTAATTTTTATAAGTCAAAGTCTCAATGGTGAAATATTTTCATAGATTTTAAGGATGTGAAACCAATTAAAAATGGGATTCCTAAGCATTGACAAGTTGATAGACTCAAATACCACCTACAAGCCTGTCACATGAAAGTGGAGTAAGACCATATGTATGATGTGAATAAAAGGGTTGGAAATTATGTAGATGGTTATTGTAAATATTATACATTATATAATATCATACAAAACCACTAAAGTGCCAATGTGAAGAGATATACCCTCAATATTATAGTCAATAACCTATAAACACCTACAAGCAAGCTATAGATGAACTGATGAAAAGTGTGTTGATCACTATCTAAAGACATAAGGTTTATAATAAGGTAAAATATCATATTCAATTGAATTATTCATTCTAACTATGTCTTCATAAAGTTTTCAAGATGACAAAAAGTAATGAAGGGGTCAAAAGGGTTATTTAGGCCACACAGGTATGTGTGTGAAGATTGAAGGAATATTGCATGTTTTGGAATAAATAGAGGATTTAGGAGTCTCAAAGGATGAGTGACATGTTTCAAGATAACTCCATGAAGTTTGGGACCCATGAGAAGAAATGAAGTGTAAGGAAAGGCCAGATAGGGTCACTTTAGTGTGCTTGGCTATAAACCTTGGTTTAGAGCTTAAGGCTGATTTCAGTAGATTGAAGAGTCAATTCACTAATGAAACCATTATAACATATAATATTAGGTTTAAAATACCCCAAGGAGAGGTTTAGTTCCAAAACTAAACACTTTCACACCATATCATGCAAAATTACCCTTCTCGAGCTCTCAAATAGGACTAAATAGTAAAAACAGATCATCTTCTTTTGCTCAAAAGTCAAGGGTCAATATGCATGGGAAATAATATAATTATGGATGTTTAATAGGTCTATATAATTCAACTCAATGGCTTTTTTCTTAGGTTAAGGTTTAGATCTTTATGAACTATCCTTAAGAAGGTTGTGCACCTAAAACCCTTCTAAAAGCTTGCAAGAGACCTGATGGATAAATTTATTATAAATAACTATAATGGATTGGTATGGCTTAGAAAATCCTTTGATGGTATCCACACATGTTTGTGTATTTTATGGATTCACTATTTTGACACGTATGAGATACTTTTGTATAAAAATATGCCAAAAAATGACTATTACAAGCCTAGAAATGTAGTGTTTGATGGCTTCTCATGAAATCATATATGACCAAAATAAGGTAGGGGAAGATGCTTCTTAAGACTCATGAAGAAGATCTACAGTGATTACAACACCAGTTTGAAGTTTCAAGATGCCTAGTGGTAAGTAAGTTTCCATCAAGAGTTCCTAACAAGCCTAATGTACCTATACATCAATCTTAGAGATGTTTATGAGATTGAAGAGGGGTAAAATGATTCTCTATAGGGTGTTTGAGGGATGCTCAAGCTATGATAGTAGTCCTCAATAGAAATACTAGGCCTAATATTGAAAGATAGACCTACTATTGTGGTCTCTATTTGAATCAAACAAGTTGTTCTATCAAATACGAGTGTTTATCAGTTTGAAGAAACTTGAGTCTTGATCCTTAGCCTCACCAAGATGAGAGAGACATTGAAATGGCTTAAGAGGGAATTGGATAACTATAATAAGCATGGTAATGAGTTCCACATGTCAAGACATAGGCTTGTGACTCCTTCCAAACAAGAATCGGTGATTTGATGAATGAGGTTGATAATTCATCCTAGAATGTGAAGAGTCACTCTACACCACCCTTGATGAAGAATAAGATCAGATCAAGTACACACATGTTGATATAAGGCTTCATAACTTCCTTTGATTGTAACTTTTTCCTCATGAGATGACACTTGTCATATGATACTCCTACACCTCTCCTATCTCCTTCTCACATTATTTTATATATATGCCTAATTTTGGCATTGAATGGATCATCCAATTGATTATGGAAAAGCCTTGATCCTTTTTAAGACTTTTAATCAATAGAAAATCTAGTTTTACCTTCTCTTATGACTGTATTTTAGTGTTTATGCATGAATGATTGATCTTGTCTAGTGTTGATTTAGTTATCCTTGGCAAGTTGTCTCATTGTCTCACCTATATATAGTTTAAACTCACTCTTTTAGGTCATATGAAGTGTCTAAGTGGTATTGTGAAGGTTAAGTGAGGAAATATTACATTAATGTCTTCTAAACCTCTTGGAAACCATCCCTCCTTACTTAATCATCATCTATCACCTTCATATTGAAATATTTATACAATAAGAGAAGATTAGGAGTAGTGTGTGAATGGATTAGTCCCATGTTCATTGTCCATTTTTAGATATGTAGTACTGGCCAACAAGTTTGGTGCATCACCTCCTTAGTTAATTTACATTCAATTTCTCCCTTTTCTATTGCGTAAGTTAGTGGCTTAATTTGTAGTTCTTAATTAATGCATCAAGGGAAATATCCCTATTTAGAGGTTCAATACATTGTTTAGGTCACCCAAAACCTAGTATTATACCCATGTTATCACTTAAGTGAAGAAGTTTGAATAACCTCCTCAATGGTTTAACTTTTGATGATAATAGTTTTGGCATGCCTGATGGGACAAGAGACTTCATCCACTAAAGAGTTATTGGTGTTGATCCTCAATGTACTATCCTTTGAAGGCATGATCAAAAGAATCAATGGTGACTTTGAGTTCATCCAACTTGTTTTAGTATCCTAGGTATTGTTTTAAGATAGTGCTCTTTCAATTTTGTCTTTCTCATGAAGTTTCATTGCCGAGTTTGACATGGATTTATGTTTTATTCAAGTTAATGAGCCATATAAAGCCTATGTTAACCCTTACCAATAGTTTTTTTATCCTTACTAACAAAATGTTGATCCTTATCAACATCATAATGAGTTATATTATCCCCATGTTAAGACATACTAGCCTTGTTATCAAGATTATTATTCTTCCTCCCTTCCTCAACAATATTACCAAGCTTGTCAACCTTATATCAATCTAACCAAGCTTGTTATCAGTCTTATATGCCACATCCCACCCTAAGTCCACCTCTTTGGTAGCCTATTCATTCCTCTAATTAGCTTTGTAAATACAATGTTTCCCTTAGTCAACATAGTTACATTTATACTTAATCTATTTCAAGATTTAAACAAACTCTTATGAGATATGACAGGTATATGATAGAGCTTGATAGACAAATAGAGTATGGACTGAGTTTCCCTATTCACCTCATTCATAATATGAGTGACTCATTATAGTTGATTAATAATGAGTGGTCACTTATTGAGAGAGAGAACACATAAAGAGTTGCCAGTGACATGTTGGTCATAGGTGGCCTAATTTAATGCATAGAGAAAAAATTAGTGTTTCATGAGGTGTCACAAGTTTGGTACTATTAACCTCATGTGCACTCTCCTATCAACCCTCTTTTGATTCAACTATTCTTTCAAAAAATATAGAATCAAGTGAGTTTCAAAACCTCCCAAGTCTTTTACACATTCCTCCATCCTTCTGATCATGGAGATCAATCCAAAAGAGAATACAAAAGAGGAAAGAAGCTCTTGTTGAGAGGGTTAAAGACCAAGATAAATCAAAATTACAGTGTTTTATTGCTACTTTGAGGGAAAATAATGAGGCTATCTTGCCACAAAACTCTCTTACCCTTCCTTAAGAACCCCCCAAGAGGTCCTTTAAGATTCCAAGTTAGACTCAAGTGGTGAAATCTTGGGTTAAACATAATGGAGAAATATTAGATTAGGACATTGAGGCTAAAGTGGAACTTGAACCTATTCAATTCACACCCATCCCTCCTTAATAACCTAAAACCTTCCCATCATGATGCTAATTCAATAATTAATCCAAATCAAGAAATAAATCCTTGTTGAGAAAGTTTAAAAACCTAAAACTTTCCCATCATGGAGGTCAATTTAAAAGAGCATTCAAATGAAGAAGGAAGTCCTTATTGAAAAGGTTGTAGACCAAGGCATATCAAGGTTTGAGGGATTGGTTGGTGAATAGAAGGAAAATAATGATGAGCACATGGATCCGAAAATTTCAAAGCTTGTTTGAGTATGAGAAGCCCATCCTTGAAGAAGAATATGTTCTATTAGAGGCCAATGAAGAAAGACAAGTTGTAACTGTAATTGAGCCTAAAGAAGGATTTGAAGAGAGTGCTCAAAGTGAATATGATGAAGAGTAATCATCAGAACACTTATTGGTGAAGAGAGATACTAATTATACTTTGAAGATGAAAACAAAGGTGACCTTGATGGAGTACAAGTTGATCAAGTGATAGTAGACCTTGAGAGAGATGGTCTTTCCCAATGTGAACAAGGTGTTGATCAAGTTGTTGCATCAAAATAAGAAGCTCTTAAAGATTCATTAGAAGTGGCTAAATATTGTTTTGAGCCCCAATAATATGATCAAAGAGGTACAATATTTAATCCCTTCTCAAATTATTTTGTGACTACCTCTATATCATCTCCTATAAAATGAGAAGAAGATCTAAATGAGATGGAATCAAATGAAGTTCAGTTAGAGGACTTGTTTGAAGTCTTAAAAGTAGGTTACATACTTATAGAGGAAGATTATGGTCTAATCTAAATTGACAAAGGCAGTTTTGTCAAGCAAACCACCAAGCAAGAAGGAAGCTCTCTAAACTTGTCATGCCAAGAAGCTACATTAGTTGATTTTGACTTGTTTGATATTTTCAAGGAAGGATATTGACTTATTGATCTATTTTCAGGCACATGTTCACTCTTGGAAGATAAGACAAATCTCTTTTGGCATCAATCTCTCAAAGATCAATAAGATTCACCTCTTGAAGCCAATTCTACAAGCATGCTACAAGAAATAAGTCAATTTATTCAGTTTGATCCACCATCTCTTGAGGAAGCAAAGGTTTGTCATTTAATGAAGATTGATTAGGCCTATACCATTGAAATATCATGTCTTATCAATTATTTTTATTAGTTGGAATCTAATAAGGAAGCACCATTGCCTATCATGTTCATTTCAAAACATGAAGATGAACCAAAACATGTTCAAGATCAATCTAAGAATATACCCCTAATCACTCATGCTTCAATAAAGGTGGAAGAAGTGGATAAGGTTTATTTTGAAGAAGAATATGATGTCAAGATCATAATATAGTTGCCTCTTTCCCATTCTCTCATGGATGCTATTAGGTTTGATAGTCACATTAGTTTGGTGAAGAAAGGTATCTAATTTACTCTACCAGTTAATGGTTTTGTTTAGGGATGTCTCAATTTGTTAGAGTAGGTTATTAAATGGTAGATTACTTTATTATTGTCTTATGTTTCCTCTATGTTTTTTTAGCACAATGTATGTGTCTTGTTTGTGTGTGTTATTATTGTTTTGTTATATGTTTTGTAGGTATATTATCCATTTCATTTATTTAAATATGCATGTGTAATCAAGTTAAAGGTAAAATCAAGTCTGAGGTTGAGTGAGAGGTGACTCCATATCCTAATGGATAGACAAGAAGCCTGTTCTAAGGTACATCATATGCATGCAATCTTAGGAGGTTGCCAAATATGTTATCCAAAATTTGGCTACCATGAATGAGGACCATTCTAAAATTTGATGTACTTGATATAATTTTTTTTGATAGACATTATTAAGGTCTTGTATTAGTCATTAATGATAAAAGATGATAGGTAGTGTGTCTTCCTTAGCAGCTTACAAGGTCATTTAGGCTATTCTAGTTGGTGGCTAAGTCAAGTCATTTTATCTTGTCAACAAATGATCATTATTTATGATCTTCATTATGTGTTTAGCATTGTTAAGGGTAAGTTTGACAAAGTTAAGGTTAAGTATGAAATCAAGTCAAGGAGAAATAATGCTCAAGGCGACAAGATGGTGAACCTTCCAAGACAACAATGGTCTAAAGTTGACCCAATTGACCAAAGAATAAAGCTAATAAGTTGATCACATTTTTTCTCAAGTAATTTAGAGAAATTAAGATAGTTTTGATAAGATTAAGGTATTTCACTTACTATAGTATTATTGTGAATTTTAATGTTAAAATTATATTTGATGGTAAAAATTAAATATGAAAGTTATATCATGTAATAGGGGTCTTTTACAATCAATTAACACATATGTTGTGACATCATGTTATACTTATTAGTACATGTTCTTCAAATGTCTTGAAAACTAATTTCTAACATTAAAACCTCATTTTTAACTACCCATTTATAATTTATAACATATAAATGAGGATTTATTGAGAGAGTTGTAGACAAATAAGGGTGTGAATGTTTTGGTACTCTTTTCCATGTCCATACAAGTCAGGGGAAGATGAAAATTCACCTTGTTCACCATATCTAATAGTTTCAAATGGAAGAACAATAAAATTATTGAAGAAAGCATGATTTTGGAGGTATTTTGTAGAGGGTTTATATTGCTTGGCAAGGTATAAACTCTTATAGAGGTCCCCATGGTCTTATCAAACCCAAATTCATGAAAAAATTGGAGGTTTAGAACCAAACAATGCAATTGATTTGTGAATGGTTATTTGAGAGAAAATTGGAGTCAAAGATCTTGGATATAGGAGGTGACCCTGATTCCCGTTCACTTTGTGGCATTTTTTGTCTAGTTAGGCTCCTTAAATTTATGAACAATCATTAAGAAGTTAAGGTGTAGAAAAGGACTCAAAAACCCACTAAGGTCAATTTTCTCTAAATGTAGGGTTATGAAGTTGAATGAATTCATGAGAATGATTATTGAAGGTCTATTGAACACTCATTTACCCATAAAATATCATATTTTCTCAAGTTTCTTCATGGTCATGATTTGATTAATGCCAAATAGCCTTGAGTTATTAATTTAGAAATGATAGACAAGTTTGCAGGGGTTATGAAGTATCTTGGTGTATGTAATTAATTAAATGAGATGTTTAATAGTAGATTAAAATTCAAAAAGACACCTTAGACCTTTTTAGACATCATTAAATCAATGAACTTCAAAGAAAATAGATAATTTTGCATGTAGAGTTAGGCTAGTTTAAAAATGCAGCCATGGTGGATGAAACCTCATCAAACATGAATGTGTTTTAATTTTATATGAATATTTAAGGAATGTATCATATTTATATATACTTAAATATCATTCTCAAGGATTTTTCAAATTTAAAACCATTTGAGTCAAGATCCAAGAGTCTTTCTTCAAGCCTATTCCAAAAAGAAGATTGTGAACCTGCAAGCCTGCGGACTTGTAGTTCATTATTGGAATAAAATGTTTGTCTATGAGAGTACACATGGTATCTATAAAAAATTAAAATTTATCCTTGTTCCTTTCAATAATCTCTATAAAATTGTTGATTTAACCTTCTTATATTTATGGTGAATAGATGAAGTTCAAGTGAAACACAATGCAATGCAAGTAAGATAGCATGTGATTCTATAGGAAACTAACATCTATGTTGTCTTAATGACTTAAATATAATATTATCAAGGCCATTAATTATATATATAATCATAAAAAATAGTTATGAAGGATTAAACTCTTAACTCATTTTTCATTCAGCTAGACAGTGTAGGTTAAGTTGTGTATAAGCCTAGAAGAAGACTGTGAGAGTTATAATTAGGTGACTCAAGTGATTTGGAACCAATTAGGAGGATAAAAGGACCTAAAAAAATGTTCCAACTTTACACATATTTTCATCATTGGTTAATTGAACTCAAAGAGGACCAAACAAGGAAGAATCAAGGTTTTGGCATAAATGACTGCCAACATATAGTAGGATCAAAATAAAATGTTATTAATATTTTTGAGTGAAAAAAAAATCAATAAGTATTTTTTTATCTTATGAGACTCAAATTTGAAAACCTATAGTCAGAGTACCTAAATGATTACATATAGGCTTACCTATATGAGTGTGCACTTTGTGTGTTGTAAGTGAGATTTAAAGGTAATTTTAATTGTAATAAGTCTAAGGATTGATGGTGAAAGAGTTTCATATGTGTGAAGGAGGTTAAACCAATTAAAAATGGATTTCCTAAGTGTTGACAAGTTGACAGACTCAAACACCATCTACAAGCATGTTATAGGAAAGTGGAGAAAGAGCACATGTGATGTGAATAAAAGGTTATAAAATTATGTATATGATAAAGATAAACATGAGACACACTCTAATATAATAAAAAACCACTATAGTGCCAATGAGAAGAGACATACCTTCAATATTATAGTCAAGAGCCTACAAACACCTATAAACAAGATATAATTGAACAAATGACAAGTGTGTTGATCACTATTTGAATCCATGAAGTGTCTAATAAGGTTAAATATAATATTAAATTTAATTATAAATGCTTACTAGGTATTCATAAAGTTTTAAGATTGACCGGAGTCAATGAAGGGTCAAAAGGGTTATTTAGGCCTAAAAGGTCTAAATGACGACACATAGGTTTGTGTGTGAAGATTGAAGGAATATTACATATTATGGAATATATAGAGGATTGAGGAGTATTAAAGGATTATTGAAATGTTTCAATACAACTCCATGAAGTTTGGGACCCATGGGAAGGAAAGGCTTGCTAGGGTCACTTTCGTGTGATTGGCTACAAACCTTGATTTAGAGCTTAAGGAGATTTTAATAGATTGAATGGTAAATTCACTCGTGAAACCATTGGAAATTATATTATGAGGTTTAAAAAACCCCAAGGATAGGTTTATATCCAAAAATAATCACTTTTACACCATATCATGCAAAATCACCTTTTTTGAGCTCTTAAACAAGCCTAAACAATCAAAAAGGGTCATCTTGTTTTGCTCAAAAGTCAATGCTCAATGTGCAGGAGATCCAATGGAGTTTAGGTATGTTTAATAGGTCTATGGAATTAAAATTAATTGAATTTTTTCTTAGGTTAAGGTCCTATCTTTATGCACTATCTTTAAGGAGGTTGTACAACTAAAACCCTTCTAAAAGCCAACAAGAGACCTGATGGAGAAGGCTAATATTATAAATGACTATAATGGATTGATACATATTATAAACTCCTTGGATCATCTTAAAAAACCCTTGTAAACTTTATGAAGTCATTATTTTGGCACGTGTGAGGTACTGTTGTATAAAAATAGGCCCAAAATGACTATTATAGGCCTAAAAATGCAAATTTTGATGGCTTCTCATGAAATTTGACTAGGTAAAGCCTAATAGAGTACCTTGAAATCATCTGTGACCAGAATAAGGTAGGGTAAGATGTTTATAAATAATGATGAAAAAGATATATAGTGATTTCAACACAATTTGGAAGTTTTAAGACACCTAGTGGTAAGCAAATTGATATCAAGAGTTCCTAACAGGCCTAATGCACCTATGTATCGATCTTCGAGATGGTTATGAGATTGAATAGGGGTGGAATGATTATATATAGGGTTTTTTTATGGATGTTCAAGATATGATAGTATTCCTCAAGCAAAATACTAGGCTAGGATTGAAATAGAAACTTGCTATTATGGTTTCCATTTAAATCAAATAATTTATTCTATCCAATGCAAGTCCTTATTAGTTTGAAGACACTTGAGTCTTGATCCTCAACCTAACTAAGATTATAGAAATAATTAAGTGGCTTATGAGGGCATTGGATAAATCCAAGAAGTATGGTTAAGAGTGCTACATGTCAATACATAGGCTTGTAACTCTTTCCAAATAAGAATGGATAGTTTCAATAATGAGGTTTATGAGTCATCCTAGAAGGTGAAGAATCACTCTTTGCCACCCTTGATGAAGAAGAGGATTATATAAATTACAAAAATGTTGAGATAAGAATTTATAACTTCTTACTTGTAAATTTTCTTTCTTGTAATGTGTTCCTCATGAGATGACACTTGTCATATGAAACTCCTATGCTTCTCCTCTCTCTCTTTCTCACATTATTCTATATATATGCTTGATTTTGGCATTTAATGGATCCTCCACTTGAGTATGGAAAATATCTGCTCCTTTTTAAGCCTTTAAAGCAATAGATAAGCTAGTTTTACCTTCTCTAATGATTGTATTTTATATTTTATGCATGAATGATTGATCTTATTTAGTGTTGATTTATTTCTCATTGACATGTTGTCTCATTATCTCACCTATATGTAGTTTGAACTCACTCTTTCAGGTCATATGAAGTGTCTAAGTGGTCTTGTTAAGGTTAAGTGAGGCATTCTTACATTAGTGTCTTTTAGACCTCTTGGAAACCAACCTTCACCTAATCATCATCTACCACCTTCATATTGAAATATTGATGTAAGAGGAGTAGATAGGAGTAATGTATGAAATGACCAGTCCTATGTTCATTGTACATTTGTCGATGTGTGGTGTTGGTCAAAAAGTTTGGTGAGTCACCTCCTTAGTTATTTTGATTTTAGTTCTCTCTCCATTTTCCCTTAAAAGTTAGTGGCTTAGTTTGTAGTTCTTAAGAGATGAATCAAGGGAGCTAGCCCTGTCTAGAGGCTAAATCCATTATTTAGGTCACCATAACCTATGATTGTTCCCATGTTATCACTTAAGTGAGAAGGCTTGAACAACTTCTTCAAGGGTGAAAATTTTGATGATAACAGTTCTAGCATGCCCTATGGGACAAGAGACTTCATCCATTGAAAAGTTATTAGTGTTACTCTTCAATGTACCATCCTTTAGAGGCATGAACACAAGTACCAATGGTGACTCTAAGTTTATTCATCTAGTTTTAGCAGATCAGGTATCATTTTAAGCAAGTGATTTTTAAAATTTTCCTTTTTCATGAAGTTTCTTGGTTGAGTTTGGAGTGGATTTATATTTTAATTAAGTTGGTGAACCATATCAAGCCTATGTTGATCCTGACCAGTAGTTTGTTGATCCTTACCATCAACATGTTGATCCTTATTAGTAACATAATGAGTTATATTATTCCCATCTTGATTTATACCAGCCTTACTATCAAGAGTATTATTCATCCTCTCTTCCTTAACAATATTACCAAGATTGCCAACCTTCATATCAATCTAACCAAGCTTGTTATTAGTGATATATATATATATATATATATATATATATATATATATATATATATATATATATATATATATATATATATATATATATATATATATATATTTGAAACCTATTCATTGCTCTAATCATCCTTGTCAAGACCATGTTGCCCCTAGTCAACATAATTATATTTCTACTCAGTTTATTTCAAGTATTACATAAAATCCTATGGGCTATAAAAAGCATATGATAGAGCTTGATAGATAAAGGGAGTATGGGATTAGTGTCCATCCTTATTCACTTCATTCAGAATATGAAGGGTTCATTACAACTAGTTAAGCATAAGTGGATACCTATTGAGAGAGAGAACCATAAAAGACTCATTAGTGATATGTTGAACATAGGTGGTGTAATTTAAGGCATAGAGGACAAGTTAGTATTTCATGAGGGGTAGCAAGTTCAGTACTATTAGCCTCATGTTCTTTTTACTAATTCACATCATCCTTCTTTTGCTTCACCCATTCTTCCTCAAAATATGGAATCAAGTGAGTTTTAAAACCTCCCAAGTCCTTCACACATTCCTCAAGCCTTCCCATCATGGAGATCAATCCAAGAGAGTATCCAAAAGAGGAAATAAGTTCTTATTGACAGGGTTGAAGACCAAGATAAAACAAAATTGGAGTGTTTGATTTTAAGTTAGAATCAAGTGGCGAAGTCATGGGATAAATAAAATGGAGAAAGCTTAGATTGGGACATTGAGGCTAAAGAGGAACCTAAACTTATTTAATCCCTACCCATCCCTCTTCAAGAAACTAAAACCTTCCCATTATGGAGGTCAATTCAAGAAGTAATCCAAATCAAGAAATAAATCCTTGTTGAGAAAGTTAAAGAACCTAAAACTTTCCCATCATGGAGGTCAATTAAAGAGAGCATTCAAATAAATAAGGAGGTTCTTGTTGAAAAAGTTTAAGACCAAATCATATCAAGGTTTAGGGGATTTTTTGGTGAATGGAAGGAAAATAATGATGAGACCATGGATTTAAAAAGTTCAAATCTTGTTTATGAGTGTGAGAAGCCCATCCTTGAAGAATAACACATTCTATTAGAGGCCAATGAAGAAAGATAAGTTGAATCTATAATTAAGCCCCAAGAAGGCTTTGAAGAGAGTGATCAAAGTGAATATGATGAATAGGTCATTATTGGAACACCTTTTTGTGAAGAGAGATGCAAAGTCAACCTTTGAATATGAAGAGAAAGGTGACCTTGATGGATTACAAGTTGATCAAGTGACAG
This sequence comes from Torreya grandis, assembly GCA_037957365.1. Lineage (NCBI taxonomy): Eukaryota > Viridiplantae > Streptophyta > Pinopsida > Cupressales > Taxaceae > Torreya > Torreya grandis. The sequence goes on from JARHVA010000178.1 coordinate 2,830,622, forward strand.
TAGACCTTGAGAGAGATGATATTTCCTCATGTGAACAAGGTATTGATCAGGTTCTTAAATAATAAGAAGAATCTCCTAAAGATTCATTATAAGTGTCTAAAGATTGTTTTTATCCCAAATAATATGATCAAAGAGGTACAATCTTTAATCCCTTATTAAATTGTGTTAAGACTACCTGTTTATCAACTCCTATAAATCTAAAAGATCTAAATGAGATAGATTCAAATGAAGTTTAGTTGGAGGACTAGTTTGAAATCCTAAGAGTAGGTTACACAATTATAGAGTAAGGTTATGGTCTGATATAGAATAAAGAAGGTAACATTATCAAGAAAACCACTAAGCAAGAAGAAGGCAACTCTTCAAACATGTCATGTCAAGAAGCTACATCAATTGATTTTGACTTGTTTGATGTTTTTAAGGAAGACTATCAACTTATTAATCCATTTTTAGGCACATGTTCACTCTTAAAAAATAAGATAAATATCTTTTGACATTCCCAAAGAAAAAAAATCTTCACCTCTTGAAGCCAATTCTATAAGCATGCTATAAGAAATAAATCAATCCATTTAGTTTGATCCACTAGATCTTGAGGAAGTGAAGGATTGTTATGTAATGAAGATTTATTAGGCCTATACCATATCAAGATCATGTCTTATCACCTGCTTGTCTTAGTTTGAATCCAACAAGGAAGAGCCATTGCCTATCATGTTCTTTTCATAACATGAAGATGAGCCTAAACATGTTGAAGATCAGTCCAAACATATACCCCTAATCACTCATGCATCAAGAAAGGTGGAGGAGGTGTATAAGTTTGATTTTAAATAAGAATAGGATGCCAAGATTGGCATACAATTTCATCTTTTTCATTATTTTATGGCTACTATCATGTTTTCTAGTCATATGGGTTTGGTGAAGAAAGGTAGCTACTTTGCTCTACTAGTTAATGGTTTTTTAGGGTTATCTCAAGTTGTTAGATTAGTTTAGTATAGGGTATATTAGTTGCTTATTATCTTGTCTTTCCTCTAAGTTATTTATAACATAATGCATGTGTCTTGTTTTTGTGTGTTGTTCTTGTTTTGTTGTGTATTTTGTAGGTATATCAACTATTCCTCTTGTTTCAAGAGGCATGCGCAATTAGGTTCAAGGTACAATTAGGTATGAGTTTGAGTGAGAGGTGACTCTATAACCTAATGGATGGACTAATTAATGGGTCTAAGGTGCATAATAGGCATGTAATCCTGGGAGGTTGCCAAACATGTTAGCCAAAATTTGGCTACAATGAATGAAGATCATTCAAAACTTTGATGTACTTGATCTCAATTTTGTTGATATCCATTATGAAGGTATTGTATTAGTCATTAAAGGTCTAAGATGATAGGTAGTATGTCTTCCTTAGTAGCTTGTAAGGTTATTTAGGATGGTCTAGTTGGTAGCTGAGTCAAGTTAATTTATCTTGTCATCAAATGGTAATTCTTTATGGTATTCATTATGTGTTTAGCATTGTTTAAGGTAAGTTTGAGAAAGTTAAGGTTAAGTTTGAAATCAAGTCAAGGAGGAATAATGCTCAAAGAGATAAGGTGGTCACCCTACCAAGACAACCATGGTTTAAAGCTGACCCAATTGACCAAGGAACAAAGCTAGTAAATTGATCCCATTATTTTTCAAGTAATTTCAAGAAATTAAGGTAGTTTTGATAAGATTAAGGTATTTCAATTACTTTAGTCTTATTGTGCATTTCAATGTTGAGATGATACTTTCTAGTAAAAATAAAATATAAAGGTTATATCATGTAATATGGGTGTTTCAAAGTTAGCTAACATACATGTTGTAACATCATGTTATACTTATCCATACATATCCTCCAAATGTCTTAGCAACTAATTTTTAACATTAGAACCCCATTTTTAACTGTCCATTTATCATTTATAACATCCAAATGAGGAGTTATTGATAAATCTATAGGAAAATAAGGTTGTGAAATATTTTGTCACTCTTTTTCATGTCTGTACAAGTTTGGAGAAGATGAAGAGTCACCTAGTTCACCATCTCCAATAGTTCTAAAGGGTAGAAAAATAAAATTCTTGAAGAAAGCATGATTTTGGAGGTCTTTTGCAGAGGGTTTATATTACTTGGAAAGGTAAAAACTCTTATAGATTTTCCCATGGTATTATTAGACCCAAATCCATGCAAAATTTGGAGGTGTAGAACCAAACAATGCAAAAAGCTTTTTCATTTATCCATCAACTTTTTAGCAGCCTCACAAGGGAAACCGATTTGTGAATGGTACTTTAATGAGAGATAAATTTGGATCCAAATATCTTGGAAATATGAGGGTAACCTAATTCCATTTAAATTTATGTCATTTTAATCTATTTATAATCCTTAACTTTATGAATAATCATTAAGAAATTAAGGTGTATAAAAAGGACTCAAAACCCCATCAAGGTCAGTTTTATCCAAATGCAGGGTTATAAATTTAAATTAATTCATAAGGATGATTTTTTAAGGTCTATTGAACACTAATATACCCATAAAATATCATATTTTCTCAAGTTTATTCATGATCATGTTTGGAGTAATGCCAAATAGCCTCGAGTTTCTAGTTTAAACATGATAGTCAAGTTTGCAAGGGATGTGAAGTATATTGGTGTATGTATTTAATTAAATGAGGTTTTTATAAATGGATTAAAATTAATTAATAAACCTAACACGTTTTTAGACATAATTTAATCAATTAACTTCAAATAAAATAGATAATTGCATGCAGAGCTGGGCTAGATGAAAAATGCAACCATGGTGGATGAAACCTCATAAAAAATGAACATGTTTTCATTATATATGAATATTTAAGGAAATTATAATATTAAAATATCATTTAATATAGTTCTCAAGGATATTTAAAGTGTAAAACCATTTGATTCAAGATTCAAGAGTCTTTATTGAAGCCTAGTCTAGAAAGAAGATTGTGAACATACAAGTCTGCAGACCTGTATGTCACTATTGGAATCAAATGTTTGATTATCAGAGAAAAAATGGTATATAGAAAACATGAAATTTTATCCTCATTAATTTCAGTAATCTCTATAATCTTATTGATTTAACCTTCTCAGATCTATGGTGAATAGATGAAGTTTAAGTATAACACAATGCAATGCAAGCAAGATAGTCTATGATTATACATGAAACTAACATTTATGTTGTATTAATGAATTAAATACATAATCATAAATTCCATAAATTATATCTCCAATCATACAAAATAGTTATGAATAATCAGACTCTTAACTCATTTTGTATTCAACTGGATGGTGTAGGTCAAGTTGGACTATGTAAGCCAAGAAGAAGACTATGAGAGTTCTAGTGGGTGACTTAGGTGATTTCGACCCAATGAGTTTGATAAAAGGACATAATTTTTTTTAAAAACTTTTCAAATAGTTTCATAATTGGTTAATTGAACTCAAAGAGGACCAAACATGGAAGAATCAAAGTTTTGGCCTAAATGATTGCTTACATGCCTATAACAAGTAGTAGGATCAAAAACATGTTGATGATGGTTGTTTGAGGGTTTAAAAATATGGATAGATGTAAAAATAAAATTTTATTATGATGTTTAATAGTAAAAAAATACATAAATAAGTATTTTTTATCCTATGAGACTCAACTTGGCAAAACTACAGTCAGAAGATCTAAATGACAACATACAAGCCTACCTCTATGAATGTGCACTTTGTTTGTTGGATGTGAGATTAAAAGGTAATTTTAATGATGATAATTCCAAGTATTTATTTTTAAATAATTCAACAAGTGTTAATAAGTTACAACTAATTAAAAATGGGATTCCTAAGCATTGACAAGTTGATAGACTCAAACACCACCTACGAGCCTACCACAAGAAAGTGGAGAAAGAGCACATGTATGATGTGAAGAAAAGGGTTGTAAAGTATGTATATGATTGGAATAAAAATTATACACACTATAATATCATATAAAACCAATATAGGTCCAATTGGAGTAGATATACCTTCAATATTAATGTTAATAACCTATAAATAGGCTATAGATAAATTGATGAAAAGTGTTTTGATCACTATCCAAAGACATGAGGTGTATAAGAAGATAAAATATAATATTAAATTGAATAATAAATGTGAATGAGGTCTTCATAAAGTTTTAAAGATGACTAAAAGTAGTGAAGGGGTCAAAATTGCTATTTAGGCCTAAAAGGCCTAAATGACCACCCACACGTCTATGTGTGAAGATTGAAAGACTTGAATTTTTTGGAATATTTCAAGGATTGAGGAGTATAAAAGGATGAGTGAAATGTTTCAATACAAATCCATTAATTTTGGGACCCATGAGAAGGAAAGGAAATGCAGTAAGGCCTATTAGGATCACTTTAGTGTGACTAGCTACAAACCTTAGTTTAGAGCTTAAGGCAAATTTTAATAGATTGAAGAGTAAATTAACTAATTAATAAATTATAACATATAATATGAGTTTCAAAATACCCTAAATATATTTTTAGATCCAAAACTAAACACTTTCACATCATATCATGTAAAATCACCCATCTCAAACTCTCAAACAGGCTTAAATAGTAAAAAGGGGTCATCTTCTTTTGCTCAAAAGTCAACCGCAAACATAAAGTGGAGCCAATGGAGTTAAATTATGTTGAATATATATATCTAATTAATCTCAATGGATTTTTTTCTTAGGTTAAGATCTAGATCTTTATGAACTATCCTTAAGAAGGTTCCACACCTAAAACCCTTCTAAAACCCTACAATAGACCTCATAGAGAAAGTTATTATTATAAATGATTATAATGGATTGGTATGGATTATAAAATCCTTCAAAAAACCTTATTAACTTTATGGAGTCATTATTTTGGCATGTGCAAGGTACTATTGTAGAGAAATAGGCCTGTAAATGATTGTTGTAGGCCTAGAAATGCAATTTTTGATGGATTCTCATGAAATTTGATAGAGTAAATCCTAATGAAGTTCATTTAAATAATAAATTAACATAATAAGGTAGGTTAATATTATTATAAATACTCTTTAACAATATATATAGTGATTACAACACCATTTGGAAGTTTCAAGACACCTAGTTGTAAGTAAGTTGCTATCAAGAGTTCCTAACATACCTAATACGCCTATGTATCAATCTTGGAGATGGTTATAAGATTAAATATGGGTGTAATTATTATATATATGGTTTTTTATGGATGATAAATCTATTTTTTTAGTCCTCCAACAAAACACTAGGCCTAGGATTGAAAGACAAGCTTTATATTGTGGTCTCCATTTGAACTAAATAAGTTGTTCTATCACATACAAGTCCTTATCAGTTTGAAGACATGTGAGTATTTATAATCAGCCTATTCAAGATGAGAGATAAATTTATGTGGCTTAGGATTGATTTTGATAACTCTAAGAGCATGGTCAAGAGGGCCACATGTTAATACATAGGCTTGTAACTCCTTCCAAATAAGAATGGGTAGTTTCATGAATGAGGCTGATGAGTCATCTTAGAATATGAAGAATCACTTTACACCAAACTTGATGAAGAATATGATAAAATTAATTACACACATGTTTATAAAATACTTCATAACTACCTACTTGGATATTTTATTTCTTGTAACTTGATCCTCATGAGATGACACTTGTCATATGAAACTCCTACACCTCTCCTCTCTCTCCTCATATTATTCTACATATATGACTAATTTTGGCATTGAATGGATCCTCCACTTGTGTATGTTGAATCCCTACTCCTTTTATAAGCCTTTTAATTAATAGATATTCTGGTTTTACCTTCTCTTATGATAGTTTTTAGTGTTTATGCATGAATGATTGATCTTGTCTAGTGCTGATTTATTTCTCCTTGAAATGTTTTCTCATTCTCTCGACCATATGAAATTTGAAATTACTCTTGTAGGTAATATGATGTGTCTAAGTGTTATTTTTAAGGTTAAGTGAGTTAATATTCCATTAGTGTCTTCTAGACTCTTGGAAAGCAGCCCTCCTTATCTAATCATCATCTATCACATTCATATTGAAATATTGATGTAATGGGATAATATTAGGATTAGTGTATGAATGGATCAGCCTTATGTTAATTTTAAATTTTTAGATGTGTGGTAGTGGTCAAAAAGTTTAGTACATCACCTCCTTATTTTCTTCATTTCTCTCTCATTTTCCCCTTGCAAGTTAGTGGCTTAGTTTCTAGTTTTTTAGTGATGCATCAAGGGAGTTATCCCTATCTAGAGGTTCAATCCATTCTTTAGGTCATCCAAAAACTATAATTTTCCCCATGAAATCATGTAAGTTATGAGGCTTTAAAAACTTCCTTAAGGGTGAAACTTTTGATACTAATATAAATATAGGTATAATAATGATACCAATGTATAAAATTCTACCACAACTGTGTATCTGAATCATATAAATTTGAATTTTTGCCAATTTAAACACTATGTAAGTGTGGGGAACATGTTTCCAAAACATTTTCCCATTGTATATCTGAAACTAAGAACTGGTATGAGTGTGGAAAACATGTTTCCTAAACATGCCCCCACTCTAATATGAATTTGTGAAGAGTGTAGAAGCCATGCCTCTATGGTATGCCCTACTAATATGGCCCCCATTTTGAGTTGATGGGAACTATCAATTGGTAGTTAGCTTACCTTAAAAGATAAGATAACTATATAATCTATGTATGAATCATGTAGAATATATGAAAAACATATCTAGGTAGATATTGTTTCTTGGGCTAATTCGCTTTCTACATTCGAAAAGTTGAATAAAGAAACCTAGAGAAAATGGACGAGGTTAGGAATACCTGGATGTCGACTGCGCACCGTGATCCAGACGCTTGTGAGCACCCCTCTTTGGCTGTGGAGGAATGACACCTGCAAAAGAAAAGAAAACTTGGACAAGGGGATGTTAGATAGATAGACGGTGGGTTGCCAAGCGAAAGCTTGTCCCTGGAAGTGTAAAAACTTCCTCAAAGGGAGGTCAACCCACAGATGCAAGACAGATAAAAGACTGAGAAAGTATAAGATACCAGAATACAGAAATGATGAATAGATTGAAAATGAAAGAAAACACCAAATGGTTACCTGAAGGAAGCAGTCGGGCTTATGACAGTCGCCGATGTCGGAAGTTCTGCCGGCGTCGGTTATGAGGCCTGCCGGCGTCGGTTATCCTACCGACGTCGGTTGGGTAAGTGACCGGCGTCGGTCGGGGTAATGGCCTGTGGTCGGGTCTGAGATGTGTTCTAGACTGTGGACAGGTTCGGGATGCTGAGGATGTCGAGACAGAGTCTGGGGACGGGTCAGAATGGACTGTGGAATGGTCTTGCCCTATACAGGGTCTTTTGTGGACAAAAAGGGGGATGGGGGGAGTTGTCTGGAACTGGGATGAAGAGTGGGGCAATGGGAGAGGAGGATGGACAGAGGACAAGTCCTGAGAAGGCCTTGCAGCCTCTCAGGGGGGAAGGGTAGAAGGAAGGCAAGAAACAATAGATAACTGAAAGCTCAAATAACAGAATCAAATAATAGACTTGCTTACCTCTTTGCCTGCTGAATGAAGAGTTGAAGGAGCTGTTGTTGGAGCCAGGGAGGATTCTGCAAGAAGAGAATTCTGATGAAGAGCCTTTGCACCTGCTGCTGTTGTTGCACGAGGTTCAAAACGAAGACAAGATGAATGCCAAACGCCAAGAGAGTTCTGTTTGTGAGCTCAGGAGTCCAGGGGTTGCAACGGATACAGGATGGGGTCTTGAAGGCTGCCGACGTCGGCAGTCTCGCCGACGTCGGCCGCAGGGTCGCCGACGTCGGCAGAGTCAGAATGGAGACAGAGACTAAAAATAGCCTCTGCCCATTCTTGCACGCCGCCAGGTGGGGGATTGTGGGAAGAACGGTTATGAGCATGCTAAAATGGACGCGGGAGGAATATAATGGGGGGATTTGGGCTAATAAATGTTAGGGGAAAGTGGAGGGATTCAAGGGAGGATCCAAGGAGGCAAGGGTAGGGTGGAAAAGGGGGCCTCAATTAATTAAAAGATGTTAATTTTTAATTAATAAGACCTAGGTGGGTTAGGGACCAAGGAGGACTAGGAGGGAGAAAGGACCAAGGGGGAGAACCAAGGTGCAAACACGTTTGCGGTGTCTACATTTGCCCCTTTTTGTCTTGTTGGTTGTTCTAGACGAACTGCAAGACAAAAACAGGAGTTGGTTGCCCCAGAAAAAGGATGAGGTGTTCCCCCCTCAAAGCGATAGTCGAGAGAAGGGAACCGAAGATCGAGTGTCGATTTGACAAAGAAATGGATAGAAAAGAGTGAGTGAAAACGCTGCCATAGTCATGATTGCGTGTAGTCCACTTCATGAGAGGGTCAGGTCAAATTGTCGCATGGTCAAGGGTCAAGGAGTGCCAAAATTGAAGTAACCGGGCCCCAGCATTTAGTCGTCTGCTGATCGGGTCACTCAATCTAAGCTGAAGCTCCAAATGGTCGTCGTGTCCCAGGTATCCAGGGCTCAGGAAGTGCTCCCAGAAACACGAAAAAGGCCACAAGTAGTAGGGATCAACTGGCTCGTGATCCTACACTTGTGAAGGGTCAAAAATAGTCTGCGAACAATTCTGCTAACCAGCCGTGGAATAGCATACACGCAAAAACAACCAAGGCAACATTGTCTTGGAAGAAGGTCAAAGAAGAAGGAGATAGGCATGGTCGCCAATGGTCTTTGGTCAAGAGGATGGATGGACGAAAGGATGCGGCCGAGCTAACCCCAGAAGACCCCATGTCAACTGAGTGCTGCCTACATAGCCCCGATGATAGGGCCTCAGGCCGATGTAGTTCTCCCTAAAAGGGAGGGAGGGTCAGAGGGATTGATTGGTTTTGGTCAAAGTCGAATGAGTGGTCGTGGACAAAGGTCTTGGTCAAAGGGTCTTGGTCAAAGTCGAATGAGTGGTCGTGGACAAAGGTCTTGGTCAAAGGGTCTTGGTCAAAGGTGACGAAGTTGGGCGTGATAAGAGTCGAAGAAGAGAAGGTTTGTCCATCATAGAGATGAACAAACGGGGGTGGTCGAGCTAACCTCAGAAGATGTGGTATCTGAGTGCTGCCTACATAGCCCTTGTCCTAGGGCCTCAGACCAATGTAGTTCGGACAAAGAGGGTCAAAATGGTCAATGATGAGATTGGTCATGTGTCGAAATGATGAGGCTAAGATGAGGATAAAAGGATGCTACAGATGGTGTATTCTGTAGAAGTGGTCGAGAGTCTTTCATCTCTAGCAAGTTTCCATAGTCGCGATGGATGTATGCTAAAAATGAATAAAAGGTCTATTTATGCTTTAGCAAGTATTGGTTTATGCTTAACATAAATTGGGTCTGGTCGATAGTTTCCATGTGTATTGGTGTCCATGGGAACTATGCGAAATGGACAAGGATGATGCCTGATGTCATGTTGAAAATGTCGATGATGGAGTGAAAAAGTGTTGAAGTTGGCTTGGTTTAAGGATGAGTCGACAAGAGACGTGGCCAAAGCGTGACCAAAGTGTAGAGAAAAGGTGAAAGGCAAATCGCTCTTTCATTGACAAGGACCAGAAAGGAAGCATAGATAGGGGTGATTAGAACCAAAGCCCCGTTCATGCATTACGTCATTGACCAGTGTTGAGTTAGAACGGTAATCGAATCACTTTGACATTAAAGTGAGCTCGAAGTCCCTTGAGCCGGTGATAGAAGGGGGATAGGGTAACCCAGTTTAAGAGCAGGAATAACCTTGCCCCCTTTTGTAGGAGACCCTGAGACAACTACAAGCCAAGTCCATGACCCGTTTTTTTTTTTTTTTTTTTGCGCAGGCTGATCGATGCGGGAAGCCTACATAGAGATGTCTTTTGATGTAATGGTCATGTTGCGAAGCTGATCGATGCGGGAAGCTTCTAAGAAAAGTGCTGTTTATTGCCAGAGTAGTCATAGCCATCCTTCGAGGGAGTGGTCTATATTTTTGCTTAATAATGTTTGAAAAATTGGCCTAGCTGTCCTTCAAGGGATCAATCTAGTAATACAGCAATGATAGTACAGCTGTCCTTCAAGGGATCAGTCTGTCTTTTTGATTTGACTTGACTTGATTTAGTGACCATGGATATGTTTTGACATCTTGATTTGGATTTATTGAGAGGAATGAGAGTCACGGACAAGACTGTAGAAGCTCAAGGACGCCCCTTTTTATTAGGACAAAGCATCACTACATCCTAAAAGGGTTGTAGAGGACTTGTTAAAGGGGAATAGGGTTGAAAGGGATGAGGATTAAGAGGACAAGGATTGCTCAAGGGACGAGCTCAAGTTATGTGTCAAGTGGACAAGTACTCGACTAACAGAAAAATGGTCGAAGATGCAACGCATTAAGAGGCTCAAGTTCTGGCCGTCCGTCGAGGGAGGACAGACGATAAGTCCCTGATCCATACTTGTGCGTGATGATAAAAGGTCCAAGCCAATTGGGGGCGAATTTGCCTCGTTTACTTCGCTCCATATTGGTCACATGTTGATTCTCTTTGAGGACGAGGTCTCCGATGTTGAAATCTCGTTCTCGCAGATTTTTGTCGTAGGCCCGCTTTATGTGACTTTGGTAGACATGGAGATGATTGAGGGCAGCAAGGCGGCGCTCGCCGAGTAACTCAAGTTGAGCTAAGCGATCTTGACGAAAGTCGTCGTTTGAGAGAATGTCATGCAGAGAGATGCGGAGAGACGGGATCTGTACTTCGAGAGGTAAGACAGCCTTTGTTCCGTACACGAGAGAAAAAGGAGTAGCACCCGTAGAGGTTCGGATGCTAGTGCGGTAGGCCCACAAAGCGAAGGGAATATGAATGTGCCAATCCCTTCCTGTATCATCGACCACCTTCATGAGAATTTTGGTGAGAATTTTGTTGGAAGCCTCAGCCTGCCCATTTGCTTGTGGGTAGTAAGGCGAAGAAAAGCTGAGTTTGATGCCAAATGAGTCGCATAGTTTTTGCACAGTCTTATTTTTGAAGGATTTGCCATTGTCGGTGATGATTTTATGAGGGACACCGAAACGACAGATGATATGGCTGCTGATGAAGTTGACAATTTTGTCGGCTTTTGTGGAGACAAGAGGAATGGCTTCCACCCACTTGGTGAAATACTCAGTGGCAGTGATGATGGACTGATGACGAAGAGACGAGTGAGGGTTAATCTCACCGATGAGATCCAAGCCCCACTGAGAGAAAGGCCAAAAATCCTGAGCGACTTGCAAAGCGTGGCTGGGAAGATGAAGCAGGTTAGAGTGTTGCTGACACTTGATGCAACGCCGAACATAGTCGCTACAGTCTTGATGAAGGGTGGGCCAATAATAACCCAGGCGAAGGATGCGCTTGGCAACCGAGTTTCCACTGAAGTGTCCGCCACAAATCTCGTCGTGGACTTGTTTTATGGCATGAGAGGCTTCAGCAGAAGTTAGACAGCGAAGGAGGAGGCCGTCGAAGCCTCGCTTATAGAGAAGACCCCCTAGCATGGTATAGCGAGCTGTGTGTTTGATGAAAGCTCGCCGCGCATTGCTAGAGAGGTTGGGAGGAGTGACAGAAAGAGACAAGTAGTCCACAAGTTGCTTATGCCAGTCATCTCGTGGGCTAGAATTGATAGTGTTGATATGGTCGATGTGAGGAGAGATGTATGAAGGCAAAGGTACGCGATGCACTGTGACGAAGAGTCGAGATGATGATGGGATATGCGAAGCAAGAGAAGCCATGGTGTCGGCAAACTTGTTCGTAGAGCGTGGAACAGTCTGCAAGAGGTAATGGTCGAAAGATGCCAAAAGAGTGTCAGCACGATTTTTATACCTTTGTAAAACTTTGTTTTTACAGAGGTATGAACCATTGACTTGATTGACGACGAGCTGCGAGTCGCCGAAGATGTTGATAGACTTGATGTGGAGGGAAAGGGCAGTCTGAAGTCCCAAAATTAAGGCCTCGTATTCGGCCATATTATTGGTACAATCGAAGTCAAGCTTGAAAGATAGAGGCATAGGCTCCCCGTCGAGTGGGATGAGGATGACCCCCGCACCCCCACCGAGTTGACATTTGGAGCCGTCAAAGAACATGGTCATTTGATAGACGGTGTCATCAGTGGAAAGTGTGGCGATAGACTCGTCAGGGAACTCAAATTGTGAAGGTTGATTGTCGGGAAGAGGGGCATCTGCCAGTTGATCAGCAATGGTTTGCCCCTTGATAAATTTCTACTGGATGAATTCGAGGTCAAACTCAATGAGCAGCATAAGCCATCGAGCCATACGTTGATTTTGATATGGCTTGGAGTGCATGTATTTGAGCGAGTCGGTGTGAGTGATGACAAATGTCCTGTGGTTGAGAAGATAGTGACGGAGCTTGGTGGCAGAAAAGACTAATGCCAAACAGAGTTTCTCGGTATGAGTATACCGAGTTTCATAGTCGACCAGTGTTCGGTTGATGTAGTAAACCGCCTGCTCATGATGATGCTCGTCTCGGTGCGCGATCATGGCACCTAACGAATGGTTGGTGGCAGAGATATGAAGGTAGAAGGGTTGGTCGTCTTTAGGTGGAATGAGGACTGGTGGAGAGACCAGATAGCTTTTGAGGGCATCAAAGGCCTCTTGACAGTCCTCATCCCACTTAAAGGAGACGTCCTTCTTAAGGAGATGATGAAAAGGTTGGCAGCGGTCTGAAAGCTGTGAGATGAAACGACGAATGGACTGGAGCTTCCCTTGGAGACTGCGAAGCTGCTTGAGATTGGTCAGGGGTGGCATTTCGAGGATAGCGCGAATTTTAGCGGGATCTATCTCGATACCACGAAAGGAAACGATGAAGCCGAGAAGCTTGCCTGAGAGGACCCCAAAGACACACTTTTTGGGGTTAAGGCAGACGTTGTATTGAAGAAGACGAGAGAAGATGATTGCGAGAATGGTCAAGTGGTCGCGGCGAAGTTTGGACTTGCCGAGAAGGTCATCCACATAGTCCTCCATGATTTTATGGAGGAGATCGTGGAAAATGTAGGTCATGGCGCGCTGATATGTGGCACCAGCATTTTTCAAGCCAAAAGGCATGACCCGATAGCAGAAAGTCCCCCATGGGGTGATAAAGGTAGTCTTGTGCTGATCTTTCGGTGCGATCAGGATTTGATTGTATCCTGAAAACCCGTCCATGAGAGAGAGCATCTCATGGCCGGCCGTGAGATCAACAAGCTGGTCAATGTTAGGAAGTGGAAAATCATCTTTGGGACAGGCTAGGTTAAGGTCGCGATAGTCCGTGCAGATCCGAATCCCCCCAGTTGCTTTAGTAACTGGGACGATGTTAGAGACCCACTGCGGATAATCGATGGGTCGGATGAAGGAGGCAGAGAGAAGGCACTGAAGCTCCTCTTTGATGAGGAGCGCAACACGAGGATGCATCTTTCGAAGCTTTTGCCTAACAGGCTTAGCCTCTGGTTTGGTGACAATGTTGTGGATAGCAATGGTGGGGTCGATGCCAGGCATGTCGCTGTAAGTCCAGGCGAAGGCCTTGCTATGGTCGGAAAGGAATTGGGCATAGTCAAGCTGCTCCTGATCGTCTAGAGATTGGCCAATCTTTAAGACGTGAGGAACATCAGAAGAAGAAGGGAGGTTGATGTCAATGGTGGATTCATTTAACATAACCTGGGTCTCGGAAGGGAGGGAACGCTGGATGAAAGAGTCATCGGCACCCATATAGGAAAGAATGGCGTCATCGTCAACGCAGTGAACAGTGTGAATGGTTGCCGACTCATCTTCTACCATGCTAGGAAAAATGAGAGGGAGAGACCTGGGCACCCCATTGAGCTGATAGGTCAGGGGTTCCAGGCGGATGGTGTTTATGGAAAAAAAAAACTAGGAGGGATGGAGACCACCGACTCCGTAGGTGACGAAGGAGAAATGGGCGAATTTGGAGGAGATTGGTCCATGGTTGGCTCGGGACAAAGGTCGAAAGGAGCCTGAGTGGGGTCATGATATCCCAGGCCATAATGTTTCTTGGCATCGTCATCATTGAGCGGCTCGATAGGCTGATGGGAGCCCTGCTCATAACGTCTGAAACCAAAACCCTTCCATGCACACTTGTAAAGGTAAGTGTGTGCGAAGGCGGGGTTGCCAAGAAACGAGAAATCTGAGGTGAAGGGTCGGGGTGAAGAAAGGGAATTGTCGTTGGTAGGAGCTTGATTGAGCCCCCCATAGACAAAGTTGGTTCGGAAGTGAGGAGGACCATAAGGTACGACCATCCCGATCCGATGGTCGTAATTGGGACTGAGGTGAAGGCGTCCATACTCTTGCAGAGTTTGGAGCATGTCAAGGGTCAACAAGCGATATTCCCCAAGTGATAATCATTGGAAGACGTCTTCCATGGGGTCTTTGGTTGGCGCTTGAAGAGGAGAGGTGAGGGCGACCGCCGATTGTGAACTGGTTGAAGCTTCCGCAGATGGAGGCGATGCCGGAGTTGACGGTTTGATGGGAATGAGGACATCGTTGGGACGGTAAGTCGTGTTGCAAGTCTTGAAAGGTGAAGGGTCAGCAGGAATGGTATGGACTTGCCCGTCATGTTCAAACTTCACACAACGATGCAGGGTGGAAGGAATACAGGCCATGGCACGGATCCATGGTCGGCCCAGCAGAATGTTGTATTGAAACTCTCCTTCGATGATGTAGAAGAGCTCCGGGACTATGCGTGGACTGACGCGAATGTGAAGGATGACTGTGCCAATGGTCGTGGTGGTGGTGTCATTGAAAGAACGTAAAATAGCGTCAGTTTTGGAGATGCAATTCTTGGGAAGAGATAGCTGGTCGAAGGCATGGGTATAAATGATGTTGATGCTAGCGCCGCCGTCGATCATAACGCGTTTGATGCGTGTCCGATTGACATAGGCAGTGATGAAGAGGGCGGCGTCCTGATCTTCCGTGTTGGATGTGGGAATCTCAGAATCGCTGAATGTGATGGAATTGATAGGAGATAAAGAATGGACAAGGGCAGCAAGCGGCTGGGGGTCTTCGGGTTGGACCTCTGCTGCTTGCAAGGCTTGGATGAGGGCTTGACGGTGTTGGGGCGAGGTTTGGATAAGGTCATAGAGAGACATCTTCACCAGTGTCTGATGAAGCTGCTTCAGCATGGAGTCTTGAATCGGCCCAGAAGATGAAGATGAAGAAGGCTGGGATGCGCCAAGGATAGAAATTTTGGGTTTAGGCGCAAGAGGTGGTTTGACGAAGGGATAGGTCCAAGGAATGGCAGCTTTTTCTTTTGCCTTGTCCTTTTGCGACCTAGTGGTTATTCGGACAGCATTGATTTCGAAAACAGGTGGTGAAGAAGGAGTCGTGTTTTGCTGATGAGATGTTGTTGTGGCTGAAGGTGTTGGACGGGATGGAGTCGAGGTCTGGTCGAGAGTGTCCTCAAGGAGAAGAGTGTCCTTCTCCATATGGCAGTGGATGACGGCCTTGAGGGCACAGCAGGTCTCAGTATCATGTCCTGGTGCACGATGATATAAGCAAATTTTTGTATCGTCGAACCAGGAGGGCTTAGACCCGAGAGGTTGAAAAGGTCGAATGGGCGGAAGGGTTATGCTGGAGGTTTGCAGAAGTCGGCGCAATATCACCGAATATGAGCCCACTAAAGGGTCTGTGTTGGTTGATATGTGCGAGGTCGGTGACTTTTGCTTGGGTGAGGCTGGAAGAGGTTTCCGCACCACCTTATGGGTTGATGGTGTGGGGACAGATGGAGGTGACTCTGGTCTGCAGATTGAGAAAGGCTTTCTGGGAGAGGGACGGCTGGAGGCAGGCGGAGGAAGCAACGGAGGCAACGAATTTCGATTGGAGGCCGGAGTGGGAAGAATGCTGGCCAAGGTCGAAGGATGGGGGCCCAGAATAGATGGCAATGGTGACGGAGAAGGAGGCGTTCGCTTAGGAGGTCTGGCAGTCTTCTTTGGCTTGGTTGGAAGACTGCTGCTGGTCGAGGTCTGGTCTAGATCCACCTTCACTTGCGGGTGAGTGAGGGCGGAGATAGGACGAACGCCAAGTGATTTGATGGGCTTAGATGAGATAGATGCATGTTTTGACTTTGACGGGTCTGGTTGAGGTCTGTGTGTCTGGTCCTTGTCATGAGTTTGAAGAGATTCTGCCCGGGGAGGATTGGCAGCATGTGATGAGAGGGCGCGGGTATGTTGAAGGGCTTTGAGGCATTCCCACAGCACCTGAGGCGTCACTTTCCTTGAAGGGAGAAGCTGGACCTTCTCCACTAACCGGGAAAATGGCTGAGAAGATGATGTTGAGGGTTGCGGGGTCGAAGACGAGATGGGGGTAGTATTGAATGGAGAAGTCATGATGGATTTGGATGAAGACGGAGGGGAGACAGGATCTTCTCTGGGTGGAGAAGAATCCGGAAAGCGAGGCTCCTCTAGTGGGTAAAGGGCGGGGATGATGGTGCCCTCTACTTGCAGCTGAGGAGTAGGAAGGGTCTGGTCCTCCACAGGTAGTAGAAAGGAGGATGGCGAGACTGGTGGGACTGGTAGAGTCGAGGCGTCCTCCAAGATGAGAGAGGTCGGTGGAGAACTAGCCGGAGAAAGAGGTTCGTCCACATGTGATGGACTGATTGATGGACTAGCCTCTTGAGATGGATTGGGGACGAAAGGAGAGACCGCATTGACGGTTCGAATGTTGTGTTCATGGTTGTCGTCAATTAAGGTCTGGACGTTGTTTTGGGTCGGCGGATGATTGGGAAAAGGTTGCTTGAAGATGTCAATAGCCTGATTAGGGGGCGCATTTGGATTGTCTAAGATGAGGTCCCCCTTTTCAAGCATATCTTGGATTATGTTTTTAAATGTTTTGCAGTTCTCCATGTCATGTCCCTTAACACGGTGGAAGCTGCAGAAGTCATGCTCCCTATACCACGTGGGGATGGCGTGAGAGGGATCGAATTGTGGAGGAGGACGAGCCTGAGGGAGATTGAGGACCCCCTGCTTAACAAGCTTTTCCAGCACAGACGCGTATGATTCTCCGATAGGAGTATATCATCGTTGCATGTATCTTTGCTGGAACTGGCGGGTGGCGCTCTGAGATGTTGATGGCTCAGGCTGATTAGATGAGGGCGAGGAAGATGAAGGCCTAACGACTACAGCGTTAGCTGAAGCCTTGGGTTTAGAATTGGATGACGATGGCTTGGCTGAAGAAGAGTCATTGGTTTTAGAGCTGGGATTCTTGCTCTGCAACTTGACTTTATTCTCCTCGATGGCACGCAACTCAAGTTTGCGAGCCATCGTGAAGGCTTCGTCAAAAGTGCAGAAGGTTTGAACCCTCAGGGTGGACGAGATATGTCTGGCGCAAGCTTGGGAGAAGAGTTCGATAAGCTCGGCCTGGGGTAAAGAGAAGGAGAGTTGGTTGATAAGGCCTCTCCATCGAGCTACAAAGTCGGCTATGGACTCGTCCTCGAATTGTCTGATAGAATAGAGGTCCGTGATGGAGACCTTCTTAGTGATGTTAATGGAAAAATGATCGAGGAAAAGCTGGGCCAATTGCGTGAATGAGAAGACAGAATGGCTAGGAAGGGAACTGTACCAGTCAAGTGCAGCGCCCGAGAGAGACATAGGGAACGTGCGTAGGAGTAATGCATCGTCATGGCCAATGAGGTAGCAGGCATGTTTGAATGCCCGCAAGTGTTGCTGGGGATCTTCCTTGCTTTGGAAGCGAGAAAACTTCGGAAGCTCCCATTGGCTAGGGTATGGTCTGATTGGGATAGAAGGATGGATGGGCTCATTGCAAATTTGCTCATATGAGAGAGCGTTGCGTGAGCCGGAAACAGAAGTCTCAAGATGGGTCATCTTGTCCATCAGCATTTTAATGATGTCAGCCGACGGATTGATGGGTGGCGCGCCCCTTAAGTTGTAGGGTGCTTGGAAGAGGTTAGGGGATGCATACGACGTGGTCGGTTGTCCTTGTGAAGGGGCAACATAGAGATAACTAGTCGTAGAGGAAGAGGCTAGAGGTGGTTGAGTGGAAGGCATAGGTAAGCCCGATGTTGCCACGAGAGGTGGGATAGTGGTAACAGGGGCCAAGGGGTAGGAAGCCACCCTGGTGTTGATAGGGGCCAGGGCAGGCGGGATAGAAACGACAAGGTTTTGGAAAGGAGTGGATAACGATTGAGCGGGTTGAGGTTGACAAGGGGCCGGAACCCCGATGGAAGTGGGCCCAATGATAGAAGGGGAGGCCACACCTGTAGGATTGGTCAAAGTCTGAGTCTGGTCGGTGGTCGAAGCGACGGGTCGAGTGTCTGAAGGTTGAACTACGGGTGTTGTCGATACAACCGTAGTCGCGGCCAGAGAGGTTGGCATTCCATAGATTGGATTGCCCAAGGAGTCTCGCGTTCGACTATGCGCGAGATAATGTTGCAAAGCCTTGACATTGAGGTCCAAGAATCGCTCGAAATCTTGGTCCCCTTCCTGGACAATAGGAGTCAAAGGCGGGGTTGGACGGGTAGGAGTTCTTTCGGTCTCCGAGTTGAACTCCATTGTAGGCCTAGTCACGGACGGGGTTGACGGAAGTGGTTGACGGCTAGCGTGGTTGACAAGAGCTTTGGCTTGGCTACGAGTCAAAACCATGCAAGGCAAGGAAGGTTCAGGTTTCAGAAACTGTGCTGTTTAGTTTCAGAAAACCGGGATGGTGTCTTTGACAGAAGATGGACAGGTTTAAGCTGCTGTTTTTGAAAAAAAGATAGTGACAGAGACCGACGTCGGTTTAAAAACCGATGTCGGTAGGAAAGATGGCCGACGTCGGTCAGATAACCGATGCCGGTAACAGAGGGAAGCCGACGTCGGTGGAAGAACCGATGTCGGTGACTGTGTTTTCCAGAGAACCAAAAGATTCTTGGAAAACAATGAAGAAAGCATCCTCACTTACTCAAACAGATAGATGAGAAGAGAAAACAGAGAGAGACAGACAAGCCTAAGCGATAAATCCTAGGAATTAACCTTAGAAGCTGTGGCTTATGCCTTAGATGAATGTTTGGAAAGATTGGCTGTCAAGAAGGTCCTAGAAGAAGAAGTCTAGAGCTGGTTCCGGGTTTTGTTTTTGGTGCTCAAAAAAATCTGTATTAGGGTCTGGTACGCGGCCTGGTGCTAAGGAGCAAGCTCCCCTCACTTCACGATTCCAGTGGTTAGCTGGTCTCGCTTAGCCAAGATATACCTCGCCTAGAGTTTATCCTCCGCCAGAGAACGGAGTGGGCTTCCCCCTTGGTGATGAAATCCAAGTAGGGTCACCGGGACGGGTAAGGTATCCGCTGGGGGATGAAATCCCAGTCGGGCCTTGCCTCAAGTAAGTTATATGTTTGTTTAGTGCATGTGAGTCGGTAGTGTAACATCAAGTGTCTAGATTTATTCAATATGCGTTTAAGTTACTAGATGTGGACTACGAAGATGCAAGCACAAGCAGAGATGAATGCAAAGTGTTTTAATGCCCAAAGTCGAAATGTGATATTGTTATGAAGACAATGTTTTGAGAAAGGGTCAAGAATATGACGTTT
The DNA here is from genome assembly GCA_037957365.1 of Torreya grandis. Lineage (NCBI taxonomy): Eukaryota > Viridiplantae > Streptophyta > Pinopsida > Cupressales > Taxaceae > Torreya > Torreya grandis. Next base: position 2,850,176 of record JARHVA010000178.1, read on the forward strand.
AGACTAGTCTAGCATGTGCAAGAAAGAAAAGGAGGATTCGTTTTAGTTCTTGCTTATGGTGCCATTGAGAAAAGAAGAAAGAGACAAGAGAGAAGGAGCCTAAATGCACCTAAATGAATAGAAGAGAAAAGGAACCCAGGAGGAACCTAGGGTCCCACCGGGCGTGCCAGAATGTTTCTTGGGCTAATTCGCTTTCTACATTCGAAAAGTTGAATAAAGAAACCTAGAGAAAATGGACGAGGTTAGGAATACCTGGATGTCGACTGCGCACCGTGATCCAGACGCTTGTGAGCACCCCTCTTTGGCTGTGGAGGAATGACACCTGCAAAAGAAAAGAAAACTTGGACAAGGGGATGTTAGATAGATAGACAGTGGGTTGCCAAGCGAAAGCTTGTCCCCGGAAGTGTAAAAACTTCCTCAAAGGGAGGTCAACCCACAGATGCAAGACAGATAAAAGACTGAGAAAGTATAAGATACCAGAATACAGAAATGATGAATAGATTGAAAATGAAAGAAAACACCAAATGGTTACCTGAAGGAAGCAGTCGGGCTTATGACAATCGCCGATGTCAAAAGTTCTGCCGGCGTCGGTTATGAGGCCTGCCGGCGTCGGTTATCCTACCGACGTCGGTTGGGTAAGTGACCGGCGTCGGTCGGGGTAATGGCCTGTGGTCGGGTCTGAGATGTGTTCTGGACTGTGGACAGGTTCGGGATGCTGAGGATGTCGAGACAGAGTCTGGGGACGGGTCAGAATGGACTGTGGAATGGTCTTGCCCTATACAGGGTCTTTTGTGGACAAAAAGGGGGATGGGGGGAGTTGTCTGGAACTGGGATGAAGAGTGGGGCAATGGGAGAGGAGGATGGACAGAGGACAAGTCCTGAGAAGGCCTTGCAGCCTCTCAGGGGGGAAGGGTAGAAGGAAGGCAAGAAACAATAGATAACTGAAAGCTCAAATAATAGAATCAAATAATAGACTTGCTTACCTCTTTGCCTGCTGAATGAAGAGTTGAAGGAGCTGTTGTTGGAGCCAGGGAGGATTCTGCAAGAAGAGAATTCTGATGAAGAGCCTTTGCACCTGCTGCTGTTGTTGCACGAGGTTCAAAATGAAGACAAGATGAATGCCAAACGCCAAGAGAGTTCTGTTTGCGAGCTCAGGAGTCCAGGGGTTGCAACGGATACAGGACGGGGTCTTGAAGGCTGCCGACGTCGGCAGTCTCGCCGACGTCGGCCGCAGGGTCGCCGACGTCGGCAGAGTCAGAATGGAGACAGAGACTAAAAATAGCCTCTGCCCATTCTTGCACGCCGCCGGGTGGGGGATTGTGGGAAGAACGGTTATGAGCATGCTAAAATGGATGCGGGAGGAATATAATGGGGGGATTTGGGCTAATAAATGCTAGGGGAAAGTGGAGGGATTCAAGGGAGGATCCAAGGAGGCAAGGGTAGGGTGGAAAAGGGGGCCTCAATTAATTAAAAGATGTTAATTTTTAATTAATAAGACCTAGGTGGGTTAGGGACCAAGGAGGACTAGGAGGGAGAAAGGACCAAGGGGGAGAACCAAGGTGCAGACACGTTTGCGGTGTCTACAGATATATCATTGAGGTACATATTGTGTAATCACATCAAGTTTTAATATGCATGATATATATCATGGAAATGTCTAGATAGTAAAATTAAAATATCGATGAACAATCAAGCATACACATAATAACACTCAAAATCAAATCAAAAGACAATGGTCCAAGGAGACTTAAAACAAGGGGCATGATAAAAAATTGCACAGTTGAAGGGACATAACTAGTCAAATGTTCACAAAGAAACAAATGACATTCAAATGTCCATAAAATAATTAATGACATATGTAAATGTCAAAATAATGAAACAAAGGCATGGGAGCCATAACCAATAGAGCATATTCAAATGTTCCATAAGAAAGACATGACACTTAAGGAAGTACATAAAGGAAAATCATGGAACATAAACAACCAACATAAACATATCATACTAGTCACTGGATGTATGTTTTAACAAAAAATAATAAGTACATAATATGTTAATTATACGATGAAAGATATAATCATCGATAAAGGCATGTGTAAGTACATAAACTCAAATAGATAATGTAAATTGACCATTGAATAATATAACCTTGATGTATCATGATCAAAGAAGTGGATTCCCCCAATGTCCACATCGAATGAGTAGAGGGAAGACCCAACATTTGAAAATGCATTGATAATGAATATTTGCATGCCTATATCAAACTCAAAATATGCATGAAATATATGTATATAAAAAAAATGATATGCTATATACCAACATGGAACCAACAACATATATGCCAAGGAGCTAATAAAATCTATGAATGTTACAAATATTATAGGATTTTTGAATTTTTTTTTTTAAAATTTGGTATTTTTTTGGAATATTTAGAGATTGAATAAGCTACCAAATGATTTAAATATGAGGATGAGAATATTTTTGGTAAATTAATAACATTTCCTAAACTAAATGTATCATATGTGTGCATAGTAGAAGTAGAAAGTGTATATTGTTCTTTTAGTAAGTTTATACTTGGTATCTTTGGTTTGCATTTATCTATATTTAGTTTTTCATTTACTAGTGATGGATTAAATTGATAGGTACTAGGTCTTATAGGTATGAATAGATTATGTGGAATGTTACAGAGTGGATTAGAACATCATTTTTTGAATTGTTCATCTAAATATTGTTTACCATCTATATGAGCAGTGAATTTGTCCTTATTTGAATAAAGGCTTGTAGTTTCCTCCTTTGCAACCACATTTTCAGCCTTATATTTTTTAATTATCTCTTGATTTGTGACTTAATTTTCTATAAATATTGGTTTAAATATTTTACGTTTCCATTACTCTATTTGTGACATCTTTTCTATCTATGATTTATTCTTTGACTTGTTCTCATTTATAGGTTATTGTTATTTTACATTGGCCAAATGTATATTTGAATTATTTATAGTAGTATTTACAATATATACCAAGCCTTGATGGTCAATCTGATCATGTGTTTAAATAAGATGAGTGATTCATTGGGATTTTTTTCCTAATCCTTGACCATGATAACCAAAATTTTGTAAATATTTATTTCAAAAAACATACTATTTAAAAATCTAAATATATTTATTGAGAAGTAAAAATATATCCTTTTCTTGATCTGATTTATCTTTTTGAACCTTTTCGTGCTCTATGTTTAATATTTGTAACTATTGTTGTTTTGAATTTTTCTTTGGTAACCACATTTACTTATTTGGGACTTGTGCTTTAGGAGAGGTACTCATAATGTGGGTGGTTGTATTTGTTGATGTATCAATGATATGATCACCATTACTTTTGTGACTTTGTTTTTTATTATTCAATTTAACACAACAATCTATATGATGTCCATGCATTCTATGATATGAAAAATTGTATTTGGATCTCCTTATAGGATTTGAATGAGGTAATTTGATCACTTTGTCTTAAATCATCTCTCACAGGATTTCACTTGGACTCTTATTATCCTTTTGGTCACTTTTTTAATCACGATTTTAGATGTATTATGTTGTATCTTTTCATTTGGATGTGAGACCTTATTTGGTAAAACATTGGTAGATGAGGATACAGAAACATTATTAACACTACCATATGTTGTAGTTTTTAGGTATGTGATATCATTTTATAACAATGTGATTTTGAAATTATATTATTTTTCCACTCTTATATTTACTTTCTCGCAAGGATGATTTGATATTTTAAGGCTTCACAAGTACAAACCCTAGGCACCTCAAATTGTATATGCATACATTCACCATCTAACTTACCCATTGAAGGAGTGATATCATGGACCTAGTTATAGGAATGGTTTCTATCACCCTCCTTAGGGTTAGAAGGAAGAGGCTCAATATTATTGTAATAAGAGTTATAAAGAGGGATAAAATTATGGTTTTATTTTGAAACGATCTCATTATATTGATCAAGTTGGTTACTAATTTTAATTGATTTCATCATACATGAAATGTAACAAGAAACCACTACCATGACGTATTATAAAATGAATTAGTTAAGAGATATATCCATATTAAACATGTTTATACAAAAGGGTAATTGTTATTTTTAAAATTTTAACACTTTGAAATAAAAATTAGAAAATAATAAATCAAGAAACCCTAAATCAATTTCTATGGTTTTGTGGATGAAAGGTTGGGTTCACCAAATATTTAAACCTAAAATATAGATTAGGGAATCTAGGGTTAAAGTAGTGGAGATAGCTTAGGTCAAAAGGATGGTAGATTATCTCAAAATTAGGCCAATTAATTTACAAACTTATATTTACATATATTAAATTTATAATGTTGAGATATCTTAGAAAGATAAAAATGAATCTATGTTAGATATTGTAATGATAATAAAAATAATCTATTTAATGGGTTTTTATGCTAATAAAAATCTAGATCTAGAATAGGAAGGAATAAGATTGGAAGTGGATTCTAAACCACTCATCCTATTTTGACCTGGGACACTTGTGTTGACATTAGATGGTTGTATTGATGCTTCTATCTAACTTGAATGTAGGTGTCCTATACAAAATACCTATTGGATATTGATGTGACCACCTAAAATATTATAGGTTTTGTTTCACCTTCATTCTAGTATTCTTAGATCTATATCATGGGTAGTCACTCCTTGTCATATAATAAACACATAGTTATTCATATTCATAGAGGTTGTGGGGAAAATGGGTTAATGGGAACATGGTGTCCAGTTAAAATAAATAAATATATATCAATCAACAATTCCTACATATCCAATACTTTGAAGAGGTCCTTAGAATTATGTATTTCTCCCCTACATGTTGGCTTGTGTGTTTATAAAGATGCAATGTGTGATAAGAAAATACATAAAGTGACCTAGCTTGTAACTTTAAAAATATGGCTCATGGGATACTCATTTAGTAATTTAGGCCATTATATGTATTATTTATATGAATGATATGGAAATAGAGGAGAATAGGGTACCTTTGCTCACTTCAGTGCTTAAGTAACTGTGTTTGGTAAGTTGTATTTTGAGTTGTTTGGTTTGATCTAGGTGAAGAATGAATGAGGATTGATCCTACATTTATACCAATAATTTTTAATAATATCTCACATTAAATAGCTTATGATAACCATAGGAATACATTTAATTTGTAAATTAGATGACTTTAGGGCACTGAAAACTTGTGTTGGCATAAGAAACTAGCATCAACATAGGTGTCTAACTAGAACATGAGTGTCCAAAAAGTTAGAAAATAGACATAGGTATAAAGCTTATAGAGACATAAAATAAGTAGGTTTTTAGTATTTTAGGTATGAAATAAGGTTTGATTAATCATAATAACATTGTTCATACTAATATATAAGCAATTTGGCATAATGAGAGTGCATATGCGAGCCTTTTGGTAGGAAGAAGGCATATAAGATAAAGGTACATCCATACTATGTATTTTCCATGTGTACAAGTCTCAGGTGCTATATAATTCATAAATAGTGTCTTAACCTTGTAGGGAATAGGGACATGTAAAAAACTTCACTCAGAATATTATGTGATGTAGAAGAATCCAGGTCCATATGCAATCTTGAATCAACTAAAAAAATGTGGTTTGTGTGTTGTGTGTTAAAAAAATTTATTTTGTCAACATGGTTCCATGTGTTAAAGATTTAAAAGCATGCCAAAAACCATACTCATATGTCCAACACTTTAGAAATGGCTTACATAAAATGTTGCAGTCATTTGTTAAGCTCATAATGATGCTTTCTAAGATAGATGGTGAAACCACTAATTTGCATAGGTGATATTAACAATACTATTGGTTTATGTTAATATATTGGGACATAACCACCATATTTTAAGAATCATTGGTTTTAAAATGATCCTTTTTCAAATAGAGTAATGGTCTCAAATGCAATAGTTGTTAATTTTGAGTGTTTCCAATATGCTATGAAATGTGAAGAGGCATTCCGGTAGCTAGATAATGTTAGAAGAGTTCATAATCAATGAAGATAATATATAATTATATTTAGTGAGAGGGGGGTTTAACTATAGTTTTAAATAAGGAAAAAGATTTGAGAGTTTAGCTCTCTAAGATATAGAAGATAGAGTGCATCAAGTACAAGAGGGACTTAGTCTAGATATCATCTTATTTATTTAATTTATTTAATTTATTTCATAATAATTTAAGGCAAGTGATTTAGAGTGTGTGTGTAATTAAATGTCTATAAAATTCTTTAAATTCAATGAAAATTGTGTTATTTTTGGAACTTTAATATTTTGGGGTTACTTTAGTGGCCCACATTATTCCAAGTGAAAATAGTAAATGTTATATTTATTATTTAATTAGAGAAAATTAATTAAAACATATGTTGTGAAAAAAATAAACTTATGAATATAAAAATTTATGTAAACAAATAGTTAAACTAATTATAAAATTGAAAAGGTATACCCACTCGATTATAATCATTCACTAGTTATATATTACCTTTGTGTAAAATATAGATTGAATAAAATCAATAAATAAAATACATTAAGAGGGCAAAGAATTATATTTTTACAAATAGGAGAAGTGAGGTGAAAAATAAGTTACTAGATATAAAATTCTTTTTAATTAATGGATATATGCTTTGTGATTCTTTACCTCGTTGAGGTTTTCCCACACTAATCTTATATTGTCTTGTGCACGTTTACTTTGTCGTTCCTTGTTAAATTATTTGGATGACAATTGGTTGATCCTATATATTATGACATGGTACAAAAGCTAGGGTGTTATATAAATAATTTTACATTTGGATTTATGAAAAATTATTTGGTAGAGATTATGCCATGGAACCCTCTTTTGCAAGTGAATCTCATTGGATCCATAAGGAGTATCTAGGAAGGATACTACTCCCAACTAAGCCTGAAATTGATGGTAGCCATCAACACCTAAACATAAAAATGTAAAATTATAAAAAATAATCATAAAATTATGGATTATGGGAATTAATTAAATGAAAAAATAATGCCTTTTACCTAGTATCATTTATTCATAGTGCATATTGATAGTGTAGGAATTGATACACATACTTGAAGACTCATCAATCATTTTATATCTACACTTAATGATAAAAAATATACCAAAGTAAAAAATACATTGGGGTTATTTAAAACCAAATCCAAGCATGTTCTCCATTTTCATGTAAGAATGTGCAACCTTAAAAATAGAATGGAAGTCTAAAGACTACACTTATTTGGCTATATATATCAAGAAAGAAAATTTGAAAGAAATTATACTAGTCACCATGAGTGACCAAGATAGATAAATGTAAAAAAAAAAACTTATATCAATAATATATTATTTGATAATGGAATACCAATTTACTTCAATCTCAGTTTAGATATTTATAAAAAAGGCTTGAGTATACATTAATAATGCATTTGAACCAAGTTGGAAAGAATACTTGCACTATTTGGAGCTTTGAAAGGTTTTAAAAAACTATTAATGTGGGTTTTATTCACACTAGAGGATATTATGAGGTAACCTATAATGTTTTAGGATCAACAAAATAATATTCACTCCAAGGCATGAGTTATAGGGTATTGGGTTTTGTAAACAACCTAGTGGTGGAATAAAGTTGAGAAGTGTAGTTGTTTACCTTAGATGGTTCAGATATGAAATGAGTCTAGAAATAATAGAGAAGGATGTATGGATGGGTGAATATAACCTAAAGGTGAGCAAGATCAAAATAAAACTCAAAAAAAAAAGAAGGGTAGGGTAGAAAATAAAGTTTGTGAATCAAAGTTAGATGAAGCCCTTATCAACTAGATATCAAACTGTGGGTTGGACAAGTGGTCATAGAAATAATGTTTGATGCAAGTTAATGTTAGAACACAACATAGATAAACATAGTTATGAGTCTATGAAAACTATTCATAATAAAATTTAATGCTCATAATCACAAGTTTTTGTATTTATAAGATTGCAATTACATATCTATAAAGGGAGATTATAATTATTAAACATAAATCATTCAAATTAGTTACTTCACAATATGAATAACAATTTAAAACAACACGTATACACAACCTAAATAATAAAATACTATAAAAATGGAACTTCTTTAATGAATCACAGATATGGTTAAAAACATAAGATTACACATATAGAAAAACTTGGAGAACAATATGTAGAATTTCTTATTTATCTTGATAGCCAAAAATTATACTCCCTTTAGAATAAAGAGGACAAAAATATATAATCTTGGGGAGGGATTTTTTCATCCTAAAAACAAATTCTAAGTATACATTGTGGAATAATATATTGTATGTCAAAACTCATACATAATGTGCATATATGCAAGATATGCATACAAATAAAATCCCTCGATAAAAAATGATTAAATATAATACATCCATGCCAAAATATATTTGAGACCATGAGTCTCTATTAGAGATTAAAAATATGTATGTATGTATGTATACAATATGTACATATATATACACATACATTTTTATTTTGGTAATGATGTGGCATCACTAGAAGAGGAAAATGGTTGCATACTAGATGTTAAAACTGAAGTAGTTGTGGTAACCATTGTAGTTGTCTGAGGAAGTAAAATGGGTCCCATTGAAGCATATATTCTTACATATCCAAGGAAATAAGATCTTTTTTCTAACATGTAAACTAAGGTATGGGCTAACACTTGTATTGATGTGCTAACATTTGTTACTGACAAAACACTAGTGGGCTGAGGAGCAAACACTACTAGATGGAATGGTACTCAAGGATATATTATCAATGTTTATGATGGCTGAGTACCAGATGTTATCTCAATATCCTCCTTAGTATCCTTCAATTTTTCAAATAATGCATAAGGAGCTTCAAAGTATTTATCAATGATATCAAAATTGAGCATAGAAGGCTTAAATATATTTATAAATTCACCTATCAACCTTGTGTACTTAGCTTTAGAGGATATGAATTCAACTCTGAGTGCCTCTACCTTAGTTACCTTGTCATTCAAAAAATTCATAAATTATAAAATATTCTCATTGGTTTTATAAATCATCCCTTCAACTTAATTTTTAAATCTTTTTACAATTTCTTTGAGAAGTGCTTCAAAATTGGGCCTATTTACCAACTGCACTATGGAGATTTTTACACCTATTTACCTTATATATTTTAATATTTGTATGACATATTTTTCATATCCTAAAATTTTTACTACCAAAAGTTTCATTTGTGTAGGTCAATTTAAGGTACCTCCTCTCTTTGGAGTCATAAGTTTGTATTGGACTAGTTACACAACTTCCAAGGGCACAAGTATTTTGGCACAAGTTCATGTCTGGCTAGTTATAACTCTTAATGGTGAAAGTTTTAGGGATAGAGAGTTAAGTGTCATTTAGGCACTTATTTGAATCAAGGGAATGGCTTATGCTCGGGTGCTCATTATTCAAATTAACACTCTAGGCATGACTAGGGCTTTGATGTATGCCCGTTTCAACATAGTCAATTTTAAAGTGTACTTAAGTCTCTATATGGAACAACAATGCCATTATCAACTTGGAATACAAATTTACATCAAAATACATTCAAAAACAAAAATTATTCCATTTTTCATATATAACTTAAGTTTCAATCATAAAATAGTGTTAAACTATATGAAATAGATCAACAACCAAGTAAATATGCACCACCATTTCCATTAAATCAAAGTTCATCAATAGAGTACAATTCATAACATAAATAAACCATCAGCTCATTTCCTACTTACTCATGCCCAATGTCTCACAGATGAGCTTGGGTGATACAATGCATATTCTTCTCAGTATCCATACTATCTCAAACTATATCGATGGTGTTCTCATTTTATGTAGAGCTTCACTGAGTTAATTCATCTCCTCCTCTTCTTTGAGTTCAAGCTTATTTTTATAGGTAGGGGAACATCTTTGAGCCAAGTCAGATGAGAGTATGCTAGGTGTTGAGCTATTACTAGGGGTCATTATTCTACCAGATCCACTACTTTGACATCTATGCTCTCTAATTTCCATGTATAGTACTCAAAGGGATGTCCCTTAAAACCTAGATGCTAAGCAACTACCTACCAACTAGTGTAATATATTTGAAGATTCTTCTAATTACCACCAAAAGTACTAAGAAAGTAATCATTGACAATGATTTCCATGTGTTGAAATGTGTTGAGTTGGCATGGTCCACTAGGTAGCACAAAAAGGGCACAACATTACCCCATACAAAATTACTATTCCACCCTCAAACTAGTCTTTCAATGCCTTTTCTACACAAAATTCAAGGATGCTCTACTACAGTTCTTGCTTGAAGTTCTTGAAGTCCTGAATAGCGATCTTGATTTCTTTGATGGTGCCTTCTAGTTTTTTTAATGCAGCCTTGAGTGCAAACACATTCATGCTCTCCATCTCTTTTATAAAGGCTTATAACATTTCCTTAGCTATTCTCACCCTACCATCTAAAATGTCCCCTTGATCACTTGCCTTTGTTTGAAAGGCATGAAAGAGTGCTTCTAGGTCTCGTTCCTTGGTTTTTAGCTAGGTGCTTAAGGTGTTGACTTGTTCCATAACTTACACATGTTAAGTCTTAGTCATAATGAAATCACACTTCACCAAAGTTTCCTTCTCTTATTTCACCTTATAAAGGCTTGCATTGATGACTTCATAGGGATCTTCTACCACATCAAGCTTTTTGTTTAGCTCTCTTCTAATGGCTTCACAGGGGTATTCTTGTTCTTCTAGCACCAACTTCATCCATGGGAGAATTTATTATACTAGTGAGAAAACCTTATCAACCTCTTTCATTTACAAAGTATTAACACCATCTAAAAGGGATGATTCCACTTCTTTGACATGCTTGACTAGCTACTAGAGTTTAAGAATCATTTCTTTTATTTCTTCCTCTACCTCTTGTGCTATCTATTTACAATTATTAGTATAAACATCACTGATGGTGTTCTTTCATGCTAATTATAAGGCCATCTTAAGGAGGGCATTAGCTGACTTTACATGGTTCATATCCCTTGGATTTACAAGTTGGCAGTCATGCCCCTCTTTTGGTTTCTTGGCACTTTTGATTTCTTTCTTTGGTACCTCAAATTGAGGCTTGGCCATGTAGTAATCAAGAGCCCAAAAAACTTGATGGTGTATTAAGGTTATCATTATTTTAGGGTACATGTATTCCAACATGTAGAAGTCATCATTTTCATGAACTCCCTCTCCACTTTTTCCCTATAGCTCGGCTCATACTCCTCTTCTTTAGCTAGTTCCTTCTCTTTTTTATTGGTACTAGTGCTTTCTCCAGTGCCTTATTTTTTTATTTCTTCTTATTTCTCTATTATGGGTCCTTCATCAGACTTCTCCCCTTGGTCTACCTCTTCTCTTTCCTCGGTGCTAGTTTTTCCATATTTTTTCTAGAGGGGTTCTTCCTCAGAATTTCTCCCTTTGTTTGCTTCTTCTTCCTGAGGCTCCTTGGTGTAAATCTCTATATGTACATTCTATATGCTAGCCTTCTCTTCCCCATTTTTTTTTGTTTTCCCATTTGAGGTGCCAAAATCACCTTCTTTGTACTTAGGCACCCCTTTAGTACTTGGACATGCCTATTTTACAACTTCTTCTACTAGGCTGGTGTGGGCACTAGGCACCTCTACTAGCTTGGTTTTAATGAGTTCTACATCTACAATAGCCCTCTCTTATTTTTCCTTTTTAGTCCTCTCCCTTTGGGCCCTTTTAATTTTTTCCTTCCTCTCCTTGGTGGTTATGGTAGTCTTCTCCTCAGCCTCCAATTGATCAATTTCAGCTTGAGACATGCCCTTGGCTCTCATGGTCTCTCTCTTATTATGCAACTCTAGTGATGCATCAATGTGATCTTGATCCAGGCCCATGTCTTTCAATTTGTACTTAAATTCTTATTAAATTGGCATGATTTATGGTCCCTCTTCTCCAAGCATGGTATTAGTGCCACCTTTGAGAGCCTCATGCACTTTGGCCTTGTTAGGCTCTTTATCTATTCCTCCTTCCTTCATTTATTTTTTCTCCATTTCAGCTCTCATACTTTGCATTTTTTCCCTTCTCTCCTATGATCCTTAGCCTTATCCATCTCAAAGTATTTTTTTGACATCCTAAACTTCATCATTACTTCCCTTCTCTCATCTAGCTCTTATTCCTTCTAGATAATGACATCACTAAGGCCAATTTTCTTTCATTTCCTCATCTTCTTCTCCAATTCACTTTTGAGGGGGTGTAGAGGGGGTCCTTTCACTCAATGAGGAGTCATCTTCCTCAGGCACAATGTATATACCCCTCCTAAATGTTTCTTCCTCCATCTCCTCTTCTATGTTTGATGGGGTTACTATCAGTGTTGTAGTAGGAACTTTCCACTTCATCTTTTCCTTAGTGTTAGGGGAAGAATTTGGCATGAATCTCATGCACTTATTTATGGGGGAAAAAGGAGAGGCATATTATTTTGAGGTGATATTGAGCCTTATTTTGTCTTCTATCTCTTCCAAAGGCTCACCCTTATTCTTCTTGGGAGACTTAGTCTTCTTTGTTGGCATTGGGGTCTATTCATCACTAATCCTAATAGGGGTCTCATCACTCTACTCTACATTTGGGCCCTTCTTCTTTGGATTCATCTCATATTGGATCCTATGGATGTGCCTAACTATGGTAACCTCTTGGAGAGGATGGATGTTGGTGTGATTTGACTCATCCTCTTCATCCTCAGTGACCTTCCCATATACATGAATGAATTAGTGCCTCATCTTGTGCCTCTCCATATCTAGTTCCTTTAATATAATGTCTAACTATTATGCATTGGGGACTGATCACAACATGTCCCTAAAGTATATTTTTGAAAAGGCATAGGGGATCTTTAAACACCTTAACTTTTTGTCATCAACTAGCACCAAGTGCACTACATAATAGTGTTATATTGCGACAAAGGTTGTTATTCTAAACATGCTCTAAGGGAGCCCTTGAGGGATGTGCCACTATATCCCAAAGGCCTTTATGTACCTCTCATACCATCCCATGATGTGAGTCTTATATTTAGCATTGAAAGAGAGGAGGCTCATGAAGTCTTTGTACTTCTACATCTAGGAGTCATTGTGCTATAGAAATACCCAAAGGTTTCCCTCATCCTCATCTAAAATTCCAATCTCTTTCATGATAATGAGCACTAGAATGGATCCACCTTGAATGCCCCTTTTTCCTTGTGGCACTCCTATACATTATTCACAAATTCATTGGTGATGAATTTGGTAATATTAAATTGCACACCCTATGTCATGTGATAGGTGATGCAAAGGTATGCCTTAGTCACATAGGTCCATCGACCACTTAGGCATAGTTTGGATCTTATGAGGCATGCCACTGCCTCATGTCAGGGTCCTTGAACTCCTTGATGGGGACTATGAAATCCCCCTTAAAATAATTTAAGAGTTATGATACACACTCCACCTCTTCATCATCATCCATCATCTGATGGATGTCTTTATTGGTATCTAAAATCCTAGTTATTCTCTTTATGAGTTGCATTGAAATTTTCATGCACCTTCTTAAAAAGTAAATGTGGTCCTCATGGGTACACAAGAGTAATAATTGTACAAACTCCTCATGATTATTGAAGCATGGTAACTCATAAAGTTGATTTATACCAAAATCCATCAATTTATCTCAGATTGAGACATCAAATAGGGCATCACCTTATATCATATTTCACCCTGTGTCCACCTTCCAATCTTACATGAGGTCTTAAAAATGATTGGATGTGTGATGGTTATATTATTTTAACTATAAGGTGTGTAAAAAATAGTGCCAATATTCCCCTATCACAACCTATAAAAGGTAATACATTAATTGGTAGGATATTTTGGTGAGCATCTCAGTGTCTACCTATGTCACGCTCATTGCTTCCACTTGTTGCACTATTATTTTTGTATTGGCCACTTTGGGCATTTTACATTCCTATTTTGGGTCCTATTTCACCTATTCAGAGCTTGATCCATTCTATTTCTTCACCATATTGAACCTACTAGTGTTAAAGCATGGTAGGTGCAGTTTGTTAAATCTTTGAATGGTGATGGTGCTTATACAATCATGGGATCTATGACTATTATTTTCGCTCTTGAGCTTTGTTGTCCTTTAATGGTGTTTTGATCATTAATTCACTTCTCTAAATATATAATTTTTATATAATCCTCTCTCCACACTTCTCCAAATCAATCTTACTATGAATATAATCCTTATTACTATGTAGTCATTCACTCTTAGTGTCTGAAAGTGCTCAACTTCTCACTAGTATAGGGTTTTCACACCTTGACTCTTTGGTTTTCATTTAGGTTTGCTCTAAGTCTTAATTTAGTATAAACTTTGTAACCTAAGAAATTCTATTGCTTGTTATTTTATACCCTTTCCTTATCTACCATCATTAATGTAGGTGTTTTATGGTGTGACAGTGCCTAAATTTCTTGAAAAATGCAAAATTTTGAAAAATCCATGAAAATCCTTTGTCATCAATGCATTAAATGCATATATTTGTGCCTTTTTTATTTCTTCATTGAATTCTTTCCAATAGTAATTTGGTGAAGTGATTTTTAGTTCAAATGGTCGCTTCCTACTCAAATCTAGGTGGATGCCAACTATCTTAGATAATTCTTCTCTTGCACTTTTTTACTTGGCATGACCTTCACCTTTCTTGTGGCAACTTGGGTATAGTTCCTCACATGCATTTGACTTAACTTCCTCAGTTCCACTTTGTCTTCTATATGTGATTCCATTTTAAGTTCACTTCTTTTTTTGCCAGTTTCTTATACTTCATCTTACCTTGGCCTATCCTACCCCACATAAATCCCTTGGGTGTACCCTCTAATACTTCATCTTCTCTTGTAGTTCTCTTGCACATGATAAAATTATGCACCTTCCCTTTATTTCTTGTGCCCAATTGTGTTGAGAATCTTCACCTTATTTTTTGGTCTTTGGTGCATGATCAATTGATGCACCTCTTTCTAACTTTGGCACAAAGGTTACCTTTACACTTATGTACTTTATCATTTTGTTCTCAAATATTCAAAGTCTAGTAACTTCCTCACACCCATAAACTTAGGCATATGGACCTAAGTGCTTAGAAAAAAAATGGGCTTGACTCACTTGATTGGTATTATGTACAAAATCACTAGAGTAATTTGTGCTTGGGCCTCCAAGAGCCCTATAATGTTCACCTTGTGCACATAGATCTTGTGCATTTTATTCTTGCATCTATAGAGTTTCATGTGCCCACTACTTAGAGGTTTGACATCATGTATTAAGAAGGTACAAGTACTCAACTCACCTGATTAAAATTATGTGTGAAAGGCTAGAGTAGTTCACTTATAGGCTTGAAATATCCCTTCATTTGGAACCTTGTGCACAAGGTTCTATACACCTCTTTTTTTGATTCTGATGAGTCTCACCCACCCACCACTAAGATGTCCAGCCTCAAGTACTTAGAAAGTGAAAGTGATTGAATCACTCATTTGGAATTATGCATGAGAGTCCAGATGAATTCATTGGAGTTAGATTACATTCATGCATCCATAACTTAGGTGTCATGGCCTCATGTGCTTAAAAAGCACAAGTGTTTGATTTACTCAACTAGAATTATGCATGAAATGCCAGTAGATATGTCTTTGTAACCTTTGTGTGCCACTTATTACCTCTTTAAACTATATAAGGAATAAAAACACAATAAAAAAATGGTTTGGCTTACACCAAAATATATTCTAGTTAGCTCAACTCAAATTGACTAGTGACCAAGAAGTCAGTGTTCTTATGGCACAAGAAACATCCTAATGTCGATATAGCTTCAATTGGTTGCCATTGAAATACCTTGAGAGCATTTTTTTGGACAATGTGCACAAATTTCATGCACCTATATCTAATATTTGGTGGATGATGTAGGGGCCCATCTACCTTATTTATAATTTTCCTAGGTGATTAAGGTACTTAGAATCATAGATAAAGACCAATGCTCCTTTAGTCAGCTCCTTACACTTGATATGTTTGTCATACCAAAGCTTTTGGTGCACCTTTTCAATTTACTAACTCCATCTTTCTTGGGCATGCTTTTCATCCAAGTCCTCCATGTCTTCCAACCTTGTGATTAAAGATTCTTGGTCCTCTAAGTGACCAATCCATGCAATACATAAGGATGACACCATGAATTTTATGGGGAGAAATACTTGATAATTAAACACCAATTAAAATGATGTAGCTTTATTTAGAAGCTTATATGTTGTTAAATACACCCATAGTATCACTAAAACATGATCATCCCAATCTTTATGACCAACATCACATATCTTTGTTAAACACATTCCTAGGATCTTGTTAAATGATTTAGCTATGCCATTTTCTTGAGGTATGCCACTATGTATTTAGTTAAGAGGATGCACACAATCTCATTGATGAAATGAGTTCCCCTATTACTAGTTAGACTTAAACCCATATTTACTTATTATGTTTTCTTAGATAAAGTGTGTAACTATCACAACTATGTAGTCTTTTATTAGTGCAGTCTCAACCCACTTAGTGAAATAGTCAGTAGTCACCAAAATATACCTTGGAACTATGAACTATGCTATAAGAGTTATTTTTCAAAAAAAATCAATGGCCCATTTCTCAAATGGCACCCAAATAAGAATGGGGATGAGAGGGATCTCATCTCAATGGTTGGGGTTCCCAATGTGTTGGTATATGTAGCATGCCTTGGCATACTCCTTTCATCTTAAAATAGGCTTGGCCACCATAGGCCTAACTATAATAACTTATGCACCATTGCCTCTCTAATGTAATGGCCTCCTTCGATTCCCTCATGATCTTCTTCTAAGATGGAGTCCCTTTCATGTTCTAGAACACACTAGTGTAGGAATTAATCTCTACTTAGTTTGTACAACTTCCCCTTAATTAGATGGAAGGGGGAAGTGAAAACAATAAGTTGGTTCTTCTCCTTATACGACATGTTCTGGGGTGAAAACCTAGATGTTAGGAAAGTGGTAATCTCTACCAAGTCTTCCAAGATGTGTTAGACTTTGTATAGTTGCATGTCTGACATGTCATCCTCAATCATCACCACTACATCACCAAAATTTATGTAGGATAAATGGTCTAGCCCCAAGTTCTACTTTATAAGTTTAAAAACAATGAACAACTAGAACTCTTGGAATAGAACTATCCATCTACATATTTAATTGTGTAAAACAAGCTTATTCATGAGGTACTTGCGTGCATCATGATTAGTGAAAAATATGAATGGGATCACTAATAGATATTTCCTAAATTTTTCTAAGGCATAGATCATTACCAATGCCTCATGCTTGATAGTGTTGTATTTCTATTCTAATTTCATTAATTTTTTTATTGTGAATTAGATGGGGTGGTCCATCTTTCCCTCACCTAGTTGCACCAATATAACACCAATTGTAGATCCCGAAGCATTCACATGGATGTAGAAAGGAGTAGTATAGTCTAGAAATTGTAGAATTGGTGTGCTAGCTAATTTTAGCTTCAATGTTTCAAAATCCTCCTCTTTCACCCTACCCCAATAGAACAAGCCATATTTTCACAAGAGCTCCTCTAGAGGTGTTGTAATCTTTGCATAGCTCCGTATAAACTTCTTGTAGTAGCCATAATTGCCTAGAAAGGTGTGAATGTATTTCTACATTGAAGGAGTCTAGAACTAAATTATGATGGCTATATTTGTAGGGTCAATAAGAAAACCATCCTTGTAGATGATTTACCTAAGCAATGCTCCAAAAGGGGTTGCAAAGATGCACTTATTTAGGTATAAAGATATCTAGAGTTGCACCTATCAAAAATGAGGCATAGATTGTCATAATGGTCCCTTGTAAGGTCATATATAGTCCAATCATTGAGATAGACTTGGAGGAACTAATGGATGAAGTCCTTAAAATCAATGATCACCAATCTAGAGAATATGACTGGCACAATATTGAGTATAAAGGGCATCACATTATAGGAAAAACAACCCCATTCAATCATAGAGGTTGTTTTGGGCTTATCCTCCTCTTCTATTTGCACTTGATGGTATCCCAAGAAACCATTAGTGAATGCATAGATTTCACAGCCTATGATGCTATCTAAGATGTCATCAACAAATGGGGTTAGGATTGAGTCAGTGATACAGGTAGTGTTCAATAGCTAGTAGTCAATGTATATCTAGATACACCCATCCTTCTTGATTATTATGACCATAAAACTCACCCATTCAAACTCATGTATAGGGTAAATGATGCCCATTACTAGCATTCTATCAATCTCTATTTTCACCTTGGCCGTGAGATTAGGATTCATCCTATATAGGAACTTCTTGATAGACCTCATGCCATCCACTAGATTGATGCTCATTTTTCCAAGGGAAGGGTGGGTACCCTTCATTTCTTGGTAGTTTCATGGGAACAAGTCCCAAAACTCTTTCAGAAGGTCTATGATTTATGTCATTTTAGTCTTAGACCAATATGCACTTATAGTGGTAATCTTGGGCTCACCCTCTATGCTGATGTTTAATTTGGTGGTTTTAAGGGGCATGTGGTAGGGTTCATTCCTATCTTGATGAGATTTTTCCACTTGCCTTATCCCCTTAGTTGTTTTAATTTGAAGATGCATCTAATATTCTTCATCTGGGGCACTACCATCCACATGGCACATAAGTTTTTTCCTTCCTATTAGAGCCTTCTAATTGTGTTCCTTCTAGGTTTCATCATCCTCCTCATTGGAGACACTTTTTAGCATATTTTATTTAAAGAATATTAGGGGTGCTAATATATTCTCTTGAACATGTCTCTAAGTTACTCTTCTAAGATGACAGTGTCTTCAAAACTACCCTATGAATGACTTGTAGTGGATCCAGTATCTATAAGCTCTGTGAATAGAAAGAGAAGGTGTGCATGAACATTTCCTTGAATACTTCCCATTCTCTTGTCTCTTTAAATGTTTCATTTACAACATACCATGCTTGTGCCTGTTGACCATTTTTGGGTCTAACATGCCAAAAAATTGGTTCCCTTCTTCCTTTGATGTTTTAGGCCATTTCATTTTCATTTTTGCACCGTAAGTCCAAGAATTTATACAGACTCTTTAGGTCCATATCTGTAGACTCTATAGGTCTAAATCTATGGACTCTACAGGTCCATTTCTACAGACTCTGCAGGTTTCTACGGACTCAGCAGTGAGTTTTTTCTACGAACTCTATAGGTGTAATCTTTTGATAGATGAAGAACTAGTTTAGAGAGTGCAAGGTTCTGCAAAGCTTTTTTAGACCCTAGTCTAAAGAAATTCATAAGGAAAGAGGGCTAATATGGTTTAGAAGACCTTTTCCTTAAGTTTGGAAGAGTGGTTTAATGACATAATCTTTCCAAGAGTTAGCACCTTTAAACCATTGAACTAGTTCAACGCCTTCGATTCATCACTTGGTTTAATGCCTTCAGTTTAATCACTTGGTTCACTCAGTGAGTTTAACCCTTGGTTCAATCGGTGAGTTCAACACTTGGTTCAATCAATTAGTCCATCGACACGTAGTGTTGAACCGTTGAACCGGTTCAATGTTGGTTCAATCACTTGGTTCAACACTTAGTTCAATGCGTTGGTTCAACATGTAGGCAAGGCTTGGTACATAGTGTTGAACCATTGAACTGTTGAACCATTTTTGGTTAAATGGGTCAGTTCAATGGCTTGGTTCAAACGGGCGTCCCATAGCTGAAGGACATTTGCCCTTACAAAGGGCAAGAAGCATTTCAAAGGCAGCCAAAGGGGTAAATTTTTTGGAATTTCATTTAAGTCATAATTCCTTCAGACTTTTTATCTAAAGGAATTCCTTCAGACAAAAAGTCTAAATAAATTCATAAGAAGGCTGCAATGAAAAAGCCTAAAGTAAGAAGCCCACCCGAAGGGTATGTGCCCTTGCGGAGGGCTCTCGCCGAGGAGGAGGACTATTCTCAAGAAGCTGAAGGGTCATTTCCCCTCTGAGAAGAATAGATAAAGGAAGTCTGCAAGAAAAGGCCAAAGAAAAAAAAAACCCTCAGAAAAGCCCACCAAAGGACCCGAAGGAATTTTCCAAGGATGATGACAAATTGAAAGCCGTCAATTTTAAGGAGACGTACTAGTTGTTGAGTATTCAATTTCAAGGTGACAGCTACGTAAACATCAATTTTAAGGTAGTGAAATAGCTGTTGGTTTTTAAATACTTGCATGCCAACCATGAAAAGAGCCCAATGAATGCAGCAACCTACCAGAAGATCTCCCTTGAGGGCTGAAGGAGTAGGAGACAAAGTAGGAAAATGACAAAGAGCCCAAAGAATAAATAGAGAAAAGTGCCAAGTGTAAGAATGGGCAGATAGACCAAGTGGCGAAGGGAGGTGCCAATTCAAGAAGTTACTCCAGCAGGTGATACAGTGCCCATGAATTGATTATTAGGAGGTGCAAACAACTAATATTCCAACCCATTTTTCTTCATTTTGCATTAATGAGTAGACAAACTACATAATTGCCTTGAAGAAGCTGTCTTGCAAGTAGGCAAATGGCGTAGCTCATAATTTCTCATTGATGTTTAAGCGGCTTGATCTTCCTAATGAATGGAGTGTAAATGGGTCATTTGTAAAAAGGGGCACCAAAAGGCCTTCTTCCTTCCTCTATATATTGGAGACTTGTCATTTGAAAAAGATATCTCTCACATTTGTAAGGTGAAGCCTGGCAAATTTTCACCTAAAATCAATAAATGCATTTTTAACTTTATTCCAGTTAGATACCTATGTGTGTGTCTGAGTGTCAATTTGTGTTTGGTCATTGCTTCTTAATGCTTCCACAGGTTTAACACCAACACACCTGGTGTCTATAAGGTGCCATTTTGTAGGTGACAAGGAGAGATGTATTTGGAAGTGTAGAGATAAAAGAAGCTAGTATATAGTGTGCCTTTCTATAGCACCTTTTGTGAGTCTCTATTTTGTGTGTGTTCCATTAAAGCCTCCTTGTTAAACTTCCTATAGCCTGGTCCTTCTGCCAATTTGAAGTGTACGTATGTGTTTGTCTGACTTCAAGTGTGAGTGTGAGAAGGTCAACTCATTTGGTGCATCACCTCTTTATAGAGTAGCTTTATTTTCCTATAATCCTTCTCCTTTTTTACCCCCCATTATATATCTATATACCTATTTTAGCACTTATTGGAATAACTTAGATGCATCAAAGGGAGCTATCCCTTACCTAGAAACTCTCCCCTCCAGCTTTGCCAGTCTCACAAGTGAGAGGGGAGTTTCCATTTTGACATGTGGAAGGTAGGAGCTCAGCTTCCTGCCCTGGGTGCAATCCACTGCATCAACAGTTTTTGGCATGCCTGATGGGACTCAATCTTTTACACTCAGTAAAGTTTTAGGATTGATGCTGGTCTCGTTACATCAAGTCAACTATTTTTAGCATCTGGTGACTCCACTAGTAAGAACTTCATTTCCTAATCAAAGACCAATCTAACTTCCTATGCCTAAATTCACCACATGGTCTGCTTCTAAGGGTGTTCCTTTTGACTTCATTGAGTTGCCTTTGAACTTAGCAAAAAGACTGAGGTTTGAGATGACCCATACTTATTCAACAAACCACCTTTCCAGACTTGTTGTAAGGAACACATATGCAACAGGGCCACACTTACATCCAGTCGTAGCCATGACATTACCCTTTGTGACTTTTTGTGGTCAGAGCCCCTTGAATCTCCCACGTTATGACCCAATTCCAAGAGCAGCCCTCAAAAATGTGCCTTCTTTTGATGGAGAGGGGCCCATTATATTCATAGAGCACATCATAAATATTGATAACCTTTGCAATATTCACAATGTCACTAAGGAAAATATTGCAATCAGATTGCTGGCATTGTCTCTCAAGGGAAAAGCTCTTGACTGATATGGGACTTTGGCTATAAATTAAATTAGTTCTTGGAATGAATTGGGTACTCACTTGACAGACCATTTTGGGGAAAAGAGTGACCACCTCTCACTTGTTGAGTAGCTGACTACCATGAAAAGGGCCCCACATGAATACATGCAAGATTTTAACACTCAGTTTTAGAAGACATGGGATAGAATCCCTGTTCTAGTAAGACTGACTGCTAGCTATGCTTTCTTATATTACTTAAGAGCATTGAATAGTGATATCACTGTTGTGATATAATCTATGGGAGAACATGTGCTGCTTACTACCTATGATATAGCTATAGTAGCTAAAAATTGCTTAGTGTAGGCTGGGAAAATAGCACCTAAACCCCATATGCCACTTTTCCTTGAAATGCTACCTCTAATTCAAATCACCACTCCCACATTAGCTCCTCTACCTAGCATTGAGAAACTAGCTACTGCTCCATCCATTGAGCTTCATGAAGTTAAGAGTTTGTGGAAAAGTATGTCAAATGAACTTGTGGATCTTAAAAGGCAGCAAGCTCAAAGCAATAGACCAAACCAAGGATACCAATAGTATGGTCAAGCTCCTAGACCCCCTTTCCAAAATTACAATCAAGGATAGGGTCAACTTACTCAGACCTGACCTTTTTAGGGTTACAACCCAGGTGCCTCTTCATCATCTAAGGTCAAGGTGCCCGTTCAAAACAATTTGGTGTAGGAACAACCAAGTTGTTCAACCATGGGATATGGTCAGGAATAGGCTATTTATACAAATGAAATGACAGGTTAAAACTCAAATGTGCAAGAGAATTAGGTAGCCACCCATTCCCAAGTCTTTGAGGCTCTAATACAACCTAGCATGAGTAGCAGTTAGGCCCAACCTGATTTTACCCTCATGAATCATCTGGAAGGAGAATTCTATTCAGTCAATTATGTGGGCACTGTAGACAATCAGGTTGATTGTGTTGCAGCCAACATAAGATTCAAAATAATGGCAATGGAAGAAGCTCAAGCTACTACCCAAACATTAGCAACACCTCCTTCATCACATGTAAATCAAAAAGTTCCAAGCTTCAGACCGTCAGTTATACCACCAACTCCTCAGCCTACACCTCATGCTGTACATAATTCTAAAGAAATTTTGAAGTAAGGCAACCCTTGAGTCAACATGGTTAACTAGATGAAGAAGTTGAACATGAACATCTCCTTGTGGGATTCACTGTTAATACTAGGGTAGAAAGACATGTTGCAAAAGGAATTGCATGAACTAGATGAACGAGTTATCCCAGCAAAAGCTGATAACATTTTGATGATGAATGGACAGCCTTCTACCTTAGGTCAGATTTGAAAGGAAGAGAAGGTTCCTCCTTTTTATGTGTCCCTAGTCATAGGATATTTCTTGGTGCACAATTGCATCATTGATAGTGGAGCAAGCACCTTGGTGATGCCCAAGTGCATAGCCGACAAGCTGGGCTTGAAATACAAAGAAATGACCAAGGGGGTCCTACAGCTAGATGGAACTCTAGCAAAGATAATTGGGGTGGTAAGAGGTTTGAGCTTGATGTTGCATGCTTGCTCAACTTTCTTAGTTTCTCATGATGTGGTAGATGTCCCTCCCTACTTTGCCATCTATTTATCCAAGGATTTTACATCCAAGATAGGTGGCTACTTAGCAGTGAATTGGTCTTATCTAGTTTTTAAAACCAAGTATGGGACTAAAGTCAAGATTAAATCTAAGCCACTCCACAGAGATCATCTGGAACCTTACTAACTAAAGGTAGCAAATGTTAGCTATGCCATCATTGACCAAGAAGAGTTCCAAATAGACCAATCTCCATCCTTTACCCTCGAAGGAGTTGTAGACCTACCCTTAGATGAATGGGGAAGTGACAATTTCGAGCATGATCCCTACAAATTCATAAAGGAGGTGGGCCTTGGAATTTATTGCATGCATGAAGTGGGTAATTTTATACCAAATTTGATGAAATCTAGCTAGGAGAACTCAGGTCTATGGCAGCTATTCTTTGATGATTCAAAAAGTAAGTTGGGAGCTGGTGGTGGAGCGGTGTTGGTCTCTCCTTCAAAAGAGAGGTATTTTTTAGCCTTTCATTTCCAATTCTACACATGCAATGTTGCAGAATATGAATCCCTCATCCATGGCTTAGAGTGGGTGAGGAAAAGAGGAATCAAAGAGTTGCAAGTGTTTGGTGACAGTGAGCTAATTGTCAACCAAGTAAGAGGCCAAAATTTGACGAAGAACTCTCTATTGAAGTCCTACAAACATAGGGTATGGGACTTAGTGGAAATTTTTTGTGATTTCAATATCACCTCCATTCCTAGAGAATGGAACAAGCAAGCAGACAGGCTGGTAGCAGTTGGTGCCTAGTTTGATATTGATCAAGAAATACGTTGAGACCATAGCTCACGTCACTTGAAAGTAGTGATCCGGCCCTCTGTACTTGATAACATCACCAACTGACAAGTTTTCAATAGTGATCAACAAATAACACTCTTCTTGCAAGAAAAAGTGGAATTCGCTGCAAAAAACTAGGCAAAGTTGTAGCAGTAATATGGCAGCCAAATTATTCAGCTGAAGAACAATAAGCTTCCCAAAGGTTTGGTCACTCTAGAGAGTATCTTCAATAGAGATGACCAATTGAGAAGCGACAAGGTGTGCATTGTAACAAAGGAGGAGCACCATGAGAAGGTGAAAATATTCAAGGATAAGCTACTTGCACTTGGAAAAGTGTGCACAGACAAGGAAAAGCAGGCCTTCATCTTGTTGTGCAAGGAATTTGCCAATATCTTTGCTTGGGAGTATAGTGATTTGAAGGGTTTTAACCCGAGCTTAGCCCAACATACCATCAAACTAGAAGAAGGTGCCAAACCAATCAAGTAGAAGTAGAGGCCTATCAACCCAATGATTGAGCCTCTCATGCACAAGGAACTCACCAAATTGATTGAGTCTAAGATAATATTTCCAATCAAACACTCTTCTTGGCTGGCTAATCTTGTTCTTATCCACAAAAAGAATGGAGAGATCAAACTATGCATCGATTTTAGAGATATCAATAGAGTCTCTTTGAAAGACCATTATCCTCTCCCAAGCATGGAGCAGATCCTTTAGATGGTGACAGGGAGCGAGCATTTCTCCCTCCTAGATGGATATTCAAGATACAACCAAAGTTTGTACAAGACTGTGACCAGCACAAAATAGCCTTCACAACCAAGTGGGGAATGTTTGCTTATAGTAAAATGCCTTTTAGACTATCTAATGCTAGTGCCACTTTCTAATGAGCTATGGACATGACCTTTCAAGGCCTGATGAATAAGACTATGCTGGTATATCTTGATGATGTGATAGTTTTCTCCAAGGAAGTGAGCCAACACATGAAACACCTCAGGCAAATATTTGAGAGGTGTAGAGAGTTTGGTATCTCTCTCAATCTTAAGAAATGCGTGTTCACTATCCATGAGGGGAAGCTCCTTGGTCACATTATTTCTTTGGAGGGTTTGGCTATTGATCCAGAAAGAGTTTGCTCCATCCTGGAGCTGTCCTTACCCAAGCACAAGAAAGGCCTACAAAGCTTCTTCGGTAAGATAAATTTCATATGAAGATTTATCCCAAATTTTGTGGAGATGGCCAAGCCATTGACCTCTATGCTAAGGAAGGGTGAGGAGTTCACATGGACAGCATAGATAAAATATAGTTTTGAAGAAATCAAGTAGGCCATAGCCCAGGCTCCTACCTTGATTAGCCCTGACTTCACCAAAGATTTCAACCTCTACACCTTCGATAATGAAGAGGTAATCTCTTCCATGCTTACCCAAGCAAGTGATGATAACCCTGAGTATCCAATTGCATTTTTTAGCCAAGGCCTAGAAGGTTTTGAAGTTAGATACACATATGTGGAAAAGCAAGTCTTGATGGTCATATGGAGTCTGAAGAAATTTAGACACATGTTGTCCAACAACAGAATCCACCTCATGGTTCCACATCCTGGCATCAAATATTTCTTGATCAACTGAGACCTAAATGAGAAGAGAGCAGGGTGGATCACTAAGGTGATGGATTAGGATGTAGATATCAAGATCACCAAACTAGTAAGAGGGAGAGGCCTATGTGAACACCTCGCTACAGACTTTAAACAATAAAGGGAGGACAGTCTACTAATCCATGATGCAGCTATAATAAAAGAACAAGCTATCATGAGCAATTAGACATCAAACATGAGGCATTTCCTTCTCATTGGTGAGTGCCTACACTCACTTGATAGGACTAGGAGAAGGTATTTTAGACTCTAGTGTCTCCCTTATGCCCTGATTGATAGAGTGTTGTTCAGGGAGGATCTCTCAAGAGTCTTTTTAAGATGCTTGGACTCAAGTTAGGCCGATAGGGTGTTGTCTGAGTTCCATGATGGACCAGTCGGTGGTCATTTTACTCTTAGGGCTACCATAGCAAGAATAATGAGAGCTGGCTATTTTTGGCCTACCCTTTTTAGGGACACCCATGCCTGGGTATTAAAGTGCCAAAAGTGCACGCTTTTTGATGGGAAGCAATAGTTGGCTACCATGCCTTTATAACCTATTTTGGTGAAGCAACCATTCATGCAGTGGGGCTTGGACTTCATAGGGAGGATTAATCCTCCCTCTAGTGCTAGACACAAGTGGGTCTTGACTACCATGGATTATTTCACAAGGTGGGTAGAGGCTGTTGCTCTAAAGGAGGGAACTGAAAGTGCGGTCCTAGATTTTTATGAGGACCTGGTGGCAAGGTTCAGGGTTTTAGCAACCATAATCTCAAATAATGTGTTAGCTTTTTTGGGAACCAAAACAAGTGAATGGGCACTAAGATATGGTATATATCTCAGCACTTCATCCAATTACTACTCGCAGGGGAATGGACTGGCTGAGTCTACAAATAAGAACCTGATCAGGATCATCAAGTAGACCATAGAGGAAAATTAGAGGACTTGGCATGCCAAGTTGAAAATAGCCCTGTGGGCAAATAGGGTCACCCTAAAGAGGGCAATTGGTAACTCACCATACACGCTCATCTATGGAAGAGAATCTAGGCTCCCCATTTCACTCGAGTTGCCAGCCTTGGATCTCACTTGCCAGTTGTAATTAGAAGAAGGAAATAACATGGAAGTTAGATTATGCAAGCTGATGGAACTCCAAGAGGCAAGGGACCAAGCTATGGCTTCTATGACTAGTCACCAATAGCAAGTGAAGAGACACTTTGACAAGAAATCTTCATCAAAATGTTTCTCTGAAGGAGACATTATCTTGAAATGGGATGAAGACCGAGCTAAGCCTAGAAAGCATGCAAAATTTGATGCCCTATGGAGTGGCCTATACATTATCACTCAGTGCAAGTAGCATAATGCATTCCAACTCTCCAAGTTGGGTGGTGAAGAACTATATATCCCAGTTAATGGGATACATCTTAAGCATTACCATTGAGCCCCTTCTCCATCATGTATATATTTCCCTTATTTTTCTCTTATTTTCCCTAAGTGCTTTATGCACATGTTAGTATTTTATTAGCTTTGTGTGTGTTTTCATTTTCTTTTGAGGTAAATCTTCGTGATTGGTTCTAGATTTATCAGAGCTATTGCTGATCTTTAAGTTATAATCTGACCCCGTGCCCAATAGATTTTGAGGCAACTAGATTATAAGCATAGCAGGCATGCTTCCCCTGGGAGTCACCAATTTGTTGACCATTTTTGGGTCTAATAGGCCAAGAAATCAGTCCCCTTCTTCCTCTAATGTTTTAGGCCATTTCATTTTTGTTTTTGCATAAGTCCAAGAATTTATACGGACTCTGTAGGTCCATTTCTATGGACTCTACAGGTTTCTATGGACTCAGTAGTGAGTTTTTTCTACGAACTCTACAGGTGTAATCTTTTGATAGATGAAGAACCAATTTAGAGAGTGAAAGGTTCTGCAAAGCTTCTTTAGACTCTAGTCTGAAGAAATTCATAAGGAAAGAGGGCTAAAATAGTTCAGAAAACACTTTTCCTTAAGGTTGGAAGAGTGGTTCAATGACATAATCTTTCCAAGAGTTAGCACCTTTGAATCATTGAACTAGTTCAATGCCTTTGGTTCATCGCTTGGTTCATTGCCTTCAGTTCAATCACTTGGTTCAATTGATGAGTTCAACACTTGGTTCAATCAGTGAGTTCAACACTTGGTTCAATCAATCAGTCCATCGGCAAGTTCATCAACATGCAGTGTTAAACTGTTGAACTAGTTCAACATTAGTTCAATCGTTGGTTCAATCACTTGGTTCAATGCTTGGTTCAATGCATTGGTTCAATGTGTAGGCAAGGCTTAGCACACAGTGTTGAACCGTTGAACCATTTTTGGTTCAATGGGTCAGTTCAATGGCTTGGTTCAAAGGGGTGTCCCACAGTCGAAGGATAGGTGCCCTTGCGGAGGGCAAGAAACATTTCAAAGGCAGCTAAAGGGGTATTTTTTTTGAAATTTCATTTAAGTCATAATTCCTTTGAACATTTTGTCCAAAGGAATTCCTTCAAAAAAAAAGTCTAAAGAAATTCACAGGAAGGCCGCAGTGAAAAAGCCCGAAGTAAGAATCCCACCCGAAGGGTATGTGCCCTTGCAGAGGGCTCTCACCGAGGAGGAGGACTGTTCTCAAGAAGCTGAAGGGTCATTTCCCCTTTGGGAAGGATCGATAAAGGAAGCCTATAGGAAAAGGCCGAAGCAAAAAAAAAACCCATAGAAAAGCCCACCAAAGGACCTAAAAGAATTTGCCAAGGACGGTGACGTCCTAAAAGCTATCAATTTTAAGGAGACAAACCAGCTGTTGAGTATTCAATTTGAAGGTGATGACTATGTGAATATCAATTTTAAGGTAGTGAAATAGCCATTGGTTTTTAAATACTTGCGCACCAACCATGGAAAGAGCCCAAGGAATGCAGTGACCTGCCAGAAGATCACCCCCAAGGGTTGAAGGAGCAGAAAGAGACAAAGCAGGAAAAAGACAAAGAGCCCAAAGAATAAAGAGAGAAAAGTGCCAAGTGTATGAATGGGCAGATAGACCAAGTGGTGAAGGGAGGTGCCAATTTCAAGAAGTTACTCCAATAGGTGATACAGTGCCCATGAATTGATTATTAGGAGGCACAAATAGCTAACAGTGCAACTCATTTTTCTTCATTTCACATTAATGAGCAGACAAATTGCGTAATTGCCTTGAAGAAGCAGTCTTGCAAGTAGACAAATGGCATGGATCATAATTTCTCATTAATGTTTAAGCAGCTTTCTCTTCCTAATGAATGGAGTGCAAATGGGTCATTTGTAAAAAGGGGTGCCAAAAGACCTCCTTCCTTCCTCTATATATTGGAGACTTGTCATTTGAAAAAGATATCTCTCACATTTGTAAGGTGAAGCCTTGGAAAAATTTCACCAAAAATCAATAAATGCATTTTTACCTCTATTATGGTTAGATATCTCTGTGTGTGTCTGAGTGTCAGTTTGTGTTTGGTCATTGCTTCTTAATGCTTCCATAGGTTTAACACCAACACACCTTGTGTCTATAAGGTACCATTTTGCAAGTGACAAGGAGAGCTGTATTTGGAAGTGCAGAGACAAAAGAAGATACTATACAGTGTGCCTTTCTATAGCACCTTTGGTGAGTCTCTATTTTCTATGTGTTCCATTAAAGCCTCCCTATTAAACTTCCTGTAGCTTAGTCCTTCTGCCAGTTTGAAGTGTACGTATGTGTTTGTCTAACTTCATGTGTGAGTATGAGAAGGTCGAATCATTTGGTGCATCACATATTTTTAGAGTAGATTTATTTTCCTATAATCCTTCTCCCTTTTCACCCCCCCATTATATATTTATATACCTATTTTAGCACTTATTGGAACAACTCAGATGCATCAAAGGGAACTAGCCCTTACCTAGAGACTCTCCCCTCTAGCTTTGCCAGTCCCACAAGTGAGAGGGGAGTTTCCATTTTGACATGTGGAAGGTAGGAGCTCAACCTCCTACCTTGGGTGCAATCCACTGCATCAACAGTGCCCATATTTTCAAAGTCTTGTAGAAAGCATGCACTCATAAGCTTCTGGGCACATTCTCATTACAGACAATCTAGGTTTTCTCACATAAGTATAGATGCATGATTGGGTCAGAATCACCTAAGCAGGTATGTCTAAGTCCTCATTACTCTTTCCAAATCTAGTGCATATTTTTACCTTCACATTTTTCCATGTTGTCAAGCTAGGCCTTTACACTTCCCACCAATGAGCTTCAGTGCTCTTTAGGGTATGTACTAGTGTACGCATTCTATCTATTTCTTTTAGAATGCACAGTTCAATGTCATGGCATAGTTATCTATAATTTGGATCCCTCTATATTTTAGGAGCATTGAAAGCTTCCCTTTACTCATCTATAACATCCTTTTCCATGATTTTTTGGCATAGGAAACCCATTTCTTCTGAGTGTAATCAATTCTAATCAGTCTCATTCAGGCTAGCCTTGGCTCAGTTTCCTACATTAGGCAATACTTTTAGCCAGTAACTTCATAATCCTATTCGACCCATCGATCATAGGCTACACTAGTTGTATTAGAAATTGATTTTCCATACTCCCATTTGATCACTCCTTAGTCACTTGGGTTAAGCTTCTCGATGCCCCATGCCATGATGTTATAAATGTGGTTGATCTCATCTTTGAGATCAATGATTTCCACATATGGAGGCCCTTGATCACTTGATAGGGGGATCACCACCCTCTCTCTATCATTATCAAAAGTTATGTAGTGCTTCTTGAAGTGCATGTCCACATTGTTGGCATAACACCATGGCCTCCCTAAGATGGATATTTATCATGTTCTACTAACTTGATTACCTTGAAGTCAGCTCATAATTTGATGCCCATAATATCTACAATGGTTCCCTTCAAGATCTCTATAGGTTACACTCAAGTTTTTTTGGCCATAAACATCCTATGAGGGGAGGGATTTAAAGGTGTCCATCCCATCTTCTCCTAGGTAGTCTTGGTCAAAATTTTAAACTTGACACTTGTTTCCATGAGGACCTCAAAAATAGACCATCTATTGATGGTGGCATTTATTAGTAGTTCTTGGTCATAGATTATGCCTTACTTCATATGCTCGCTCTATATGTGGCAAAACAACTTAAATGTTCTCAGGCATGGCCTTTTCCTTTGATCTCATCCCTACATGCTCTAAAATCAAGTTAGAGAAACATCCCTTCAATTTTCAAGAGGGATAGGATCTTGATCAACTCTTTTACTTTAGCCTCATGAATATCTTGCTTTCTACATGAGGTGGTACACTGTGCTTCTAGATATCTAGCTAGCTGGAGCTCTCCCTCAAAACTTTGTATTATGCTCATAACTTGTTTCAAGATGCCCTTCTATCATGTAGGGTTAGGGTATGGCATAGATTTTAGCTCAGGTCATGATATGTGCTTAGCATGACTTGATTTGTTATACTCAAAATGCAGTTCTTTTATTGACACATTAGGCAATTATATGGTGAGCCCACTTCACATTTTGGCCTACACTTTATGTGGCTCCTTAAAAAATTTCTTTGGTTTGGGAGTCCATTTTTCCTCCTTTGGCTCATGCCTAACTATTGTGTAACCCTTATCTACACTAGGCTGACCTTGAGTCAATTTTTTGTATAATTCTAGGTAATACTCAACTACATGTGGTCCTTAACAATACTTACACATTATGTGTGTGGGGAAGTCATGTTGGTAATGCTTAATGGACCTATACTTGTAACATGATCAAGTTGGGAATCTTCCTCCATCATATCTTCCACCTCACCCATGTGCACCTTGTTGATTCCCATAGCTAGTATTTTGCTAGCCATAGCTTTCATTCCCTTGGCTGATCTACCCATCAAATATTGTCATTACCTATTGCATGCCTCTCTCCATATTTTGGTGCATCTCATCAATGACTTGAAAATCTATTGTTTAATGAGTATAGGTGTTGCACATCTTATAATAGATAGTAGTGTTCACTTGATTGGTGCATTGTCATAGGGGATAGTTTCAAGTGTCATGTAGCCCATGACAAACTCACAACTGAGAAGTAAGGTGCAAACATTTATTTACAACTAATTATTCTTGTTATGCCCCTCCATCTCATATTAAATACACCATAATCTACTGTGAGTATCATGCACCAAACTAATAGTCAACTTCTATAGTTGGGAGGCCATTAACATGATCTACACCTTCATAAATGGGTTGATCCTAGTGTCAACAATGCATACTACCTCAACTCAGAGCATGAATTAAAATGCTTTGTGTGGGTCCATGAAGGTCTTTATGGATAGTGATTTTTAAAAAGGTACTAATAGGCCCCCAACAAACCATTACATGTGTTAGGAGGGGTGGATATCATATGGAATCTTCAAAAGGAAGGTCTTAAACCATGTGTCATATAAGCACACACTCTTAGATAGCCCTTGGCTGATTTACTTAAGCATTATAATATCCTATTGCTCAAACTTAATAATATCAAATTCCTTCAAGAAATCCTACTTCAATATATCATAATCAACCATAGCCTCATTCAAATCAAATTTTTGATACCAGGTATGGACACAATCTAGAAAGGTATACACTAACTGAGTCACCTTACACTTTGACTAGGCTATACCCTAAGCATGCCATTGAAGTTCACACTTGAGCACATGCTCTATGATATTATCTACACTATGATACTCGAGCAAGTGAATTGTCATTTCTTAATAAATCTACTGAGGGGGTGATGCTAGAGTATGAGGCACTTACCCCCTTGGCATCTATGTTGGAGGTGGTCCTCTAATGCCTCTAGTTGTAGGATTAAGTGTTGACCCTATTGTTTTAGGTTACATCATCGAGATTGATAGGTATTGTTCACTCATGGCATCAGGCCACTTCTTGTGGGATATTTCCCAATCAACATAGCTGGCATCCTCTAAATGGGAATGCTTACACTTATGTTTTGGATTCTTGGGTTGGTTTTCATTAGTTTCATGGTATTCTTGTTCAATCCTTTGTAATGAATCACTTGTTTGATCACATAATCTTGGTTCAAATTTTGAAGTCTATCAAATTTAATGTTGATAATAGAGTAGATTATCATTCTTTTGTCTTCTATTGGAGAATCTAGTGCATAAGCTTGCATTTTAGGTTCAAAGGGGTTAGGTGATTTTAGTGCATCCTCATTCACCACATATTGTAGGAACCCAAGTCATTCCATACCCAACTACTGAGATTAACCTCTTGATTCTTCCTCTCTTTCCTCACATTACTACAATTCTAGGGATGCTTCCCCATGCGCTTCTCACTCATTATGGGTCCTCTCGACACTTCTAGGTTCCAAATCCTCTATCATCTTGTGCCTTCACTTGTTATAGTTTTTCCCTCAGAGATCTTGAGTGTTAGGTTAATCATACCTTTCCATTATGACTCACCTACACTTCCCCTTCTCACCTTTTGTGCTTGCTCATATGTGCAAGGATTTTATCCTTTCATTCTTATAGTTTCAATAATGTAATGCACCAATAATTTTCTTATTTCAGTACCAAGCCCTCTTATGAATGTGACCCTTATTTTGTGAAAGAATCATACTCTACTTATTCACTATAAGAGAAGGTTGAAACTATGAATTCTAACATGTAGTTTTTCAATGCACCACTCCACCACTTGTCTACAACATGCATCCAAACATTATCTAGGATCTCAATCCTCTCTAGGCACTCCTTTGTCCTTTCAAAGTGATAGTTGTAGCTTTATATTCTATAATTTGTATAGGCAACCAACCACGGGTATACATTTTTAGGTAGTTTGCAAAAGAACACCTCATATAGAGCATTATATAGGTTTGTTTAAACCCACTCTTGGATTATATCCTTGGAATATCAAATGCTTCTACAAGAAACTATCTTCCAATTACTCTAGCTAACACTTAAAGTTCTCAAGTGAAAGTTGTAGCATCATTCTATTGCACCATTATAGCAACAAAATTCAACACAAGTCCTCGTAATGGAACTAAAATGTTGTATGAAAGTTTCTTTGTTTAGCTCATGTGCTTAGTCACATGCTTAGAAATAAATCTAAGTTAGTTATGTACTTGATACAACTAGGCAAAAACATAGTAAAAGTCTATGGCACACAACATTTAAACACACTACTTCGTTGGCATCAATTTCACACAAGGTGCAAGCCTTATGAACTCACCTAAAACATAGCAGTGAAGGGACCGAGGCCCATATTAGGCTAATTAAAACATGGTGAAACCTTAGTCTCAATGGGTCTTAATCATTTATGAAATAGTCTTATGTGGTATATTGGCACATTTCATTCTAGATAAGATCTAGAGGTGCAATCCTATTTAAGGGAACATCTATGAGCTAGGTTGAATGGGCATATGCCAAGTGCTAAGCTATCATTAGGGGTCATTATTCCATTGGATCCACTACTCTTAACACCTACACTCTCCAACCACCATGTGCATTACTCAAAGGGATATACCTTAAAACCCAATCACTAAGCAACTACCTACTAGTTAGCATAAGATCTTTGAATATACTTCTAGCTGGCACTAAAAGTACCAAATGAGTAATCATTTGCAATGATTGCCACATGGTAAGATGTGTTGAGTTGGTGTGATCTACTAAGTATCACAAAAATGGGCCCAAAACCAACCTCTAAAGATTGATTAATTGGTAAGTATGTCTGAAATAATCCTCCAGTTTACCTATTTAACCTTTCTTTTTTAATATCCTACCATACCCCATGAACAGGCTCAATTGTGACTATTTGTATTTCTATATTCTGACTAATTATGGATGATTTAGAAGTCAAATTTTATACTATTAGATGGGTTTTCATTTCCTTATCAAAATCTAAAATTTTTGATTCATGAGTCCTCTTCACTCCCTTTGATAGATTATCTTTCAGAGCAGTCCTTGTATAAATACTCTACACTTCTTCTCCTTCCACTATAGTGGTGACAAGTTCCCCCAATCATGCGTTGGGTTATCCAATATCATTCTTAGTTGGTACTGAGGTATGTTGACCTTCCTTTATGATTTTTACTTCCTCTTCCTCCTACACTAAAATGCTCCATCTTTTATATGTTGGTTTTGACCCCTTTTTTATGGAAGAGTTTGTGTCTATGAACAAGTAACATGAGGGTGTCTATTAAGTTTAAATATATGACATTGGAATGTAATATTCTCAAAGTATAATGTCTATAGGTGTTGATGTTTTCCACATTTTATTATCATTTTGTCTATTATACCTTTTTTGAGATCTATTTCCACATAAATGTGATCAAATGTACATAAACAAGCTACCATTCTCTCAACGTCAACTTTTATAAACTTGCCCAAACTATCTCCTATATTTTTGAAAGAACAAATGAGATAGATAGGGAGGTTTGGTAGCCAAAACCAAATTAGAATTACAGTTTCTAAGTGTGAATTTGGAATGAATTATAGAAATGAAGGGGTGAAATATAGACTTGATGTGACCCAAAACCAAGGACCATCTCCAAAAACTCAATGATAATCTACCTTGTCAAAAAAATGAACTATGAAAAAACCTTAAGAGAAAAGAGAGATTTCACAGTTCTTTATCCAAGTTGTATAAACCCATTGAAATAAATCCTTTGTATTTGTCCAATAACCATTAAATATAAATATTAATACCTTGTTCTCTAATTTTTCCTTATATAGTATCACTTCTTCCTCTTTAATCACCACTATTTGCATCTCCTTTACTTGTTCCTCTATATAGGTACTAGGAAAGTGTGTAGGCTTCTAAACATTTATTTTGGGATCTCTTTTTTCACTGCTTCCTTGAAGGACCTAAATTTATATGAAGATGGCATCCTTGCACTTGTATCTCCTCCTCATAATCTCAACATCATATGGATTATTGAATCCTTCACTATGTCATAGCCCAATAGTAATAAGTTATCTTCAAGTTGTTTGTCCTTAAATTGAAGACATTTTTTTTTTTATAAAATCCATTCCAAATTCTCTAAACTTTGTTTTAGATTATCCAAAAGAGATGTAGCCTAAAACCATAGGCAAATAATTTTCCCAAGAATGGTATGAATCATTATTTAATACCCATTCTTACTCTCTCCATCTGTCCAAGAATAATTTTGAATAGATAATTTGTCAAATAGATTGTTGTGAAAATTTGAAGTTTCAATGTTATGAAGCATTGGCCAAAATGAGAAATTTATTTATGACATTTTGCCAACAAATTTCATTACATCCTATAAAACATCAAATATGGCACATAATTCAATGTCAAATGTGTTGGGAGGAATGACTCCTTGGATATTAACAATCATAATTGCCTTTCACATACCCCTGAAAGGGGTATCATTTGAACCGATAGTTTTTGGCAGTTAAATATCTTAAGCTATATTAATGGCCTTATTGTGCTCCATATTTAACCAAATTTTATTGTCTGTATATCCTCCCTACCAAGTCTTAATGTTATTAACCTTATTTGCTTTGTCTACGATGTACTCTCCACTCTCTTTTGGCCACACCAGATCAAACTGTATCCCCTATCTTTCCCTAATTATTATAAGCCTATAGGCCATTTTGTCAAACACTTTCCATATATCATCTGCTTGAAACTATCTAAGTTTTTCTCTTTTAGTGCCAAACCCATTATAAACTAATCCATAAGTAATACTCAGATGATCATTCTTTACACATTCCCCTGAGGTAATCACCATGGCATCCTCTATAGCATTTGTCACTATAAAAATTATAATCTTTGCCTATATCATATTCTCAATGTGAAAAAACACAATTCTCTCTACAAATTTAGGCTCTACCATACTCTTTAACCTTACCCATAGGATTTCATAAAACTCCTGTACTTTAATAAGTATAACATTGATGTAGTATTTAAGGGCCTAAATAGCAAGGGTGCCTATAATCTCTCCTCCCACAACCACCAACTACGTTATCTATATTGAAATGAGAGTCAGAGGTGCTTCCTCTCCACCATCACCTTTCAAAAACTTTACTTTGTGAGAAAATATTTCAGCCCTTCCCTTTGGTACCTCCCATGATAGTCTCAGAAGATGATGGTGTCTCCCCTCTATGAGAGCACAAATAATTATGAGAACATGTTGCTCTTGCATACCATCCAATCACCCAATAATCCTAAATGCACTATTACTTTCACATTAAAGCAAGAAGTTTATCCTCTTATAAAGTTATTTCAATTAGTTTCAAAATTTTAGTACCTTCTCCCATTTGGGCTAGGACTCACCCCTATATGTTCTAATTGTATTCAAAATATTGTACAATGTGATGGTTTCACTTTAAACATTATCCATAATTTCTTGGAGAGCTTAAATAATTTATTTCTATAAAATTCTCTATTTATATTGATATTTAATTCTATACATTTATTTCATATCCTTCCAAGTCAAGTCCAAAAAATAACAAAGGTCGTCTTTATATTTAGTGGGGCCATTAGGATTCCTCTTCTACTTTTTGGCCAAGGGGAATATATTTTCACTTTATTTCAACACTATTTATTCCCCTATGTTACTATCTAATCCATTTCTCTTCCTTACTCTTTGAAATATACCACTCTAAATGTCAAAATGAGTGGAGACTATGGGCAACTCTATTAGGACCAAGTATTTCCTATCTCCTTTTTACTCTTTTAATTATTTAACACATTGAGGCAAAATTAGTTCTCCTTTCTCTTTAGGTTGATAAACCTCTATAGAGGTGGAATGTGGAGTGATTCATGGGGGTAACATTGAATCACTTATGTGGATGGATAATTGGGGAGGTGACTGAATGACCCTCTGCCATCCTCAGACTTCTATTTGAAGTGTATTTTATACCACACACTTTGTCTAAACTAAGGTATTTGAGATTAACATTATAGAGGATTGAATTGGTGCAAACTATAACATAGATACCCCTAATTTATTTGAGGGGTTTGAAATAATAGGTGGCTACCAAGTATCAAAAATGTTAAAAGATATTAAAATGCACTTTCCTTTTAGGATCTATTATTTGGGTTGTACTAAAAAGAATGGAAGAATTAAAAAGACCAACGGTCCCTTATTTTGGGGATTGGTCTCAACTATGAGCATACAATAGCTTGATTTTTATTAAATATTATTAAAAATAATTAAATGGAGAACTAGATATAATAGAGATTGTGGAAGATATATTGACAATATCAGTATCTATAATTATAAGGGAGGGATCAAGAGAAGAAATTACCTCATTGATGGCCTACCTTTTAGTAAGAATTTGTTGTTTTTATGTATCAGCTGGAGTTTATTATTCTTCTAAATTTCCCAAGCTCATTGATTTTTCCCTTTCTAGTTTTGCCTCTCCTCTAATTCATCTTGCACTTTTATATCATATAATTCATAATTTGATTCCTTCATAATTTCTACATTTTCTCTTTCTCATATGTGGGGTAATCCACTACTCAAACTATATCTTCATGTTCTTCCTCTCATTCCTCATTGATAGGTCCTCTTAAGATAAATAGGCTTGATGACATTCTTTATTCCAATTACCAAGTCATTAAAGAGGCTAAAGGAATTTTATATTTCCCTTGGTGAGTGGTTATGGGGGAAATGAGAGATGAAGGGTAAGGTGAAACTAATAAGGGATCCATAGTAGTAGGAACTACTACTGTAGGTGGTGAAACAATGGTGGTGGAATCAAGAGTGGATAGAGGGGGATATAGTATGATAAGATATGTTTGGGAGTTATCCCAACACTTGTTGCAATTGGTGAAGGTAGAATCATTGTATATGTTTGATGGGAAATAGGGGTAGATGGAAGAGATGTAAAAGAATTTTTTAGAAACTTAGGAAGACTTACTTATTTAATTGTAGTAAGTGTGGCCAAAGGTGCCCAAGAAAATGTCCTTGTTTGTCCATTTAGAGGAGGTAAGGTCCTCATAATTATGGTTATTATGAATAAAGTGGTAGCAATTGGATGAGTGGGAACCAAATGAGGACTAGGGAGACCTTTGAGAATGTCCTTCCTAATATAAATATTGATCCCCCTTAAAATACTAGGCTTTATTTCTGATGGATCAATTTATTCTTGTGTAGGAGAGGGAGACTATCTTTTGGCCTTTTTCATTTTCTCGCTCTTTACTGAATTTAGGGTCATATTGGATTGCTTGAATAATTATCATTGGTATATTTTTCTTGTTCACATGAATCCAAAAATCATTTAAATCATTGAGTAAGATAACATCATGATCATATACTTTGTGACCATACTTGATGATAACCTTTTACTCTTTAAAGTGCTTAAGATAACTCTTAACTATCTCCCTAGGGTCCCAATATCTATGTTGGGATACTTTGAGGCCATAATAAAACTTGGCCTTTCCTACCGAATTAATATGTTCCCTTATTATGAACTAAAATTGGCCAATAATTAGGGGAATTCTTTGATAATAGACTTGGTTTTTGACACCAAGATCCTCATCTGCACTGTTGTATAATTGATGTGCAATTTTTTTTAGCTACCTTATGTGGGATGTGGGATGGAAAATACATGGATTTGTTTTGTTCCCTAAAATTCTAATGATATTACAATCCAAGTAGTACCAATAATATCCCATTTTGGAGATACTCTTTCTCATGTTTTCAAATAGCCTAGGCATATGGTTTCCATAAATGGCTTGATATAACTGAGAATAAACATCTTCACAAATTTGTATGATTTCATTCAT
Organism: Torreya grandis; assembly: GCA_037957365.1. Lineage (NCBI taxonomy): Eukaryota > Viridiplantae > Streptophyta > Pinopsida > Cupressales > Taxaceae > Torreya > Torreya grandis. Next base: position 2,889,920 of record JARHVA010000178.1, read on the forward strand.
GAATTTATAAATATGTAAGAATGAATAATCATAAAAAATTATGTTATCTAGGTACTTGGTAAATGGTTGCCATTATTCCCCATAAAGTTTATGGACCATCCTTATGACTATGTCCAAAAAATAGGACATCATATAAAAATTACAATCAGATGGAATTTTCTCAAGTTTGAACATTTAACCCTTTATTCTCACATTGATAACCTTTCCTAATGTTATAATGTTTTCTGAGGTCAAGAGAATGTCCATTAAGGGTACCCAACCTACCTAAATGTAAGTGGTACTAGGGACACCATATAGTCTATTCATAAGTTCCATTTCTATCCCAATGCCCAATCTGAACTTACTTATGGGATTAGAGGCAATACCCCATTTAGTGTTTAATTCCTCACCCTTTTTAAACCATTATTCCATTTTCCCCTCTACTATATTATGTTCCATCCAAACATTATTTGAAACATGGTTATAAGTGACCTCAGGCTTTAGAATCATGAGAAACATTTCAAATGATTCTTTGTAAATACAAGCAACTACATTTATATGAGTTCTAATATGCAAAAAATCTCTAGTGAAAGCACTATTAAAAAACAAATCATGAAGTAAGTCTATACATGGCATTATCTCATATTTTACTGTTGCATTATGTAGTCCCATGTTCTTAATTGCCAAAAACTCATCAATATATTGTTAATCCTCCTGAGATAAATGATTCTATGATGAATATGTCATCCACTCCATCCTAGATAGTTGAATACTGAGGAAAATTGAAATCAAGGGCACTCTTATCAAACATAGTGTCTATTTACTAGGTGTTATTGGTAACAGAGTATGAAGAGGGAGCCTGATTGTGAGCTAATTTTGGAGGAGCCATTATTTTTACCATGTAAATATGTAGGATTTCTTGTAGATTGATTGTAAACACTTGAAAATCCACTAAGGAAAAATAGGGATTTTAGTTACCTAAGGGATAAAATTTATAATACACAATTTATAAATTAATGGCAAAGTGATTTGATGTTTATTTAAATTTTGCATATATTACCAAAATATGAATCTTGATTACAAAGTTCATGCAACATTAATGTAAATAATTTATTTTTATTTGTTTCCCATTTTTATTAAAAAATTATAGTCAACTTTGTTCGGTTTATTCTCCATGTGTCATCTTGTCATTCATCAATTTCTATCTAGCTATCAAATTATAATTTCCTCTTCTTCTAAATGAGACATTTTGAAAGATTGTTAGCCTATTTAATTATTGTAGGCTAATTAAAGTGATATAATGGAATATTATTATTGAGTGTTAAGTCACTATTCACATAAGTAATATTCATAGGTTACTATTCACTATCACTATTTATGGTGATGTGATAGGTAATGCAAGTGATGATGCAACAGGTGATGTGGATTTTGAATGATGTGGAATGGCCCATGAAAGATCCAACATGAGATAAAGTGGATGTGAAGAAAGTGGTGCATCCCACTCCACTAAGAGACAAAGGTTTTTGTCTTTAGTCATCCACATGCCTCTACTTTTGGTGAAAGAAGAGAAGTTAGATATGGTGTGCAATCCTTAGGAGGATTCATGATCTTTTTAGGTGGGATAAGACAAAAGGTGTTTTAGAAGTTTGTTTACACATGCTAGTAAATGATATAAGTTTACTATTGTTGATTGTTATCACATTTGTGGGTGAGGAACCATGTTTTGGAATCATATGAAAGTGGAGATAACTTTGTCAAAAGTGGGAGATTTATTTTTAACCTTCACACAAGAATACAATCTTGTCACCTTTGGTTGTTTTGTCTCCACATAAAATGCTAAGCCCCATTTTTGTCTCTCCTCATTATTCCTCTCTTTCTCCCTCTTCTTTGTAAATGTTATATATTTTCATGTTCTCTCCTTTGTAATTGATCTTTTCTTATATAAAAAATCCCCATTTTAGAGCTTGGGCCTTTAATTTAACTTCTTCTCTCTTGGATGAAAGCCCTTGAAGTGTAGATCTTAGGATGATGAAAACCCTCTTGGATTTTATTATGGATTAGAGGATGAAAACCCTCTTGTTTATATGAGGTTTGGAGGATGAGAACCCTCTTAACCATCGAGGTGATTTCATTTAGGAATCACATTTGTGACCAAATTGTTGTAAGAATTTTTTCTGAGTTTGTTTCTCTATTTATATGTAATCTTTAGTGTTAATAGTGTAATCAGTTCCTTGAATAAATATTATAGTTTGGTATTATCATTTTTGCATATTTCAGTTGTATTTTGTTTCATATTGAATGCTTTCATCCTAATTCAATAAGATTTATTTTGAAAAATCTAAAATTGTTATAATTATCTTAAAAGGGATATTACAGTGGTATCAGAGTTGGTGATATTCCTAGCTTATGTAAAAATTTCTTCATATAGCCTAGAAGAGGTAATACCAGATATAATTTGAGAAGTAGACATGGTGATCCACTAGAAGTTCCTAAAGGTATTGATCCTTTTGATAAATATAAGAGGATATAAGTGAACATGGGTGATAGATATTGTTAGGATCCTAGCACTATGGATATTCTCAATGACATCACTAGAGGGAAATAATAGATTATTTACCTTTTGAGCCAATTGATGCATCAGAATGTAGTAAATAATAAGGCCAATTAGAATAATAATCGTAATGGTGTAAATAATGAGAACAACAATGAAATGAGTAACTTGGGAAATAATTTACACACCCATAATCACACTAGAACCACTTAGGATTCCATAGTTAGGCCTCTCATGCCTAACTTATTAGATTAGTAGGGTGGTGGACAGTAGCATATAGAAGAGAGTTTTGTAGATTATATGCATGAGTGGTAGTATTTGGGTAATGAGTTTTAGGCCACCATGTCATTATAGTATTTTTGTCATTTGAAATATAGAAACAAGCCTAGAAGAGACAAAGGGCATAACCAAGAATTATAATAGAAGTTGGGAAAGGTGTCTCTTTTACCTTTTGATGGTTTAGGTAAATGGACTACATGTGCATGGATATAGAAGTTAGATAGATATCTCAGTTTGTACCCCATGCTTGAGAGGGAGGCCATCTAATTTTATAATTTTCACTTAGGGGGTGATGCACATGATTGGTGGTACTATGAGATGGTTACGTAGGATCATGGCCTTATCACTTCATATGCAAATTTTACTCAGATGTTGATAAACTAATTTACAAAGCAAATCTCAAGTAGTATTTCAGAGAGTTAACCTAGCTTAAATAGAAGGATTTAGTATATTCTTATATTTTTTATTTTTAGAGGCTTATTTTCACGGTCCCAAATATTTCATAGGATATATTATCATATCTCTTCATTAAGAGCTTAGAAGAGCCACTCTGATTTTGGGTGAAAGTATTAGACCAACCTTCTTTGTAGGATGCCATAAAAAGAGATAGGAACATGGAGTTTTTTACACCTCCCAAAAATATTTTTTAGAACAAATAAGTTTGTTCCTCTAAGAAATATGATAAGAAATGTTTTTAGAAAGATTGGCCTAAGAAGACAAATGTGGATACAGAAGCAAAAAATGAACTCAAGAGGAAGAAGCTTTGATTTTACCCTTGGGAGCCTAGACACATATGCCTTGGGAAATCTAAGGTTCATTATATCAATGTCACTTCTAAATATGAGGAGGAGGAGGAAGTGAAGTCAAATTATAGATCAAATAATAATCAGGAGGCAACTACAAAGCATAAGGAGAGGACTATAGGGGAAACTATGGGAGGTACTATTACTTCTCTTTCAAGTACAACTAGATATCACCCTTTTAGGGTGAGAGAAGTCTTACAAAGACAACATGTGGAATTTTTTATTGATAGTGGGGTAACCCATAATTTCATATATGAAGGCCTGGTGATGAAAAAAGGTCTTTAGGTATAGGAATTTATTGGATTTAATGTTATGGTTGCTAATGGATTCACTATGAGCTAAAAGAAGAAGATTTCATAGTTGAACATTACTTTGGGTGACCATTAGGTGATTGATGATTTTTATGTTATCATAATTGGGGAGAATAACATGCTCCTTGGCATTTAGTGGTTGCACTCCATTGGAAAATATTTGTATAACTTTTAGACTATGGAGTTCAAATTTAGACATGAGGGAAAAAAGGTTATTCTTCAAATAATGTATAATGGAGCACCTAGTGTGGTTACTACAAAGAGGATAAAGGAACTATTTTGACATGGAGAGGTGGCTTGGTCAACCTAATGGTTGATCTCTTCTAAAAACCCTTCTGATGAAGATGGTTAGTATCATGTGGATATCTAATCTATATTGGATATGTATAGTGTGGTTTTCAATGATAGGGTTTCTGAGCATGTGATAGAGCTAGAGGTGGGATATAATCTCATTATCATGAATCCTTATTGTCACTCAAATATATTCAAAGAGGAAATTGAGAAAATAATTAAGGAGTTATTGAATATGGGTCACATCAAGCCTAGCTCAAGACCCTTTACTTCTTCAATTATTGTGGTGAAGAAGAAGGATGGGACCATGTGGATGTTCATTGACTATCATACACTCAATAATAATTCTATTAATAATAGGTACTCGATCCCTAGGATAAATGAGTTATTGGATGAATTACATGGTGTTGTGTATTTTTCAAAGATTGATCTTTGTTATGGTACCTGTTGACCAAATTCTAACCTCAAGTCAAAATTGGTCACTCCCTCTAGGTTAAAATATCATAGGGTTATCAAAAACTTTTAATGGTATTTTCATGGTCTTTGATGGTCTTAAATAGTTCTATATGGTCATATTTATCCTTATCTAACATTGTCCAAAATTTGGTCTTATATTCACTTGTCTAGTCTTAAGGATTAATTTCAAGGTCTTAAAATTTTCAAACATGATCAAAGGTTTAGTAAGGTATAAGGTCATCATAAAAGGTTATTTAGGTGTCATTAAGATCATAATATAATGCACTAACATTTTATTTGACTCTTATATGAAAAAATGATAATTTGGCCACCTTTTGGCCTATTTAAAGGATTTTCACATACCATTCCAAGAATCTAATGTTTCAAGAAGATTAAAAATTATAATGATGTTACAAATAGGTCAAAGAATGTTTAGGGATGGTCATATACTGACAAAATATGTATTTCAATGCCTAAACTAATCAAAATGATACTTTACAAGCACTTTTGGGCACTTGTATGGCTTTGCAAGATTGGATTTTACTTGGAAACACTTTTAGAGTCTCCCTTTTAGCTCCCTTAGATAATTTTACATCTTTGGACCAAGTTTCAAGTTGAATATTTGATTCAATAATTCTTTCTCCTCTATCATTTCATTCACAAGCTCAAAAGGGCAAAATTGAAGTGAATGGTATGGCCAGGAGAGAGAGAGAGAGAGAGAGAGAGAGAGAGAGAGAGAGAGAGAGAGAGAGAGAGAGAGAGAGAGAGAGAGAGAGAGGAGAGAGAGAGAGAGAGAGAGAGAGAGAGAGAGAGAGAGAGAGAGAGAGAGTTAGGAGTTGTAACTTTGGAAATTGTTATGGGTCTTAGTAATATTGAAATTAATTAAATTATTTTACATATTCATGGCCCCTTATTTATGAATAATTGTTGAGAGTGATAGTAGGTCAGTATGTCTTATCCATCTAAGTAGGGTCTATTATTGCATCTGTTTCTCCACTTCAAAATTTGATGGAGAGGAATAATTTTGATTGATGTTTTTATAGGTCAAGAATATATTTTTCATGGTGGTTTCATCATCTAAATCATCTCCATGAAGTTTATTCACTTGGAGGAAAAGTGTCTTGATGTACAAAGTGTTTCAGTCAATCCTACTATAAATTTTGTTTTATTTGAGATATTTGTCATCTTCAAAGGTTAAAAATGCTTCATCACTAATTGAATATACCTCTAATTCATGTATTTAATGTGCTATTTTTGTGATAAGTGATTCTTATCCATATTCTTCAAGTGTGATGCTCTTTGGGGACATGGTCTGTGCTATATAGTACACTAAATGTTTGATTGCCAAAATTGTCTCAAATATAAATGATATATCATATTTTAATATTATATTATAAAATATACACTAATATAAGTATGAGAATATTAAGATAGTAGTCCAAGTGCACTATCCAATGAGAGTTACAAGTGTTTCTTCTATATATAAGCTTGTATGGACTATAGAAGTAGGTTGAAGTTGTTTAGAGCCATTGGGAGACTTGATACACCTACTTATACATTCATATGGTGTTGAATACCCCACTTCCATCACCAAGTGATACAAATTTACTAGATGCTCTAAGACAACACACATACCCTATGTGTGGGCTAATTATACCTATAGGTCTGTAATGATTGTGAGATGAGTTGAAGATGATATGAGACATTGTTATAAGGCCTATAATCCATTGAAACAATGACAACTTAATGGGATAATATTGATAGTGGTAATATGTTGAAATAATCTAAGGCTTCACCAAGCTCTCTTAGTATCTTATGAAAGCAAAAGAGACCTACAAGCCCTAGGCCTATAGGTCCTCACTATAGACTTAGGTTTATTATTTTCCAAATAATAAAAAACACAAGGGTGATTCCATACATTGAGGATAGAATAAGATATAATATAAACCATTGAAGAAGAACTAGGCCAATTGAAATTCAAAGATGATCATGAGACTAAGTTGACAATCCTAGAAGACCACCTACAATACTATGTATTAAATAAGCAATCGAGAAGTGGTTTGAAAATGTCATAAAATGAGTTTTTAGACCTTGATATATAATTAAATTAACTCCTTTGGTTTATATTCCTTCAATCACCATGACAGTGAAGATTTTAGATTTCAAACCCATTACTCAAACTACCCTAAAGGCCACCTAGAGGCTTACTTGAAGGATTAGTCTATTTTCTAGTGAAAGAAAGGAGTAGAGGTGTTTTAAATGTGTCATGAACATAAATTATATTATCAAGACAAATCCAAGAGTCACTAATAGGGTTAAAGTCTGAAGGTGGAGTCTAAAATATAAAATGTAGTCAAAATACCCTAAAGACACCTACATGATACAATGAGGGAGGTTGGTTATAAGCCTGAGTAAAGAGACAAGTACATGAAGAGAGTAATGAGGTTACCTGATATAGATAAAATGGTCAAAAATATACTTTTAAGACAAAATGAAATTTTAATAGATAACATATTGAGGTCAATCAAATTGAGCTTTAAAACCCTCTAACACAGTCAAATAATAACCTACAGGTCTACCTGCTCTTCATGAGCTTTTTATTGATTTGAGGAAAGGGTGAGGAATATGAATAATTTAAGAGAAATAAATTCCATTTAGGAATGTTAAAAAGTGAAATAAATATCTCATAAAACCCTTATACTTAATAACAAGGGTATACATAGTTAAAACTCTATTTTAGACCCAATGAAGCATATGACACACATGCTTGCTTACCTGGTAGAGTGAGATTTTTTTTATTAACATGAAATGAGAAGGTCTAGGTAAGGTCTACCTCTTGAATATATATCATGATGATAATTTTATCTCATATAACCTTTAGACACAATGATAGAAGATGGAATGTTGATGAGTCCTCTTCTAGGCCAAATATGCCTAAGACACATACAAGTAGACCTAGGAATAGTCATGAGGAAGGAAGATTTGTGGGGGTGTTATAATGGTCTGAAGGTGTGGATAATATCATATACATATTCAATATCATTAAATATCATTCATGACAAAAAATAGATCAAGAAAGGTCATTTTGGCCTCTTAAGACTTCTTTAAGCTTTCTTCATACAAACTTGCACTTCAAGAACAGTCTTCCCCTTCTTGGTAAGACCCAAAAAAATGTATATAGATAAAAGGTTTTTTAAGGTGGTATCAAGTTATCCAAATTTTTTTTTGAAGCATCAGTTATTGGTCTAAGTCCAACAACTTCATGAACAAATCTCAAGAGTCCAAACCCCTCTCAAATGTCTTGTTTACAACTTGAAGAGTACTTTCTCACACTCATACATTTCATGAGGATTTTCATGGGACCTAGTGGTGTTTTGAGGTGATTTATGGTTATCTTAAAAACAAAAAAATGGAATTGGGAGGGAGAATGTGGATCTATTCTTTATGAACAATATTTAAGAATGAAATATGCTTAAAACCCTTCTAAAACCCTGATAGTGACCGGCCAAAACAAGTGGACATCTAAAGCACATTTAATGGAACAATTTTATATTTAAACCTATTGGATGTTTTTGAGGACTCCAATTATTATCTCCACATATACTTCATTCATACTTGTAGTTGTACAAACTATAATAAATTCCCTATTTTGTATGCTTTTTATGTTTTTAAGGGGTTTTGAGCAAAGAAAAACTTTCAAATATTTTGAGGAGGTAATTTTGTATGTTTTAAATCTATTTTATCCCAAAAATATGAATAGGATATTTTTTAGGTGGTCAAACAAGTCTCTTTTTCCAAGGAAGTCTCAAACAAACCTAAAATGAGACTAGGTAGCAAGGTCATTTCATGGTTCTCACACTTCCATAGGGTATCAAGACCTAAAAATTGAAATTAAGGTTAGTGATAGAATAATTCAGTTAATAAAATTATTTTTGGTGATTTAAAACATTTCATAAAGGTCTGGAGTAAGAAAATAGCATTCTAGGCAAGGAGGCCTAATTGAAGAGAGAGAAAGGCAAAAAAAATGGACTTACACTTAGATTCAGGGCATGAAACTTGACATGAATATATAATGGGTCTTAGAATATTTTTTTTTTTTAATTTTCATTTGTACATTATCTTACATGAGGAGGTTTATGGGTTTTTAGGGCTATAAGGTAAATAGGCCTAGTGAGAGCTTGAGAAACAAAATAGATTCTTTTGAGTTGTTAAAGGAACCAAAATGGTTTTTTTTAGGTATGATAATATATTTTAAGACCATATATGGAGAATAAGTGACTTGAATAATATTAACTTGAATTTTGGGCCACTTAGACCAAGCTAGGCATGGGAAATGAGGAGTTTCAAGACACCTAGGCATATGAATGATGGAATGTTAGATAAAATGAGTTTATAAGGAATGATAGGTGTCTAATGAGTTGTTATGAAGGAATTAATGGATAATTTATGATTGAGAGGTCCATTTTTCACTCTTATTATGCAAAGAAGGGTAGTTTTCAAGAAGCTAGTCAAGGTGTCAAGCCAAGTTCTAACTCCTACACCACATGGAGGGTTGGAACATCTTTAGGAGTAAGATGAATGGATTTGTATGTAGTTTTATGAATATTCCATAAATACATTTCTTTTTGTAACTCATGAGGACACTTTTCAATCATCTTCTACTACACCCCTCTCTCTTCACAATTCTCTATACAAGCAACCACTTTTGGATTTGTCAAAAATCCACATCTAGTATGACAAAGCCCTACTAGTTTGAGTAATAATTTTTAATTTGAATAAAATATTTAAATCTAGTTTTGAGTTCTCAAATTATTTTGTAATTTTGTGAAGTAGTTCATAGTTTAATGACAAGTGATAGTTATCTCTCCTTATATTCATCTTGCTCTTTCATGTTTTGTGCAAGTAGTCTATTCTCTAACAGGTCACATGAAGTGTAGTTAATGTTATTGTATATATTTAAGCGTAAGAAAGAGCACTAGTGTCTACAATTAGACCTTTTATTCATTGAATTTTAGAAATTCATTTCATCTTACCTCCATGTTGAAATAATTATGTTAAAGAATGTTAGGTATTAGCTTTTACATTATGTATTTACCAAGAGGTAAATAATAATTAATTAGTATTTGGTAATAGTTAATTATCAAAATATTATTGTATAAAAGTATTATGATAATAGATTATTATATTATATTGTTAATATATATTTTTATAAGTTACAATAATATATCATATATAGGTTTTCATAATCATAGAGATGAGAAAATGATGGAGAAATTATAGGAATAATATTCCTATATATTTGTAATGTGTCTTGAATGATTAATTAGAATATAGAGTAGAATATAATTATTTGTCTAAATTTTTTTGTGTGAACTAAAAACTTATTTTTGTTCTGCTCTTTGAATTCATAAAAATGGTATCAGAGTAGGAAAATTATCTATTAAATATGTGAAAGGTCAAATCCACTACAAGCTATGGTTGCCCCGAAATATGAGAGATCTAGTTAAGCAAAGAGTGTGTTTGTTTTGATATGCATAGTTTTATTTTTGTAAATCTTAAATTTATTTTTGAGCTATTAAGGTATTCAATGCTCTGATCCCATATTAATTCTACTATACTACTTTATTTTGAAATCAAAACTTGGGTCAATCCTTCAGTTGAGTCTCCTCGCTCAACCTGTAGACCTTTTTCTACACGACAAACAATCGGTCTGTAACCAATTTGAAGATAACTATCTCACATAAAATATGATTTATAGATAAAGCATGGGCTATTATTATTTTAAATCATCACTTTGTGATATTAATTAGAACAAAGTATTCTATTCTCATATAAGATTTTAAAGAGAAGCCAAACCTAAAGAGTTACTATATTCTATCTAATAGTTATAAAAGTAAATTATAGCTGGCATGATTTGATCTTCTTTTGACCTAAGTGTAAAAGATATATAATTATTGTAACTAGGAGTAATATCATATTACAAGTGGGTTCCTATGCCTATACTTATTATATTTTATGTGGGTTCTATTCTCGTGATTCCTATGATCTTTGCAAACAAGATCTCAAGATTATGCCTTGTGCCTCTCTGCCAACAAATTAGCTCAACCTCTTTATTTTTAATGCATTGGGATTAAATTCATTGATCTAGCTATTTTGAATCACTATTTATCACTAAAATATTGCACTCATATTTTTCATAGCTATCATAATCAAAGTTGTTTAGTAAAAGTATCAAATAATATTAATGAGTTGTTCAACCTATCACTACATGATAACACAAAATTCTGCACAAGATCTCCTGAAGAGTCTACAAAGAGTTGATCGATTCATTTCAATATTCTTTCTATGCTCAATCCAATCATTCCACCAACATTCAACTTTCATCTCCATGCAAAGTATTCACTTTTTTACACATGTGCATGCATGTTTAGAAAAAGTCTCATTATTAAGTTGATGGTATATGCAAAAGGTTTAAGTATACTTTGGCTCTTAATTATTTTTTATTTTTTATTTGAAAATTAATATTTATTATTACATTTTTAATATAGTCATCATAGGTGAATATTATATTTTTTTAACATGGAGCTTTTAGTCATTAGTATCATTTTATATTTAGGTGAGTTTTTTAGTTTCTATAGTCATTTAATAAGTTATTTTTATCAAATAGAGTTAATGTCATTAATTGAGTATTTATTTTCATTTAGTCAGTGCCAAAATATTATTTAATATCAAAATCCAACAGTATCAAAATTGATTCATTTTAATACTATATGTCATCATATTTTTAAAGTCAAAAATCTCTTGTATGGATGCATTATCAGGCGAACTTGATGTCCTAAGTTGTATGTGTCAGTGGGAGACTTTTTTCCTCAAAAATGGCATGTAAGGGTTAATGTTCAAAGCCATATTTGTTGAGTAACAAATTTTTGATACTAGAGGTTGGAGGATACATGGAGGATTGAGGTATTTTAGTGACTCTCATTAATCACCAATGATAGGGTCGCACCAATGCTATGGTGACATTTTGTGTGGTGTGTTTTTTTATAATTTTTATTGTGTTTGTAGAATAAGAGCAAAATAAAATGCTTGTTCAAGATTTCTAATTTGTGTGTAATTATAGACATAATCCTCTAATGTAAAAAAATTATGAAAGGATAGAAAACACTAATGTAATCCAGCTCATGGATCTTGAAAGGGTTTATGGTAGAGATCTATGAAACTATAGGAGGTGAAAAGTGTTTTGTCAATAGTTAGGAGAGTAGCTACTATAGAGATCCCATTATTGCCTTATTTATGGAGATGACCCCTAGTAACATGCCCGTTGTAGTCATGTAAATTAAATATGGGATGTGTTCTTTTGCATAGTAGTGGTCATGTGTAATAAGATTGTGTCAGTAGTATGTAAACCTAAGAGTATACAATGGCATATAATTATGTTCATTTTGTTCATGTCAAGGTTTATGGTAAACCTATAAAACCATGTAAAGAGTTATCCTTTCTTTATATCAAGGTCGTGAGTCAAATAGGGCATGCTAAATTGGGTGAGCATAATGCAAATGAGAGTGTGAATGTTTTTGCAACATGTAAAAACTATGGGGGGAATGTTAAGGATTAGATTTTGCATTTTATATTTACCAAGAGGTAAGTAGTAATTGGTTAGTTAGTATTTGGTAATAATTAGTTATTAGAATATTGTTGTATAATAATATTATAATAATAGATTAATATATTATATTGTTAAGATATGTTGTTATAAATTGCAACAGTATATTGTATATAGGTTTGCATAATCATAAGGATGAGAAAATTATGGTGAAATTATAAATATCACATTCTTATATATTTATAATGTGTCCCAAATGATTAATTAAAGTATAGAGCAAAATATTATTGTGTGATTAAATTTTTTTGTGTGAACTACAAACTTATTTGTGTTTGGCTCTTTGAATTCATAATAAATAAACCTTGGATGTTAAGATTAGTTTTGTGAATCACCTTTCATAGGCAAATTTCATGTAGTCTTGTGGAGTTAAAATTAGTGCATCACCTTATTAGGTTAGGTTTCTTTCATGTTTTCTCCATCCCTTTTCATCCCAACAAGTTAGCAGCATAGATGATGAGCTTTAATAGATATATCAAGGGAGTTATCCCTATTAACTAAAGTTTTACCCCCACTATAGGCATCCCACAAGTCTAGGAAAAATCCTATTGTTTCAATCAATTGGAGTAGGATTGAACTACTTCTCCAAGGGTGAAAAATAGAGTGACAATAGTTCTGGCATACTTGATGGGATAGTTTTCCCAAGCAATTCTTATCAAGGTGAATGCTAGTTTTGACAAGACCATAGATACATAAGTGTTTCCTACTCAAAATTTGGTGACTCCACCAAACTTATAACATCTAGTTGCAGACCAATTTCTCATTTTTATGCTTAATTATCAATACTAGATTAACTACTAGTAGAGGTAATCATTCTACAAATCCATTTTCTCATCCTAAATTTCCTCTTGAGGTTCAATACCCTGAGCCTTTTTGGATAGTTGAAAATCTTGATAAATAGCCTAAAGATCAGGAAGATTTTGAAAGTCAAGAGAAGAAAGAGAGTGAAGAATATATTGAAGGTAACATGGCTAGGAAACATGTTTTCTCATGTTTTAATACTAAAAATACCATAAACCTTTTTTCTTTTAATGATATCCTTCCTAATGCGACCAAGAGTGTTCTTGATTTCAATGGGGAAGGTCTTATCACCCCAAGTGCACACATTAGAGACATATCTAACTTCTAAAATTTCCATAATACTATACAAATTAACATATCAATCAAATTACTTGCCATGTCCCTTAGGGGAAAATCCCTTGATTGGTATAGAACCTTGCCTGGAGGATGCATTATTATGTGGGATGAATTTAGGGAGTTGTTGACTGAAATATATGAGGATAAGAGTGATCATACATCACTGATCCATCAACTAAATGTCATCTAAAGAGGGCCTAAGGAATCTATGCATGATTTCAATGAAAGGTTCCAAAGGACATGGAATAGGCTTCCACCTCTCATGAGAACCCCTACAATTTTTTTTTTCCCAACCTACCTCAGAGCTATTGGGATTAATATATCTTTCATGCTAAAATCAATAAGAGGGTATACCTTTCATGATGCCTATGATGTGGCTATTAGAGTTGATAATAGTTTGATCCAAGCTAGTAAACTTCCTCTAAAGATCTCAATGCCTATCTTGCCTAACATGCTATAATCCCTCCAAGCCTTGCTCTAGTTCCAAATCAAAATAGAAAGTATAAAGCTAATCCAAAGAAACTAGATGATTCAATTGATTATAAAGTAAAATATAAGGCCTTAGAAGCTTCAACTAGGCAATAAAATCAACATCTTGGAGCTTACCAAAACTCCTACTATTACCCTCTACCAACAAACATATTTACACCTCAACATAATATTCAAGGGAGGGGACAAGGCCAACCTATTTTTAATAGGTCACTTAATGCTTATAATCTAAATTCTACTCCCACCTCAAGGGTCATGGTTTTAGTCCGTAATAACCTAGTTCAAGGAGAAGAAATGATTCCTTAAGAGAAGCCTCAGGTTCAGTACATGAAAGATAATGAGGGAGAAGATAAATCCTTGGTAGATAAAGGAGGGACCAATCCTTACTTAACATCATAAGATGATAGCTTCATGCAAGCAGAACCAAGTGGAGAGTGTATTAATTTAAGAGCAAGCTTTGTAAACTACCAAATGGAAGATAGATTTTTCCTAAATCAAAGAACCTTAGTGAAAACCAAGAAAAGGTCAAAGAGGATATCTTTGGGTGATGAAAAAGATGCAGATATACCTCTAAACAACCCCCATTTAATGTAACAAGGTATAGATGCAAATATGGCAACCTCTATGAGTCTTACACCTCCTCAAAATCAAATTTTGGGAAAGATGGTCAAACCTTCATTACCTCAATCTCAAGGTATTGCATTACCTCTAAGGATAAAAGAAAAGGATAGTGTCTCCCCTTCAAATATTATTAAATCCTTTAAGAACACAAAAATAATCATATCCCTTTGGGAGGTACTCCATATGAATGGTCAAAAGGAGTTAATCCAAGAGTAATTGTCTCAACTCTATATTTCCCCCCAACTAGAAAATCATATTGGTGTAGACCTCATAAATGCACCTACTCATATTATTTAACCTCCCACCAATTATAAAAAACCTCCACCTTTCTATCTTAACCTCATTGTGGGAGATAAGTTGGTCTATAATTGCATTATGGATAGTGGCATAAGCACTTCAATCATGCCTAAACTAGTTGCAAAAAAGTTGTGCTCAAAGTATGATCCTTATAACAAAGGAGTGTTTCATCTTTATGGAACACCAACCAAGTCAATAAGTTCCATCAAAGGCTTGAAAGTGTTCTTGCATGACTACCCAAGTTTTCCAATTCTACAAGACAGAGTGGTGGTGGATCTACCTACACATTTTGCCATTTTCCTATTTAGAGACTTCACTACAAAGATATTAGGGTATGTTGCTATTGATTGGTCTTTCTTTGATTTTAGAACAAGGTATGGAGATAAAGTGATAATAAGAAAATAACCATTAGAGAAGTTACAAATTGAACCATATGTGGAAACTAGTTCCAAACTAAATTATACTATTAATGAGCAAGAGGAGCATACCATAGATGATGGAGCTTCTTCCCCTCTTGAAGGTATTTCTGATCTCTTCTTATATGAATATGGTGTTGAGACCTATTATTATTATCCATATGATTTCATTGAAGAGATTGGTCTTGGCACATATATAATTCATGATGAGGGTGATGAGCATCCTGAGGTAAGTCTTGGTGTTTAGTTTACACAAGTTACATGGGATAATTTATTTTTTCATATGTATGATGATGATAAGCCTCCAAGTGTGATAGAGCATGATAATAAAGAAGATGATACAATTATGCCTACCCAAAATGAAGAAGTTCATGAGTGTGATAGTAATGAAGAGTTTGATGATCTATGGCAACAGTTTTAAGGTATAATGTAGGAGTTTAAACAATTAAGTGTCTCAACTATCCTTCTTAAAGAACTTAATCTTTATAGTAAGGTCATTGATGGACCTAGAGAGAATAAAGAAGAGTGTCAAGCCATTGTCAAGGAGGCTACAATTTTGAAGGAGTGTAATCAGTCTGAGGTAAAATTTTATGTGATCAAGGAGTAACCTAATCCTCAATATGATATTGAGTTACTTGAAAACATGTTAGGCCAATAAGAAGGCAAATATAATGGTCCTAGACATCAAACACATTATGGTCTAGATGAAGGTGAAGCTGAGAAAAATTTCATGACTCATAAGTTGTAAGTTGAGAAGCATCAAATGAGCATCAAAGAGAACAAGCAGTCTTTACTATCAAAAAAACTTCAAGAGGAGCTAAGAAGACCATTTAATGGAGTTTCAAGTGATTCACTTACAACTAGCAGATGTCCCATTAGTGGTATGCCCTTTGATCACCTTCACAAGAAAATTTATTTGACAAATATCAATCATATGGTGACTTATTCTCATGGAGCAGTTGTGACTCAAAATATTATTTTTGATATTGGTTGAAGCAAGAAGAATTGTTTCATCACCTCAAATATGTTTTGAGGTTTGTACATGGTAGGTTAGGTGTGTTTTTTTGAGTCTATGTTGTGTGGTTTTCCCTAAATGCCTTGATCATAGTGTGTTTATTTATTTTTTTGTGGTTTGGTGTGAGTTTGAAGTTTTTATAAGACATGTCAGTTTTAGATTATAGCATAAGAGTGAATCTATTGCCCAATAGGAGGAAAAGGCCACTGATCTATTAGCTTTGTAGGAATGCTACCCCTTTGAATCACCAAATTTTTGACCAAATTTTGACCTCAAATCAAAAGTAGTCACCCCCTTTAGTTTAAAATCTCATAGGGTTATCAAAAAATTGTCATGGTCTTGTAATAGCTCTATATAATCATATTTGTCCTTATCTAACATGATCTAAAGTTTAGTCTTATGTTCACTTGTCTAGTCCTAGGGGTCAATTTCAAGGTTTTGAAATTTTAAAACATGGTCAAAGGTTATGAAAGTTTATTGAGGTGTCATTAATATCATAATATCATGCACTAACCTTTTATTTGACTCTTATATGTAAAAATGACAATTTGGCCACCTTTTGGCCTATTTGGAGAAGTTATACGTACCATTCTAAGAATAAAACATTTAAATAAGATTAATAATGGACTTGATGTTATAAAAAGGTTAAATAATGTTCAAGGATGGTCAGATACTAATAACATTTGTATTTTAATGCCTAAACTAAGCAAAATGACACTTTACAAGCACTTGTATAGATTTTCAAGATCAGGTTTTAGTTGTAAATAGTTTTAAAGTGTCCCTTGGGATCTATTATATCATTTTATATCTATAAAATAAGTTTTAATTTGAACATTTGCTTCAGGAATTATCTCTCCTCCATCATTGCCTTCACAAGCTAAAAAAGACAAAATTAAAGTGAATGGTACGACCAAGAGAGAGATTTCAGAGTCAAAAATTTGGCTATTATTAGGGGTCCTAGTAATAATGAAATTATTTAAATTATTTTTTAGATTAATGGCCCCTTATTTAAGAACACTTGCTAAGATTGATAGCAGGACACTATGTCCTATCCATCCAAGTAGGGTCTATTCTTGCATCTATTTCTCCACTTTAGAATTTGATGGAGAGGAATGGTTTTAATGGATATTTTTAGAGGTAAATTATCTACTCTACATGGTGTTTTCATTAACTAAATCATCTCCATGAAGTGTCTTCACTTGGATGAAAAGTCTCTTGATGTACAAGGTGTTTTAGTCAATCGTGCTACAAATTTTGTTTTATCTAAAATTTTTGTCATATTTAGAGGTTCCAAATGATTCATAATTCATTTAATATCCCTAAAAGTTATGGATTTCATGTGCTATTTGTCTGAGGAGTGATTTTTGTCCATATTCTTCAAGTGTTATGCAGTCCACTACATGTTTGATTGCCAAAATTGGCTCAAATATCATTGATATATCATAGCATAATATTTTGAGATAACATTTCACCACTAGAAGTATGGGAAGATGAAGATAGTAGTCCAAGTGCACCCTTTAATGAGAATTACAAGTGTTTCTTCCATATACAGGCCTAAACAGATTATAGAAGTAGGTTGAAGATGCTTAAATCCATGGGGAGAATTGATACACGTCCTCATACATTCATATGGCCTTTAATTCCCCATTTCCATCATAAAGGGATATAAATTGAATAGATGATCTAAGACAACACATAAATCCTATGTATAGGCTAACTATACCTACAGGTCTGTACAGACTATGAGGTGAGTTGAAGATTATATGAGGTATTGTAATAAGGCCTATAATCCATTTAAATATTGATAGCTTAATGGTATAATATTTATAGTGGTAATATATTGAAAGAGTCTAAGGATTCACCAAGCTCTCTTAGTAGCCTATGAAAACAAAAGAGACCTACCTGCCTTAGGCTTATAAGTCCTCATTGTAAAATTCGGTTTATTATTTTCCAAACAAGAAAAAATACAATGGTGATTCCATAAATTGTAGATAGAGGAAGATATAATATAAACCATTTAAGAGCAACTAGGCCACTTGTAATCTAGAAATGATCATGAGATTAAGTTGACAGTCCTAAAAGACCACCTATAGTATTGTGTGTAAAATAAGCAAGTGAGAAGTGGTTTGAAAATGTCATAAAAGAATTTTATATACCTTTATTTATAATTAAATTAACTCCTTTGGTTTATATTTCTTCAATTCCATGACAATGAGGAGTTTAGCTTTTAAACCTAGTACTTAAATTACTCTAAAGGCCACCTATAGGCCTACTTGAAGGATCAGTCCATTTTCAAGTGAAAGAAAGGGTTAGAGGTGTTTGAAAGGTGTTATGAACCTAAATTTTATTATGAAGACAAATCCAAGATTCACTGATAAGGTTAAAGTCTAAAGGTGGAGCACTAAACACATAATGCAGTCAAAATACCCTAAAGACACCTATAGGCTACAATGAAGGAAGCTGGTTCTAAGCCTGAGTAAAGAGACAAGTACATGAAGATAACATTGAGGTTGCCTTAGATATAAGACATGGTAAATAGGTTCCTTCTAAGAAAAAAGGAAATGTTAAGAGATAACATGATGAGGATGGTCAAATTGAGCTTCAAAACCCTCTACACATAGTTAAATAATAACCTACAGGTCTACTAGCTCTTCATGAGCTTTTGCTTAATTTGAGGAAAGGGTGAGGACTATGAATAGGTATGAGATAAATAAAGGCCATTTGGTAATGTTACATATTTCAATCAAGATCTCATATAACCCTCAAACCTAATAATAAGAATATACACATTCAAAACTCTATTCTAGACCTAATGAAGCATAAGACATACACATGCTTGCTTGCCTAGCTGAGTGAGAGTTTTCTACCTAACATGAAAAGAGATGGTGTATGGAAGGTAGAAATATTGAATATATTTCATGATCATAATGTGATCTCATATAACCCTCAAACACAATGACTAAATATGGAATGTTGATGAGTCTTATTCTAGGCTAAACATGGCTAAGACACATATAGGTAAACCTAAGAACAATCATGAGGAAAGAAGGTTGGTGAGGGTAGTATGATGGTCTGAAGGTGTGTATAATATCATAAACATAGTGCAAATCCTTCAAGATCATCTATTACTATAAATAAAGCAAGAAAGGTCATTTTTACCTATTAAGACTTCTTCAAGCTTCTTTCATGTAAGCTTGCACTTCAAAAATAGTCTTCCCTTACTTGGTAAGACCATGAACCAAATGTATAAAGATAAGAGGTTTTTTGATTTTGTATTGGGTCTCCACAAAATATTTTTTAAGTGTTAATTTTTGTTATAAGTATAATACCTTCATGAAAAAATCTCAAGAGTCCAAACCCCTATCAAATGGCTTGTTTACAACCCGAGGAGTACCTTATCACACTTAGAAGTTTCATGAGAATTTGAATGGGAACTAGTGATGGTTTTAGGTCATGGAGGTTACCCTAAAAATAATATTTTGGAATTAGGAGGGAGAAAGGGGATATGTTCTTTATGAACAATCCTTAAGAAAAACACTTGCTTAAAACCCTCCGAAAACCCTGATAGTGACCAGTCATGACAAATGGACCTATAAAGCACATTTAATGACATAATTTGCTCTAAAAAATTTTGTATGTTGTTGAGGACTCCAATTAGTTTCTCCACATGTACTTTTTATATACGTGTAGTTGTATAAACTATAATGAATGCCCTATTTAGCATTTATTTGGTATTTTGAAGGCATTTTGAGAAAAGGAGAACTTTATAATCATTAGATGAGGTTATTTTGGATGTGTTACATATATTAAATCCAAAAAATATTCATAATATATTTTATAGGTGGTAAAACAAATCTTATTTTCCAAGGCAGTTTCAAACAAGTCTAAAACGAGACTAGGTGGTAAGGTCATTTCATGGTTCTCGCACTTCCACAGGGTCTCAAGATATCAAAATTGACATGGAGGTTATTGATAGCCTAGGTGAATTGAATAAAAATATTTTGGGTGATTTCACACCTATGGTAAAGGTTTGGAGTAAGAAAACAAAGTTATAGGCAAGGAGGCCTAATTGAAGAGAGAGAAAGGGAGAAAAATGGACTTCCACTCAGAATTAGGTCATGAAACATGACATGAAGATGTAAGACCATAATGGGTCCTATAATATGCTTTTATTTTTTCATTACCCTTTATAAATTATCCTACACAAGGAGGTTTATAAGCTTTTAGGGCTACAAGAAAAATAGGCCTAGTGAGAGCTCGAGGAACAAAATGGAGTCTTGAGATTTTTTATAGGAACAAAAATGGTTTGTCTCAAGTATGATAAGATATTTTAAGACCATCCATGGAGAAAGTGTGAATTTAAGAAGATGAACTTGAGTTTTGGGACACTTAGACCAAGCTAGGCATGAGAAATGAAGAGTTTCAAGACACCTATGCACATGAATGATGGAATGTGAGAGGATCCTTCTTGAACAAGTTAGTAGATAATTACAAATATAGGAAATAAAATATGAAAATTAGAAACATATTAACTCAACTAAGTATAACTAAATTACAATGGTTGAATTTTAGAATCATTGGCCTCTTTGAGGGGGTAACCTCCTTTAAACAGGGTCAATATAATAAATTTTTGGATGCCTTCATTGGCCTCAACACTTACTTTTATAATAATTATAATATAAGAAACTAATACTTCCCTTGAATGTGGGATAAAACAAACTACTCATGGGATGTCTCATAAAGCATATGCATTTGTAGCAATTATTATACTAACAAAGTAAAGAGAAGGGGTAACACAAGTTCCTAACATTCCCTCTCTCTTAGAAAAAACTTTGTCCTCAAAGCTTCAAATTTGGGAATTGGTGCTAAATATAAAATAGTTTTTCCCATGTGGCATCCTCTAATTGCATTCTATGCCATTGAATTAAAACCTCTGTGATGGAGTGAGAGTGAAGTTGGCATGTGCACCTATCCAAGATTGCCTCTAACTCAAGAAGGATGGATCCCTCACTATCAAGCTTTGGTAAAATAGTATGTACTCTAATATTTATGAAAATAAATTTTTTCAGACAAGAAACATGAAATACTAGGTGAATTTGGGAAGGTAGGATCTCCAACTTATAAGCAATTGACCCAATCTTCTAGAGAACTTTATAGGGTCCATAGAATTTGGTAGCCAACTTATGATGCCATTTGATTTTTAGGGAGGATTTGTTGTATAGATACAAGAAAATAAAAACCATATCACCAACTTGAAAAGTGTGCTCATAATGGTGTTGATCAGCCTATTATTTCATTTGATTTTGTACTATATGAAGATTCTCCCAAAGGGTACTGACGATCTGATCTTGGGTTTGGAGAAACATGTTAATATCTTAAACTGATGAACTATTAGGGGTGTATAGAAGGATAACTAGTGGTGCTTAACCATAGACTACTTCATATGGATTCATTTTATTTGAGGTGTGGTAGGAGGTATTATACCACCATTGGACAAGGGGAAGCCACTTTGTCCACTGATCTTGTTGTTCTGAGGTGAAGCAATGAAGGAGAGTTTCTAAGAATTTGTTGAAAATTTTAGTCTGGCCATCTATTTGTAGATGATACCTAGAACTCATCTTTAGTTGGTTACCGATGCATCAAAATATTTTTATCCAAATATTTCTAGTGAAGGTTACATCACGATCTGAGACAATGGATGAAGGAATGCCATGAAGATGGAAATTATGGTCCAAGAAAATTTGGACAACTATGGAGGTAGTATAGGGGTGGTTGAGGGCACAAAAATGACTATATTTGGAGATTAAATCAACCACAACCAAGATCACTATTTCCCCTCCAAATTTAGGGATCCCATCAACAAAATCTATAGAAATATCTATCCAAATCTTGGTAGGTATGGGCAAGGCTTTGAGCAACCTAGGGATGAGTGTGGTTTCACCCTTGTTGCATTGCTAGGTATGACATTTATCCACCATCTATTGAATTTCATTTTACATTCCCTTGTAAAATAAGTTATGTCATGCCCACTCATAATTTCTGAGAAACCCTAAGTGCCCTATTGATGGAAAAGCATGGAGTTTATAGAATATAGCCTACTAAAGATCTATGCTTTGGGGAAGCACCAGAAGACCCTTGTATCACACAAAAGCACCATCCAAAGAATAATGTAGTATAATAGAGGGGTTAATGGACAATTGTTAAATGATTTGAGATAATAAAGATTAATTTTACAATGTCCAACCAATTTGAAATAGACATGGAAATAGTTGAAAGGGAAGTTTGGTTTTCAAATGTGTGAGAAGGAGCATCAGCCACAATATTATCCTTCTTGTAAGTTATCAAACTCATGGGTTATGATTATAAGTTATCATAACCCAGGATTTTTCTAACCATTTCTATTGTGGTGGGGTGGAGACCCATTGTTCCAAGAAATATTTTAGACTCATGTGATCAATTTTGAGGCAAAAAATATTCCCTAGTAGGTATGGCCACCACTTTTGTATTGCATGTAAAATGGCCATCATTTTTTTCTCATAAGGATTTTCTAGTGAATGCAATGGGGCATCCTTATTAGAGGAGAACAATACCAAGTCCATTACTACAAACATAACTTTTCATTGTGACAGTCTTGGCAAAATCTAGCATAGCTAGAATAGGTGTAGTACACATAGCTTATTTCAATTCTTTGAATGCACACTCAGAAGCTTATGTCCATGTAAAATCATCTTTTTTCAACATAGCTATTAGTAGATCTACAATCTTCTCATAATCCTTGACAAACTTGTGATAGTATCCAGTCAGTCCCAAAAAACCATGGAGGCTCTTGAGTGTCTAAGGATGAGGCCAATTTGTCATGGTAGCTATTCTTTTAGGATCCACTTGAACCCATTAGGCTCAAATAATATGCCCAAGATAGTCCACTTCATCCTAGATAAAATCACATTTAGACTATTTTGCATAAAGATGATGGTTAGAGAGAAGTTGCAGTGTGAGCTCTAGATGTTGGATATGCTCAGACCATGTTTTACTATAGATGAGGATATCATTGAAGAAGACAAGAATGAATTTACATAAGTAGGGCCAAAATATTTTATTCATCAATGCCTAAAATGTTGAAGGAGCATTAGTGAGGCCAAAAGGCATGACTAAAAACTCATAGTGGCCATCATGCGTGAAAAAATCTATCTTAGGGATATCATCCTCATGAAGCAAGATTTGGTGATATCCATAGTGGAGATCTAACTTAGAGAAAAAATGAGTGACATGAAGCTCATAAATAAGAGGTATTGGGAACTTATCCTTGATGGTAATGTGATTAAGTACATGAAATTTAGTGTAGAGGAACCATGCCCCATCTTTTTTTCTACATAGGAGAACTGGGGAAGAATATGGGCTGGTATTGGGATGAATAATGCCTTACTTTAGTAAGTCTCAAATGAGCATCTCAAGTTCAGTATTTTTATAAAATGGGTAGTGATAAGGCCTAATGTTGGGAGGAATGCTTCTAAGAAAGAGATGAATATGGTGGTCCTTTGGAAATAAAGGTGGCAATCCTATTGGTTTGACAAAGACACATGCATACCTATGTAAAATGGTTTGTAGATCAGAAAGAGGAGTGGAAACCATTGATGGTTGCATTTGAATAGAATAGAGTTGGGAAATGACATCATGTGAATTCTTATTAAGAAGAGTATCCATGTGATGTAAGCTAATGATGCTAAGGGATCATAGTTGTAAGCCTTTTCAATGTGTGTTTTTTCCCATTATCTAAAAACTACATCCAAAGTTTAGCAAAATCCCAAAGATGGGTCTAATTATGCATAACCATTGGGCTCCAAAAATGACATCATAGCCACCCAAGAGCAAG
Source organism: Torreya grandis (assembly GCA_037957365.1). Lineage (NCBI taxonomy): Eukaryota > Viridiplantae > Streptophyta > Pinopsida > Cupressales > Taxaceae > Torreya > Torreya grandis. Next base: position 2,914,095 of record JARHVA010000178.1, read on the forward strand.
GCAACCATGTCATATCAGAAGTTATAATATCTAATTGACATACACGCATTGTGACACTTCCCTTTAAAAGGTAATGTGCCCCTATTGGCAATCATGAATTCAAAGTTAGAGCAAGGATAGATAAAATAATTAACGTATTTGGTGATCTAAGGGTTAATGAAGTTATGATCACTACCAAAATCAATGAGTATTGTGAGAGGGAACTTATTGAAGTAACCCTTAACTCATATGGTTTTTGGGGTGGTGACTCTTGCTAAGGTATGGAAAGAGATATCTAGTTAGTCTTCTTGAGAATTAGGTCTCACAATCAACAGAGCTTCTTTCAGATCATTTGTTATATCTTGAACATCTTCCCCATCTTCCACATCCAATAAGTAGATATTTTTATTGACACATCGATGTCCCCAAGTGAATTTGTCATCATAATTATAACATAGTCTTTTTTCTCTATGGGCTCGCATCTCTACTTCAGTCAAATGCTTGATAGGATTGGTTCTAGGGGTTGGCATTATTTGATATTATTGTGGAGTTTCATTTTTGAATGGAGAAAAATTGGATTTGAATTATTTTTGAGTTATGATCTTGTCTTCTACCAATTTAGCCAACCCTAGGGCTTCCATCATCATGTTGGGCTAGAACATTTTGACTTTAGATCAAATTGCATCCTTTAGTATACTGACAAAATAGCTTATAAAGAATTCATCAGATAATCCCTTTGTGATTGGCCAATTTTTCAATTTTTTTTTGATATTCTTACATGGTTCCTATTTGTTAAAGTTTAGTAAATGTTCCTATGAAGTCATCAAAAGCACTAGGGCCAAATCATTGCAAAATAAGGGTGCAAAAATTGATCTATCTTAGCTCATCATGAGTCTCGGTATACTAAGGATACCATTGAAGGGATTCAAGTTCCAAGTAAAAGGATAAAAGTGGAACCTTGTTGGCATCAAAATTATTATGTAGGCTAAAATATTGTTCTACCTGATAGATCCATCTAGTTAGATTTGCACTATGGGATAAAGGAAAATCAAGCTTCAACCCATGAAAATTATTGGAAGAGTAAAATCAAGTGTCGAAAGAGGACTCTAGATGTCATCTATTGTAAAAGGTGGTATTTTAAATACTGAGGCCAAGAATTTTTTCATCAAGATCTTTGATGTGTGTCTTGAGGCCAACAATTTCATCCTCCATTTTTTTGTTCCTGTTTGGGTTACTACCATGACCTAAATAAGAGTTTTTTTTTGCAATGGGTAGGAAAAATAGAGTTAAGACACATTTAGTAAGGAAATTTTTTGATTTGAGTGAATTCAAAAGGGGTAAAGGTAATTTTACTAATTGTTTTTCCTAGTAGGAACATGATTGACAAAGGTGAGGGCAATTTTAGGAGTGAAAAAGGAAAAACTAGAAAATTTATCAAAGAGGGGCAAAGGAGCAGAAAAGGGAGATGAACACTATGGGAAACTTTTGAGGTAAATGGACAAAAATAGAAATTATGAAAAAACCCAAAAAATGGGTAAATTGAGATTTGCGAGAATTAGGAGTGGAAACGAGATATGGGACCTCAAGGAAGAAAATGCAAGGAATGGAATTTTTGATGTTTGATTAAAATTTGAGGATGAAAGGGGATATAGATGGAGAGATATGGGAAAAAAATATTTATTTATTTATATTTTTTATTTTTTGTAAGTCTTTTGAGAGTCTTCTAAGAATCTATAGATAGTTTTTTGAAACTAATAGAATGGAGATTTCCTAGTTTTCATTTCTATCAATTATCTGGCTACAAGTCCTCTAATTGTCTACAAACACATTACTAGTTAATTTTCATGATAGTCTATTGGAAATATTTTTCAACTGATAGAAATGGGCCCCAAGTTTCAATGGTTGCCTAAGGGTTTAAATATATCACTTTGGCCACCAATGCCATCTAAGTGAGTACTACTCTCCAGAAATGTTTTGGCCACAGATTTACCTCCTAGTGATAGCTCATGGTTTTCCTCACAGATGGGAACTACTCAATCAAGAAGGGGTCATTACCCATTTTGCTAGCAGGTCCTCTTAATGGGCCAACTATTTTTGGGTTCCTATGGTACTCCTCATAATGAGTTTTAGGGCTTTCACTGAAGCACTTCCCATAGTTATGCAGTTAAACTTTTATCCTGATCCAAAATAGATTATTATGATATACAGAATTAATTATTAAAAATTTACTTAAATGGATTATGTAATATAACAGAGTTAATAATTTATAAAATAAAAAAAATTGGCCCTAGAAAGTGCTCTGATTCCAGATGAGAGGATCTTTCCTAAAAAAGTTAGCAAATAATTGCAAATACACAAAATAAATTATGAAAATTAGCAATATATTAACTCAAATAAGCATAAATGAATTATAATGGATGAATTATAGAATCATTAGCCTCTTCAAGGGGGCAAACTCCTTTGAGCAAGCTCAATACAATAAGTTTGTGGATGCCTTCGTTGGCCTCAACACTTTTATACTAAGTATAATCTAAGCAACTACTACTTCCCATAAATGTGGGATAAAATGAAATGCCTATGGGATGACTTACAATGTATATGTGTCCATAACAATTATTATATGAATAAAGTAAAGAGAAGGGGTAGCATGGGTTTCTAATAGAATGTCAGACCAGAAGAGTTTTTTAAGGCATTATATGTGTCCAATGAGTTAGTATGGAGGCATTAATTTATAATTTATTATTGATAGGTCCATTTATCACTCTTATTATGCTAAGAAGGGTAGTTTTCAAGAAGCTAGTTGAGGTGTCAAGCCAAGTTCTAACTCCTACATCACATAAAGGGTTGGATCATCTTCAAGAGTGAGACACATGTCTTTATAATTATATTTATTAATGTTACATAACTTTATTTATTTTTATAACTCATAAGGACACTTGTCAATCCTCTTTTACTATGCCCCTCTCTCTCTCTTCACAATTTTCTCTATAAGTAACCACTTTTGGCTTTGTAAACAATCCATATCTAGTATAGAGAAGCCCTACTATCTTGAGTACTAATTTTGCCTTTTAATAAAATATTCCAATATAGTTTTTGAGTTCTCAACTTATTTTCTAAGTGAGTGAAGTAGTTCATATTTGAATGGCAAGTGATAGTCATCTCTCCTTGTGTTCATCTTACTCTTTCATGTTTTGTGCAAGTAATTTGCTCTCTAACATGTCACATGAAGTGTATTTAGTGTTCTTGTATATATTTTAAGTGTAAGTAATAGTACTAATGTCTACAATTGAACCTCTTATTCATCCACCTTGACAAATGAATTGTATATTACCTCCATGTTGAAATACTTATGTTAGAGAAACCTTGGATGTTGAGATTAGTTTTGTGAATCACCTTTTATAGTGCAAGTTCATGGTATTATTTTGGATTTAAACTTGGTGCATCACCTTATTAGGTTAGGTTTATTTCATTTTTCTCTCTCCCTTTTTATCCCAATATGTTAGCCTTGTCAACTAGAGGCTTACCCCCACTATAGATAACTCATAGGTCCAAGGGTAATCCCATTATTTCACTCAATTAGAGTAGCCTTGAACTACCTCTCTAAATGTGCAAAATTGAGTGAATATAGTACCATTAGATAAGAGTCTATTAATAGGACATACATAAGATGGCCTTCAGATGTCATTATAGTCACTATGAGTTTTTATTCATGTCTATTAGTTTGACCAATACTCCCTCTACCTTTTAGTCTTGCATAAACCATATTTTCAAAAAATAGCTATGAATTTTTTTACTAGTATTCTTTGATGATATAGTGATATATACCATGACATGGAAGGACCGCCTCAATTATCTTGATGGGATGTTGGTTATTATGGAGGCACATTTTTTATTTGAAAAACCTTCTAAGTATGAGTTTTTCATGATAGAGATTCTTTACTTGGGGCATTTGATCAATGTTGATGGAGTGAAAGTCCATTAGGGGAAATTGAAGCCATCCTAGACTAGCCACCACCAAAGACATTATCAAATTTGAGGGGATTCTTTAGCATTTATAGTTACTATAAAAGGTTTGTTAAGGGGTTTCCTCAATTAGATGCACCTCTTACAGATATCATAAAAAAGGGATTTCAAATGGATAGATAAGGCTCAGTGCACATTCAATAAGCTCAATGAGGTAATGATTACTTATCTTTAGCATTACCTGATTTCTTTCAAACCTTTTGTTTAGGAGTGTGATGATTCAAGTGAGGGGATATGCACTATGATTATGCAAAATATTCACCCCATTTATTATGAGAGTAGAAAGCTTTGTTATGTGGAAAGATTGTACTCCACTTATGATAAGGAGATGTTTGACATCATGCATGGTTTGAAAAAGTTCAGGTAGTATTTGGTAGGTGGAAAATTTATTGTCATAATATATCATACTAGCTTAAAATATTTCCTAGAGTAGAAGGATTTGAATGAGAGGCAGGAGAAGTGGGTAATAAAAATTTGGGCCTATGATTTTAACATTGAATATGTGAAGGGGAAGAGGAATGTTGTAATATATGCCCTTTCTAGGAAACCCAATTTATGTTTTATGACTAAGATTTTAGCTAATTGGAAGGATCACCTCTTAGTTGAGTATTCCAAAAATAATTTTTCATGCAATCTTATGGATGGTAGGTTTTAGGATGATAGGTACAAAGTGGTAGATGATGTCATCTTCTACAAGGATAGGATTTATTTGGTTCCTGAATAGAAATTGAAGGAGAAATTTTTGAGGGACATTCATGACACACCTCTTGAAAAACATCAAGGTTATTTTAAAACCTTCAGAGATTCTCAGGGAAGGGTCTTAAATATGATGCCTTGTTTTATGTCAGAGAGTGTATGACTTGTCAGCATAACAATTTAGAGCATACTTTCCAAATAGGATTATTGAAGCCTATCCCTAAGAAAAAATGGGAGAGTACATCCATGGATTTTAATACAAGACTTCCTAAAGTGGAGGGTAAAAATTAAATCTTTATGGTAGTTGATAGGATAACCAAATATACACATTTATTCACCATATCTTCTAAGTATATGGCACCTCAAGTTATAGAGTTTTTATTTCGAGATGTGTGCATACTCAATGGATTACTAAAAAAAATTATTAGTGGTCAGGATATCATGTTTCTCAATGTATTTTCGTAGGAGATATTCAGACTAGCTAGCACATAGTTGACCCTGAACACTAGTTACTACCCCCAAATAAATGGACATATAGATATTGTCAAAAAATGGGTGGATGGTTATTTTCATAATTATGCTAAAAGGAATCATAAGGATTGTATTAAGTGGTTATATTTGGTCTAGCATTTCTACAATAGCACCTATCACATGTCAATTGAGATGACTCCTTTCTAATCATTATATGGATATGATGTTATCTTTTTTAGACTCAGCATTTGATGATAATAAGGATCTTAAGGTGAAGGATTAAATTTATGAGATTCAAGACATCCTTCAGTAACTTAATGATAATATTCATCATGCCCAAAATTAATAAAAGACTTATGTAGATACACATAGAGTTGAGAGGAGTTTTAAAGTTGAAGACATAGTTTTCTTGTACCTACAATCATATAGACAGTCTACATGTAAGAAGAGTGGTGTAGAGAGTCTTAATACTCACTTATATATCTCTTATAATATTGTGTAGAGAGTTGGTGAGGTGTTATATGAATTAGAGTTTCCAAAGAGTAGTAGAATTCATAATGTATTTCATATTTCTTACCTCAATAAGGCACTTGGGTAGTATATCACTACATCTCATGAGCTTACACCATTGGATGAGGAGGGAATATCAGTCTTGGTTATTGATTTTATCATGGATGCTAGAGAGAGGAGGCTGAGTAGAGTGCTCAATAAATACTTAATTAGATGGAAGGCCTTGCCCTTAGAGGAAGCTACTTGGGAGGGAGAGCAAATTCTTTAGCTTTTGAATTTATAATTACTTGTGGGAAACCAATTTTAGGAAGGGAGGACTATAATGTCCCCTTCTTCCAAATGATACATTTATAAAATACCATTAGCCTATTTAATTCTTGTAGGCTAAGCTAGGTGATGTAAGGTAATATTATTATTGACTGTTAAGTCACTATTCACATAGGCACTATTTATGGATTATTATTTATTGTCATTATTCATGGTGATGTGGTAGGTAATGTAGGTGATGATATAGTAGGTGGTGTGGCTTGTGTATTATGTGGCATGGCCCATGGAGGATCTCACTTAAGCTAATTTAGATGTGACAAAAGTGGGGCATCCCATTCCATTAAGAGTTAAAGTTTTTTTTTAGTCATTCATATGTCTCTACTTTTGTTGAAAGAAGACAAGATAGATATGGGGAAAAATAATTAAGAGAATTCATGATATTTATAGGTGGGATATGACAAAAGGTGTTTTGAAAGCTTGTGTGCACAAGCTTGTAAATGATAGAAGTTTACTATTGTTGATTGATCTCACATGTTTGGGTAAGGCACCATGTTTTAGAAGAATATGAAAGTGGAGATAACTTTGTCAAAAGTGGGAGATTTATTTTTGATCGTCACATAAGAATACAAGATTATCACCTTTTTTTTTTTATCTCCACATGAAATGCTACACCCTATTTTATCTCTCCTCATTATTCTTCTCTTTCTCCCTCTCCTTTGTTAATTATATATATTAACATGTTCTCTAATTAATTCATCCTTTGTTATATCAAAACCCCCATTTCAAAGCTTGAGCCTTTAGTTTGACTTCTTCTCTGCTAGGATGAAAAATCTTGGAGTGTAGAGATTATGAGAAAAAAATGCTCTTGGTCTTTATTGTGGATTAGAGGACAAAAATACATATGAGGTTTAGACTATGAAAACCTTCTTAACCATTGAGGTGAATTCATTTAGGAATTACATTTGTACCCAAATTAATGTAAGAAGTTATGAGTTTACTACTCTATTTATGCATATTATTCAGTGTTAATAGTGTAATTAGTTCCTTGACTAAATATTACAACTGGGTATTATGATTTTTGCATATTTTAGTTGTATGGTTTGTTTAATATTTAATTATTTCATCCTTATTCAATAAGATTTATTTTTAAAAATCTAAAATTATTTTGATTGTCTTAAAATGGCCATTACTCAAATTTTACATTTGTAATTTAGCCACAATCTTATGATATTATGCCACTTGGCATGATCATGTTTAATCAAGGTCCTTAAGCTTTGAAACCCTAATTTTTTTATCTTTTTATCCATACATCAACAATATTTTTACACATGGCATGATCTCAGGAATATGGGAGATTTTGAATGTCAACTATGAATTTTTCTCCCATAGACTTTGGATGACCGATATGTGACCACATGGCATGATCACAGGCTCTGAAGTTGTTAGATATTGACTCTATATATCCCTTGATGAGGATTATTCCACCTATTATGATCTCAGTTATTTGAATACTCAAAATTTTGAATATATTGGACTGCCTTGATCTTCTAGGTTCTAATTCAATGGGTCTATGCCATGTGGCATGCTCTCAAGGCTCCAAGCTAGGAAGAGTTAGACTTTTTGATAAGACTAGATATGTCTTGAATTAACAATATTTGACACATGGATGTCTTGTGATGACTCAGCTACTTGGAAGACTTATAATATAATTTGAAAGTTAAGAGTTGTGAGTGAATGAGATGCTTCCATGTAGAATGATCTCAGGAATCAAGACACTTGAGAGGATTTAAAAATTTCACAAAGACCACAATAGACTATAAGTACATTGGATATAAAAAAATGTCATGATCTAGGAAACTCAATGAAAATTTGAAGCTTGAGAATGGGGTCCTGCACATCACAACTTAAATGTGCTAAAATGTTTTCATTATTCATGTTAGTCAATTAAATCAAATCATAGCTTTGAATAAGCATTAAAAATATAATAAAGGAATCAAATGTGGTAAATAAATCATGAATAATTCCCAAGCTTTGATTTTATTTATTTTTGAATTTTACAATGTAAATAGACTTCAAAGAAAACCTTAGGCTTATTCCTAAGGTTGGTATGGACTATGAAAAAACATTTATTAGTAATACTGGGTCCCTATTTGAATTTTGAAAATGGGGTATGTTGGGGTACAACAAATGGTGATTTAGTGGAGAAATACTCCTGAGTATTTAAGAGCTTTGAATCTCAGTTAATGTATTATTAAAAAACCTCAATATCTACCAAAAAAGAATAAATAAACTAGTTAGTTGAAAGAGACTACAACTTATTTGTGAAACATACTAACCCTTTTCATTCCTAGGATATGTGTGTGATTTTGTGGAATTCATTTTCCCCTTTTCATGATAGTTTTAATATAGATTTATATGATCACTATAGTTTTCATTTTAATTTTTGATTTTATATAAATAATAATAAGGGAATGTTAGACATTGTTCTACTACCATCTAGGCATCTATAGCCCTAATAAAGATACCTCTAATTCCATGTTATTGTCAATGAGGTGTCTATAACTCTTATAGAGATTAATTGAATCAACCTCCTTCCATAATTTTATATGAATTTTTTAACATAAATGGAAAAAGGTTTGTGAACCACCATTAGTTGAGTGTATGTATAAGAAAAATTATTTTATCAATACATCCATGTTATCATATATCCATCTCAATATTTATTCTCCCTCATCCAAGTTTTAACATGTAATAATGCAGTTAATCTTTGGAAGTGAAAAATATTTCTAAAATTTACATGAATATATCATATTAGTTTTTAAAGACATGGTGAAACTATTCAATCTAGATAAACACTTGAATTTGGTTATAACACATACCTTAATCTAAGAGTTTTCAAAGCACTATTACAACAAAACTTGGTGAATTCTAATTATTTACTTCCCAATTCATCCCCTTTATTTTGGAAAGTCTTTCATGATTATAACACAAAAAAAATTGATTAGATTGTTTTTGTAATTTTAAGAAAGATAATATAGAAAGCAACAAAACCAACTATGAAATCAAATACCAAAAATAGAAAACTAATCCAAGAAAATAGAAAATTTATCTAGGGAAACTAGTAACATATAGTAGGAAATCTACTCTAAAAATTAAGAAACCTAATCTACTCCTAGTTCCATGTTTAGCCTCATAATCATTCAGAAGCACCTCCAGTTGGAGTAACCATGAAATAATAACTCCTAGTTCTATGTTTAAATTCATAATCATTCAGAGGTATCTCTAGTTAGATCAACCATCAGATAATATTTTATAAGTTTTCCATTGATTGGAAAAGTGAGGTCATTACCTTGAAGGTCTTTTACATGAAAAACATTGTTACATAGTGTTTCAAATATTTGGAATGGCCCAATTCATAAAGGAGTGAATTTAGCATGATAGCTTTTCTTTTCATGTGCCTTATCCCATAAAAGAACTAAGTGTAAAATCTTGAAGCTTTGATTTTAGATATTTTGTCAAACCATATTTTGACAATATCTTGGTGCTTGCTAAATATATACAATGCTTCAGCTTATAAATCTTCCATTTGAACTATGTCAATTAGTCTGGACTACATTATTTAATCTTCTCCCATATACTTTTGCATGAACTAGTATGTTGGTAGTTTGAGAGTGATAAAAATTGGAGGTAAAGCCTTGAGTGTTTGATTATGTCTTATTGTCTACCCATAGTGTAGTATTTTAACAACACTTGAGATTCTCTTGGTTTATCTTATGTTGATTTTTTGATGGCATACATCAAGTTATTATTAGTATATTTAATAACTCCATTCCCTTGTGGTTAATATTTTGATGAAAGCTTGATCGTAATTTGGTTTTCATGGGTCCATTTTGTAAATTCAACTAAATGAAAAGATGGACCACTGTTACAAACTAATGAAATTAGGGTCCCAAACTTGGTGAGTACATTTTCTTCCAAAAATTTGATCACATTTTGGGCTTTAGAATTCTTCGTAGCCACAAAATATATCCATATAGTATAATAACCAATTGTTATTAGGAAAAACTTATGCCCTAATTAATATTTTGGATTGATCACCCTAACAAAATCAATCCCCCATTGGTAAAAAGTGTAATCCCTCAATGACTGGTTGTAAAGGCATGGTAGCATGTACTTTTCTTTTTCCAAATATCTAGAATTCATGGCATGTCCTGACATGATTATGGGCATATTTAAAAAATTTAGTCTAGTAATATCCCATTTAAAAGATTTTATGAGTTATTATATTAATTGATATATGTCCACAACCTATTTTCTAAAGAAAATAGTCTAGGATATACACTTCTTATCTTGAAACACACCTCAAGTAGATGCCTTCACAATTATTTGTGTACAAAAATCCCTTATTTATCATGTAATGAGCTAATTTGAGCATGAGGTCTCACCTCTTCTCTCTATTCAACTCAGGGGACATGTACCTATGAGTACGTAGTGAATGATGTGGGCATACCAATGCCACTAGCTACATGCATTACAATGATCTACTCAATATGAATAAATGAATATGTATTAGTCATGAACTGGATGATTCCTTGGCCATGAACCATCTTAGTTGGTTTGATTTTGAGATCGAATTCTTATTGTTTTTCCATCCACTTACCTCTTCTCTCTCCTATTTCATTTTGGCCAAGTGTGAGATTGACAACTAGAAATGATAGCATAATTCTTATTCCTAAGAATGCAGTGCCTGAACTTCTCTATAACTTTGATGAATGCATGTATTTTTTATCTATCATTGAATACTTCAAATTTTAATCTTTCAAATTAGTACTCATGAAAGAAATTGGATATTCACTATCACCTACCTTTTACATGATCACTATTGCTATATTATATTTTAAAGAAAGAAATCTTTCATGAAATTAGGGCTAATCATAAATGGGGCTTGAGCAATAGAAGTTTAAATATCCTAAAAATCCTTTGTAACTCCAACTATCCATTATATTTAGTGTCCTAATTCAACATGGAATTTAGTGGTTTGACAATCTTTGCAAATCCAGAAATGAATTTTCTCACAAAGTTTATCTTTCTAAAGAAAGATTTTAATTTTTTCTTATTGCTAGGAGGCGTTATCTTGGAAATGGCTTGGATTCATTTTGGGTTAATATAAATCCCATTTTTGTTAATTAAATGACCAAATATTTTTCCTTAAGTAACTCCAAAGATGTTCTTCTTTAGATTCAATAATAATCCATATCTTTTGCATTTATCAAACACCTTATGTACATGATCTGCTTGATCATCTCTATTCTTGGAAAATAATATGATATAATCCATGTATATGATGATGCAATTGCCAAAAAGTTCATAAAAATCAAATTCCATATCAAATTTGAAGGTTTATCTACATTAATTAGGCCAAAAGACATCCTTTTATATGTGTAAGTTCCCCACTTGGTCTTGAAAGAAGTCTTCATTCAATCCTATACTTTTACTATCACTTAATTGTAGCTTGAGAACCCATCCAAAAAATACATCATTTTACACCCATTGACAAAGTAGAATACTTCATCCAAAGAATTCAAAGGATATTTATCCTTCTCTAATGATCTATTCTAGTTCCTAAAATCAACACATAGTTAGATTTCACCATTTTTCTTCTTGAATGGTACTAAGTTAGCCACCCAAGTGGAATCCCTAATCAAGAATATAATTTTAACATCCCATATCTTTTGAAATTTTGTATAAATGAAGGGATATGGAATTGGATTCATTGGCCTTTGGTGTTACATGAATAGACCACTCCCTTGATTTATAGGAATGTGTGATTACCCTTGGGTTGAGGATTTTTAGGTTTTCATAGGTATAAGTACACACATATTTACACTCTATTAATAGATTTTTCAATATTTGTTTCTCAAGTTCATATCAACTCAAGCCAATATTTACATACTAAAGATGTTCATTAGTGTCTAGGTTCACTTTGACAAAATCAAATTGGTTTGCCTTTGGTTATTTCTACTTTTAAACTTGTGGATCCATGTCAAAATTTATTTCTAATGATACCATTACCATAGATATCTGATTCTCTTTGAGATATAATATGCCATCATCTCCCAAGTCTTCTATGTTCATGTGTTCAGATTCCCTTTCATCTATTATTTGATATTTAAAATCTCTAGAATTTTTCATGAACTACATAATTTGGTTATCATCATCAAACTCCTAAAATTTCTCCACATTATCTAGGACCAAGTTGTAAGGAAATATCTCCATGTAAAACTTCTATATTTTAGAATCTTAGAGTGGTGCCAAGTTGGAAATTGAATCTACCAGTGAATTTGCTATCTAATCTTCTTCTCTTGGAATGGACTTGATATTGAATGCTTTGAATGACTCAATTATATCTCAAGATATGTGTTTATACTCTTTTTAAAAAAATACCTTGCACTAATATTTCCTTATTATCTAATTGATAACCATATTTGAATCATAAAATATCTATAGATTCTTGGCATTACGCTTTATTATAAACTATAAGCCCATAATTCAAGTTTCATACTTAGCTTGATTGTTGGTGAAATGGAATTATAATATGTATGTTACAATATATTGTTTCCCACATGGGAAAAATAATGCTATGCCAATACCTGAACCTTGATTAGATATAACAACAATAAAATGGAGAGTCCACAACTATGAAGGACCTTCAAATTATTGTTCATGAGATTCATGCTTTATAATAAATGTATAAACACTTGTATGTGAGGATGTAAAGTTGAATCTCTCATTTTTGGAATTATACTATATAATCAAGGACTTTATCTTTGGTTTGTGGTCCACTTATATTTGATTAGCTACCCCTTTCCAAGGTATCCACATATGTGAGAAATCCATTGCCATGTGTCCATTCAATGTCTTTAAGCAATCACAGCTCAACAACAAGACATTCAATTTAGGAATGTCAATGACCATAATGTCTATGTATTATTGTACATGTGGCTCAGAGGCAAGATAAATGTGTACATTTTTCAACTCTCCAAATCATGGAGGAAATGACTTATCTAATTTTAGGACCACTCTTTTAGATTTGTTTGGGGTTAGATCTAGTTTCTTACATGCAACTATAGGCATCACATTGGTTGAGGCACCTAAATCAACTAAAACATTATGCCCATTCTTATAAAACATTATGATATTTAGTAGAAAAGGTGGTACTTGTACACAATCACATTAGTATGAAAAGCCTTTGATTTGTCATGAGATGATCTCCCAATCAAGGCTTTAAGTAGCAATTTTCTTTGCTCAGTAATCTAAGTTAGCTCATGAAGGATTATATTTTCCTTAATCTCTTTCATATATTTAAATATATTGTATCCCCTTTGATCTATGGCTTTTCACTTTATTACTGATCATTCCCTTTTAGGGGGCAGATTATTATTTGCCTTAGGATCTAGAGGAGGAGTAGTATTATTGTTTGAAGGCATCAAGGTAGTAACAAGCTGATTATTCCTATATAATTTTTGAAAGGCATCAATTTCATCCATGTTATCTTTAGTTTCATTTTCATCTTCAATTGGAAATAAAAATTCATATGTTTCAAATACCATTATTATGTTGGAAGGACTTTGAGTCGTGGAATAAGATGGATCTAGATGATTTGCAAAGATTTCTTGCCTATCCATTTCATTTTGAAATATCTCAAAAGTAGTGCATAAATATATGTAATCTAAATAACTATGTTGTGTTATATTGTGGACTCATTACCAATTAAGCAATGCTACTTCCATGTTTTTTATTTTAGTCATCTTGTTAATGTCTATTGTTTTGAGTTGTTTCTAGATCTATTGAAAGGTCTATTTTATCATTGATATGCAAAATGATGATATTATCTATCCCATGAGGTCTCCAATTCACTTATACATGATTATAAACTCATTACTTAGCTTTTACACCATTCATTTGATAGCATCCAACTCTTATTTTATATAATTAAAAGTAGTACCTTGGATGGTAGCAATATTAAATGGTATAAAAGCCTAGTTTTAATTTTGATGATTAGGTGTAGACATCAATTTATTTATAAAGTTAAGGTGTTGGGTGGTGTTTAATAATTTGGCCCCTTAATAAAATAATTTAAGTCCCCATGTAAGTTGAAACTTTCATAGGCCCCCTAGGTCCTAAAATGTTCATCATGGTCATCAGTAAGGTCACAAACTATGTTTCATCTTGATCACACTTGATAAATTATTCTTATGTCATCCTAGGCTATATTTTGGGCCATTTAATAACTTGTACAATTTCCTTATAAGGAAAATTATGTCAAAGTTTTATTCAATGTCTAATATGTCAGGATTGGTTAGAGAAGTATTTTTATAACTAACAATTGTAGGTTCAAATGTTGGAAGCAATAAAATCAGTTGAAAAGTGGGATTTGATGGTAGTTATATGGACTATACAATATTCCTAGCACATGTGGCTACTTAAAAGTAACCTTTCATATCCCAAAATATCATATCCATGCTCAAGTAGTCTTAAAAATTCCAAAAAATGATAAAATCTGGTTTACCTATCCCAACGCTCTCTTGTGTAAGTCAAACAAGACCAACAAATTTTCTACTAGTACAGATAGAAGGAGAAGAAATGGTCTAAACTATTTTAGTGGATGTTATCACTCTTCACTTCCTTCAACTCCATGTCCATATATTTTATATTTATGGATTGTGATTCATGAACAAACTCTAAGAATGACAGTGACTCAAAACCATCTTCACATTCTTATTACCTATAGGTTTCCTCATTTGCTTGTATGATCTAATGTTTCCACGTGATATGCATGTTGTAACAAAGCATATTATTCATATTAATGTAGTTTCCAAGTTGATTTGTACATGTGGATCATGATAAGATAGGAAGAATCACCCTCATTATATTAGGAGAGACCACCATTAAATTTGTAAACATTATTTCAATAGTTACAGTGTTATTTTCCCTATTAGTGATTTTAAATCAAGGTAATGTGTTTGTGTTTCACCTCCCAAAACATGGAATCTAGTTTCTCCATGTCAATTTTATAATATAAGGTTTAGATATTGATTGAGATGGGTTTCTCAAAATATGAATAAAGACTGGTCAAAACTCTTCTATGCACAATCATCTATAGTCATGTTAAGCATGTATGGAAGAGAGATGGACTATATGAGACCTAGGACACACATGGTGTTCATGCCCAATACTTGAATGGAGTTTATCAAGTCACTCAAAACTCATGGTGTTGATACTAATCCATCAAATAGTTTGAAACCAATCAAAGCAAGAGAAGTCACTTAAGGGAAGCTTTACCTTAATATCTCTAAAATAGGTCTTTGCTCTACAATGTTCCATATTATGATGAAGTATATTGGATGATAGACAAGTCTAATTTTGTCTTGATTGTAGTCTGGAACTAGATTCTACATCTTGACATGAGAGGAAGTTGTTTGGTTAATAAATAATTAGGATTGAATGAATCCTAAGTCAAGAAAGTTTTCACTATATATGTTCAGTGAAACACAATACTCTTTAATCCAAATGGATCTACAACTGACAATGCAACAGTGGTAATAGTATGTTGGTGATAAAAATATGATCTCATTAAATTTTGAGATGGTCTTAGTGACCTTAAGTGATACCAAGGGTAGGAAACACAAAATTTAAACACATATTCACCTATATGAGGGTCTGATGTCTCCTAAATTACATCTACATTTTGACTACATGTCTATAATACATTGATAAGGGCATGTTTTTAAGGTATGAGATGGGATTATTAGGTGTGAAATGGTCTTAGTGACCATAATTGAGCTCAAGGGTATAAGGTATAGTGTTCAAACCTAATTAACACCTATAATAAACTTTTAGACCTCCTCCCTAATGGTCACCTACAGGTGACATAGTCATACATAGCACATACTAGCCTAAGCCCATAGAGGAATACAGAATTGGTGAGTTGGAAGAGGTAAAAACTGAAGTGAACCAAGTATAAGTTACTCCCATAGTGACACCATTTCAATGTGATTATTATATGAAAGGAATAGAGACTAAGTTTGGTTTTCAAATGTCATCATCAGGTAACTAAGACCTTATACATAGTCACTATTACAAAGACCAGTCTTGAGGAGTTTGAGTGTTTAAGGATGTTATAGGTAATACCAAGATTTTTAACTTGTCACATATCACCAACATGACTAAAATAATCTTTAAATGATATTACTTTGGTTAAACAAGTTGGAGAGATTCTCTCTATTTTATCTCAGATAGAGATCACTCCACAATCAATAAAGTATGTAGACTTAGTACATAGAGGTTAAATGAATGAATGGGAGGGCCTTAGATCACTTTAGAATGATTTATATAGTTTTTTGAGGTTTTAAGAGATATAAAGGACACTTAAATCCATTTGGATCCTGCACAGGTGGGTTCACATAGTCAGACATGGAATAGGTCTATTAGGCATAAACTAAGCCTAAACCCTTATAGCCTCTACCTTGTTCTAGATGATCACATAAATATCCAAACCATGTGATGGCCTTTATGGGATAATATAAGGCCAACATGATCCATTAAGTTATAGATAAAATATCATAATTGGCCATTTTGGCCTAACCATATATAAGACTTACTCAGAATGGAAGAAGGAGCTCAATAGACCAACTTATTTTGCTCACACCTATATAGAGGGATTGCATGGTAACACAATGAGTTGTTTATAGTTTAAGGGGGTTTATATCTCAAACTTAATGTAATTTTTTTGGGAGCTAGATGTCTGGTTTTTATGAACCATCACTAATAGTCCAAACCACCAAAAATCCTTCTAAAACCCTTATTCAAACTCAATGGTGAATACATAAATGAATTTGCATTAAAATATGGTAAAATTATTAGGAAAGTTATCTATAAATTTTTATAACTCTTGGAGGCTCATTGACTCTCATTTGGTCTATACTATCTTCTTTACGGATAGAACTAATATGGGGTTTTATGTAAGTTTTGATTGGTTCTATAGGTACATAAGAGAATTATTGATGAAAATCATTAGAATATGTATGTATAATCTTATTCTCACTCTCCATACTTATTTATAATCATATTAAATCATGAAAAATTATCTTCTAGGACATTCATCATAGGCAGTCTAAGTGAAATAGTGAGAAGGCAAGGTGATTGCCCACGATGGGAAGTGAGAAGCATGTAATAAGTTTCATGAATATTTATGTGATATATTAGAGGAAAAAACTATCTTAAAAAAGTGTCATAACATCTATGTAACATGTCTCTTGAGAAATTATAGGTCAATGGAATGAAAAATGTGAGGAGAAGCCTAGAAGGGGTAGTGAGAGGTTCTTAGACAATGGATGACAAGTTATGTATGGAAGGATATTATTTTATGGGAATATGAGGATTGTTATAATCTTTTTATAAAATTTTAATGATAGTGAAAAGTTTTCAAATACCCCTATGTTAGTTTTAATCAATCAAGTGAACTCATCGCCAAAGGATAGTTTCATATAAAGAGATGAAGAGTCTTTATGCCACCTTGAGGTAGAATGACATGTTTATGATGGAAATTTTCCCAATATGACCTTTATGGTCTATTTTCCACCTCATTCCCTTAGTTTTAACTAATTTCCATAATTTGACACATGGAATTATGACCCTTCCACTTCTCTTCTTCTCTCTTTTCTCCTTTGCTCTATAAATGCAAGCCATTTTGTCAATTGTATGGGGTACACACCTAGTATGGAAAAGACATACTAGTTTTTCACCTTATTTTTATTTTTAATAATAAATTTAAAGTTTATTTTATCTCTACAATATCTTTCCTAAGTGTGATAATTAGTGTACTTGGATATCAAGTGATGAATATGTTATCCTTACTTTCATGTTGCCATTGCATATTTTATGTGATGGATATCTCTCCTAACAGGTCTCATTAAGTGTATATGTTTATTGAGTGTATCTTAAAGTGTTAGAGGGGATAGTATTGTATAGTATCATAACTTATTTTCACCCACCTTTATATGTGCATAACAATTTTCCTCTATGAGAAATACTTATGCTAGAAGGCCATAGACTTGAGGTTAGTTTTGGTAGTTTTCATTCTTAATGCATATTCAAATGTGTTGGTGGACTAATATTTTGTGTATCACATAATTATTATAGATTTGAATTATGTTTACCTCTTCCCTTTTCACCTTGAAATGACTAGTCTAGTGTAGTGTGTGATCTCAAGAGATAAATCAAGGGAGCTAACCCTTTAACCTAGAGGTTTACCTTTGTTATAGGAAACCAATGAGCCTAGAGGTAATCCCATGTTGTCCAAATATGGGAGAGTCTTGAACACCCTCTCCTAGGGTGTAATATTTGGCTAAAATATTTATAGCATGCCTAGTGGGACTAAGGTCCAAAAGAGTAGAAGAATTGTTGGTCTGTTCTTCCTAATATCAACTTTTAGAAGCATGCAAACAAACACCAATGGTGACTTTGAATGCATCACCTAGTGATAAGCATCCTAGGTAATTATTTAAAATAATTTTATAAATTCTTGTATTTAATTTTACTAATGAATATGATATGGATGGATATGTTGAAGGTTCTTACTACACATATCCCTATCAAAGTTGTTATCCAATATATGGTCAACCCATTCCTCTTCCATATAGTCATGAAGTTGTTGAAAATTATTGTCAATAAATATATGAATAATTATGTAAAGATTAAAGGATTATGTATCTTGAAGAACAAATCCAATCAATTACAATACAAGCCCTTAAATGAGAGATCCAAGTTGTTAAGAGGTAGATCCTTGAAAGTGTTCTTGATAAATCACCTTTTCCATCCTACCAAACTCCTATACAATCTTCTCAAAGTAAATGAAAAAACCCACACTCCTCTTTTTCAACTACCCCAATCCTAACTCAAGATAAGTCCTTATCACCACTCATGCCTAAAATTATAGAATCAAAAAGGTTGATGAAAAGATGTTATCAAGAGCTTGATTTGATCCCTATGCATTTCATAGGGAGAATGAGAAAGTCTATCCAATTATTGATGAACAAGTGGATATTTGTAGAAGAGGAATATAACTATGGTATTAATAATGACTTGCATGAAATGACATGCTACATTGAATGGTGGGTTTGTAGGTTTGTAAGCTGGGAAAACCAAGAGGTTGAGAGTCAACTTGTAGTTGTTGAAAGACCTCAAGAAAACTATGGAGAAAGTGGAAATTTATTTGAATAAAAATTCTCTCTCTCCCATCCATAAGTGTCTTCTTATATTCCATGTAATTCCTCTCATATTATTTGTCATCATTAATATCATATCTAATACTCAAAAGAGCCTAGTAGCCTCAAATTTCCTACTTGGAACCAAGTATGTGTTGATAAGAATGAAAACCTTGTGTATGGTCAAACCACATTACCTTCTTTTCAAAAAAATACAGCTAGTCCATCTTGGAAGTCCATCCAATAGAAGTTTCATCATGAAAGAGAAGCCTTTTTTAAAAATATGGATGTTGAATTTGTAGCTATGAAAGGGTTTCAAAAAGATAATGAAAATTGTGAGGTACTTATTGAAGAAAGTGACATGTCTATAACCTAACAGAACCTTCTCTCCTTAAAGAGTAATTTCAAGTGTTTCCTTCCATCCCCATTCCCATTAATCAGCCCTCTATAATTCCTCCTATTATCTCTCCAAGCCATGAACCTATCCATCACCCTCCCACCTTATCTCTTTTTGAAGGAGAACCTATCATATGAGAGATTAGTAAAGAGGAGTAAACTCAAGTTGTTGTTGATCAAGAAGATGACATGATCATCTATGATGAAGATATCACCATAGTGACTCCCATTAGTGAGGACAAGAATAAGGCATCATTTTTTTAGTCAATAAATAGAAGATGTAGATGAATTTGCAATTTTTCATCAGGAACTTGATCAATTTATGTGGTAGACCTATCAATAAATGTTCAATGAATATGAAAGTCTTGAGAGTTTAGTCTTTTAAAGAGAGCAAGATGAGTTTGTGGAGGTAGAATGCAAAGTTACTATTGAATAACCATGTCTTTATGAGCATCATGAAGTAATATATGATGACTATGGCATTCATGAACATGGTTAAGAGGATTAATTTGAAGAAGTTATGCTTCTTGAGGAGAAAAGAGAAAAGATGATTAGTTACAATAGATTGAGTTATTTGAAGACCTTGAAGAGATTTTTAAAATGGAAGGTCAATTGCACAAGAATGTAGAGTAATATGTTCTCATGGAGGATAATGACCAAGATTGGATTGAATACATAAATCTCCTTGAAGAGCTTGAGGAGTTTACAGATGGTAAGAAACTTGATCTCATTCAAAGTACCATGGAATTAAAGGAGATATGATTTTTTGAAACACCATTCGAAGTTGTAGATGAAGAGTCTCATGATAAGGTTGAGGTTGTTAAAATGAAAGAGGAATTCACCTTCATAGGTGATATATTTGTAGTTGATATGGTTTAATTGAAGGCCATGCCAATGGGTTAGAAAACATTAAGGCCAATGATCAAAGGTGAAATAATTACCTCATGCCTTTATTCATCCCATAGAGCAATATATAGTGCCAATTTCCCTTAGATCCAAGAGGAGAAACTTGCTTTAGGTTAGTATATACATAGTTTAGTTTGCTTATATTGTGCATGTTTTCCCTAAGTGTTCTTGAGAACACAAGTGTGTGTCTTTGGCTTACTTTGTGTGTTTTTTACCTTTTCTATTTGGTGTGTGTTTTGGTGTCTAATCAAAGGCTTGTTAGTGTCAAAATTGGTGTATAGTTGACTCGATTCCCCAAAGATAGGAGAAGGCAACTGGCCTTTATCATAGCAAGCATGTTACCCCTAGGAAATTACTAAAATACTAATTAATTTTATCCCCTAGTCAAATAATTCAAGTCCCCATGTAAGTTCAAACTTATATAGGTCACCCTAGGTCCTAAAATGTTCATCATGGTCATTAATCAGCTCACAAACTATGTTTCATCTTGATCACACTTGATAAATTGTCCTTATGTCATCCTAGGCTATATTTTGGGTCATTTAATGAACTTGTATGGTTTCATTCTAATGAAAAGTGTCTCAAGGTGTTATTAAATTTATAATATGTTAGGGTTGGTTAGAGAAGTAGTTTTGCAACTGACAATTACAGGTTCAAACATTAAAAGCAAGAAAATCAGTTAAAAAGTGGGAGTTTTGGGCAGTTGTACAAACTATACAATAGTCATAGCATGAGTGGATACTTCATAGTGACCTTTAAAATTACAAAATGCCATATCCATGCTTAGGTAGCCTTTAAATTTCCAAAAATTCCAAAAATTGATTTACCTATCCCATCACTCTCTTGTGCAATTCAAACAAGACCAACCATTTTTTTGCTAGTATGGATAGAAGGAGAAGAATTGGACTAAATTATTTAAGTGGATGTTATAACTCTTAATGGCCTTCAACTCTATGTCCATATAATTAATATTGATGGATTTTTCTTCATCAACAAACTCTAAGAATGATAGTGACTCAAAACTATCTTCACATTCCTATCACTTATAGGTTTCCTCATTTGCTTGTATGTTCTAATGTTTTCAAGTGTTGTGTGTGTAGTAATAGACCTTATTATTCATATTCCTATTTTTTACAATTTAATTTTCACGTGTGGAGCATGATAATATATGCAACATCACCCTCATTATATTAAGAGAGACCACCATTGAAGTCTACAAACATTGTTTCACCAGTTGTAGTGTTCTTTTCCCTGTCAGTGGTTTCAAATCAATGTAATGTGTCTGTGTTTCACCTCCCAAACCATGGAATCTAATTTTTCCATGTCAAGTTTAAATTGGAAGGTTTGGATATTGATTGAGATAGGTTTCTCAAAATATGAATAAAAGACTAGTCAAAACTCTTCTATACATAGTCATGTTAAGCATGTACAAAAGAGAGATGGACTATAAAAGACCTAGGACATAGGTAGTGTTCATGCCAAAGACTTTAAAGGAGTTTTTCAAGTCTCTCATGGCTCATGGTGTTGATCTTAGATCCATCACATAGCTTATAGCTAGTCAAAGCAAGAAAATTTGCTTAAGGTAAGCCTTACCTAAATATCTTTGAAATAGGTCTCTACTCTACAATGTTCCATCTTATGGTGAAGTATCTTGGATTATAGACAAGTGTAATTATGTCTTAATTATAGTCTATACCTAGATACTACATCTTGAAATGAGAGGAAGTTATTTGGTTAGTAAAGAATGAGGATTGAATGTCTCCTAAGTCGAGAGTTTTCACTATATATGTTCAGTGAAACACAGTGCTCTTTAAGCCAAATGGACCTATAATTGACTATGCAACAATGGTACTAGTATTCTGGTGATTGAGAGATGATATCATTCAATTATGAAGTGGTCTTAGTGACCTTAAGTGAGACTAATGTCAGGAAACACAAAGTTTAAACACATCTTCACCTATAAGATGGTCTCATGTCTTCTAAATAATATCTACATTCTGACTATAGGTCTATAATACATTGATTAGGGCATGATTCTAAGGTATGTGTTGGTCTTATCAAGTGTGAAATGGTCTTAGTAACTTTAATTGATATCAAGTGTATAAAGTATAGTTTTTGTTGACCAAATTTGACTTTTAGGTCAAATTTGGGCACCCTTATTAAAAAAAAATTGTTTTTTAGGATTATAAGGGGGTATAATGTATTTTCATGAGATTTTTATAGGTAATTTGATATCAATTTATGTTTTACTAACTTTGGTCAATTAGTTTTTATGTCCATTTATCTTTTTGGGTTATTTAGAGGTCAAAATAGGTGCATTTAATGTTTTGTATGGGTTTCTTAGGAAATGTGCAAGTTAAAAAAATGATGGCATATACCATGTGTCCATATATGTCCCAAAAAGCTGAAAAAACTAACAAATTGTAGGTTATACAGGAGAAAGGGTATTTTTCTTAAGCAAAAGAGAGATATGGGCACTTGTACTACCTCTTTGGGAAGTGTGCCACTTGGAAAAGTTGAAATGTGACTCTTCAAATTTCCTAAGATCATTTATACATTTTAACTGATATGGAAGTTCCATTTTGAGTCCAAAACCATTCATCTCTCTTTTCACCCTTCTTGGCATAAAGAAGTGACTTGTAGGATTCCACTTGGTCTAGCCATTAGAAAGGGTTTCAGGTAGAATAATTTTGGGAATTTGTTTTAAAATAGGATAACTTAATTTTAATATATGAATTTTTCATATTTTTTAAGTGTTATTTATTAATCATTGCTAACAAGTTGAGCCTCCAAATTTGCTTGTAAATCTGTGAATCCTTTAGGTTTTGCTTCTTTCTAAGCAAGTCCGTACAAACTAGTTGCTAAGATTATTTGTAAAGGATTTTGGATATGTATCCTTATGCTTCCCATTATTTTTTTCAACTTTCAAGGTGTTTGGATAATCTATTGATATCACTTTGTAGAAGGATAGACCATTTGATGTTATGGTAGTTTTCACCTTTTCAAGAGTTTTCATGCTTTATCATCAGTTCTATAGGGTTGTGTTGATGCCATTAATATGATTGAAAGATCCTATTGATACACTCTTCACATTTTATCCTCTTATATAGGAATTTCCATGGCTTATAATCACAATGCTCATATTCCTCAAATCTACCTACACATGCACATATGTACTTATAGGAATTTGCAAGAGTGGACCAAGTTGGAGGAAGGGTTTTATAGTGTTTTTCAAGGTCTTCATGATGTTAACATTCATTTTAAAGTTTGATGAAATTATTCAAGTTTATCATGAAGAATAAGTTACTCACATTGCCTACTTACAGTCAAAATATCCACCTACAGGTGGCCTTGATAGGGAGATTGAAGGTCATTATGAACATTTTTACCATGAGATGTAATCTTATTAAATTATATACATGTTTTTTATGCCATGATAGACTTTTTTTATAGAGATATATTGATATTTTTAGGTGAAAGAACCTTATATGGTTGGAATGATTGTTTCAAGCCTGTAGGCCCCAAAATGAACAAATAGAGGCCTCAGGGGGTTTTGTAGCTACCCCATTGAAAATTTATATTAACCTATCTACTTCCTAAGTAATTAACCCTATAGCCATTACATATTTAAATGACCTTTCAAAATATTTGGGATATAATTCTAATGGAAGTTGGTTTTAAAAATCCCTTAAAGTGCCTTCAAACACACTAACTTCAATCAATGATGTCTACATTTTGAGAGTTTGAATGACCTTTTGATATCCTAAGAGAAAAAAAACACACTCTTATGGATAATTTAGTTTCATAGATTGAATGGTAAGAATAATTTCATGGAGACCATTAGTTTTATTTGATGCATAGTTCATGAGTGTTCCCAAGTGTCCTCTGTACAAAAAGTGTCCACCTACAACAAATAAGGCAAACAATGGAGTGAACTTGATGTATTAGTAGTGTTTTTTCCCCATATTATGGTGAATTCATAGATGAGAAATATTAATGTACTATAAATCTTCAATATTTATCTTCAACATCATGAATAATCTCAATGACATCTCATAAGCATCTACAATAATCAAGAGACAGGGGTGTCTCAGTCATGGTATAAGAGAGCCCAATTTGATGTTTCCAAAATGAATTTGAGGAACAAAAGTAAGCTTTAAATAATGAGATATATTTAAAACACATTTATGAATATCATAATAAATTTAATTATTTATAAAGGATGTTCACAAGCCTATACACCTCCTTAGAATCCTATAAGTATCTACAACTAGTGTTTGACTATGTGTTGGTAGTGACTGATATAGGGTACCTAAGTAATGGTCTAGACTACCCAAGGTGAATAAATGGGCCTAAATACTTATGAAATGGTTAATAAAACCTAAATAAGAGTATTTAAATATTTATAACATCCTAAATCACACAATTATGCACCTATATAGGTCAACAAGCATGTGTCTCAGTCAGTAGGGGTTAATCCAAATAGGGTTTCTCAGTCCAAGGTTGGAAGGAGCCACTTGTAAGATAGAATATGATTTGTGTGAGAAGGAATTAGATTTTTTTGGTCATAAAAACCTTCATAGTATTTTTAAAAACTATATCATTAGTCCTTAGGGTTCATCAACATCTACAAAAACTATTGTTAGGGAGAAAGCACAGTCAATTGTATGATTGGTGTTGAAGGCTTTAAAAACGTAAAAAGGAAGCTTGAAATATGGAATGGAGGATGGATCAAAATATATAAGGATCATGGAATTTAATAACCTTGTGATCATGGAAAAAATATAGAAACAATCAAAACAAGGACTCAAAGCAAGCAAAACATAGTCTACTCTTGGAACCCTACACTTTCTTGCTTCTCTAGAAGTTTGTTTGGAATTTGGAAGGTTATAAGGTCATATGACATCAAGTGAACATCCTTGTACCCTAAATCCCTTTTATCAAATAGCACTTTCTCACCAAAATAAAATGAACCAACCTACTAGTGAACTCAAATCATATTTTTCTACACCTAATCAAGGTTTTCTCACTCCAAATCCTTTCTTTCAAATAACACTTATTCATCAAATAAAAATGAATGAATTTACTATCCCATCTAATACATCCTCTCTTATGACAAATCAAACTCCTCCTACTATTAATCTCTTTCATTTGAAAATCCAAAACCAAAGAAAATTAGAGAAACCTTATATGGGAACTAACTACTCCAAATTCCTAAGTTGTGAGCATTTCTTAGAGGAAAGCCATCCTATTCCCCATGAAAACCAATTCACCAATATTCAAGAAACTCCTCTTATACATGTGTAAAACCTACCTAGCCTCCATAAAATTCCTTAATCCCTTCAATATGATCTCAAGATCCCAATTTGGAGGAGTGATCATCATGAATCAACCCAAAATCTTGAATAAAAAAGGAAGGAAGAAGTTATGCCTATTGGTTTCACAAATTGGAAGGATGTCTTTTAAATGCAAGCATAACCTAAAGAGGAAAATAAAGAAGAGATTGATGAGGCTCATATGAATAAAAATATAGATTTTGTAAGTCACCCTCCTATCCCTTAGTCTGAAGTGGCTTCAAGTGATGGAAGTTTTCCAGACTTTGATGTGATAGTTACAAGATGGAAAGAAGAGAATAAAAATATTCCAACATGCTTTAACTTAGTCAAGGAATTTTTTTACCCTCACACTCTCTCCTTTGATAAAGGATAACATGATTTGTGTGAGGTGGAATATAAAATTTCAAAATTCAAGGATGAAGAAGATAATCTGAATGGAGAAGAAATAGAGTTTGAAGACTTGTAGTGGCATCATGGTAACTTATAAGACCTTAACTCTCTTGATTCTCCATTGGCTATCAATGAAGATGAGGGAAAGATAACTCTTAAAGACTTTTTAGCTAAAGAGGAGACTTTTCCAAGTGTGTCTCATGAGGAGATTGACATTTCCAACACTTTTCAAGTCAAATAAGAAGAAGCAGTAGGTATGGAGCCATGTAGGCATGATGTGCTTTCATATCTCTACTTGATGAGCTTCCATTTTATTTTGATGAATATAGTGAACAATATATGGAATGTGATGATGAGGAGTTCCAAGAAGGTTTTCATGAGAAAGATGATATCTTGGTTCTTGATCAAGAAGAAGAGAAATCAGAATGGTATGGTTTTAACATTAAGGAAGGATAAGACTTTGAGCAGATTAAACAAGCAAGTGATTCCTTTTAGGATGAACTTGAATATTATTATGTTAGTTACAACATTAAACTAGCATCCCTTCCTTAAGAGATCAATGAAGAAGCTAGGGATCAATTTTCAAAGCTTCTTGAAGAAATAGAGAAGGATGAAGTTGCTCAAGACACATACCAAGAAGGACATGAGCCAAATAAGCCTACCAAAGATGAAATTATAGTTATAGATGAATTCACAAGCTACACTAGCATGAAAGATCATTATAAGACATGTCTCAAAGAGCAAGATAAATACATATATTTTGGAGATATGTTTGAATATAATTCAACTGAATACCTACTAATCAAGGTGACAAGCAATAGATATGAGTCACCAAGCTTCTACTTCAAAAAAACACTTGTTTAACACTACAAGGTTTATTTTCATGGAGGAGACCTAGGAAACTTCCCCTTTGATTTAGGAGGAAGGTATGCTTATTGTTATTTGTATATAATAGGTTGTTTCAATTTCCCCTAAATGCTTAGAGCACATGTTTGTGTTTGTTTCCTTTATTGTGTGTGTCATTTACTTTGTGTAGTAAAGGTAGTCATTAGTTTCTTATCTTGATCAAAGGTTTATAGTAAATGGACAATTTTTTATTGTTTTCTTAGTCCTTAGATGACTCCTAATCCTAATATACTAATAAGGCTACTAGTCTAGTTAGTATAGCAGGCATACTACCCCTATGAGTCAACAATTTGTTGACCAAATTTGACTTTTAGGTCAAATTGGGGCACTCCTAGTAAAAAAACTTGATTTTTAGGCTTATAATGGAATATAATGTATTTTCATGAAATTTTTAGAAGTCATATGATGTCAATTGATGTTGTACTAGCTTTAGCCAATTAGTTTCTAGGTCCATTTATCTTTTTGGGTCATTTAGAAGTCAAAATAGGTACATTTAATGATTTGTATGGGTTTATTGGGAAATGTGCAATATAAAAATTATTATTTCATGTACCATGTGTCCATTTAGGTCTTAAGAAGATAAAAAAACTGATATTGTAGGTTATGTAGGAGCAAGGGCAATTTTCTTGAGCAAAAGAGAGATTTGACACTTGTACAACCTCCTTGGGAAGTGTGCCACTTGTAATAGTTCAAATCCGACTCTTAAAATTTCAAAAAATAATTTATAAATTTTAAATGATCTTGAAGTATCATTTTTAGGCCAAAATTGTTTATCTCTCTTTTCACCCTTTTTAGCATAGAGAAACGACTTGCAGTTTTCCACTTGGTACAGCCAATAGAAAGGGTTTCAGGTAGAATGCTTTTAGGAGGTTGTTTTAAATTATTATGCCTTAATTTTAATATATTAATTTTTAATATTGTTAAAGTTTTATTAATGAATCATTGTTAATAAGTTGAGCCTCCAAATTTGCTTAGAAATCTATGAACCCTACAGGGTTTGCTTCATTTTGAGCAAGTCTACACAAATTAAATGCTAAGATTATTTTCAGAGGATTTTGGATATGTCCCATTATGATTCCCATGATTTTTTTTAACTTTAAAGGTTTTTAGATAGTCTAATTAGATCACTTTTTAGGAGGATACACCATTTGGTGTTATGGGCAATTTTCACCTTTTCAAGAGTTTTCATGCTTTATCATCAATTTAATGGAGTTGTGTTGACATCATTAATATGATTGAAAGAGAATGTTGATACACTCTTAACCATTCATCCCTTTCTATAATCATTTTTGTGGTTTTTAATCATAATGCTCACATTCCTCAAATCTTCCTACACATGTACGTATGTACTTATAGGAATTTGCAAGAGTGGACCAAGTTGGAGTAAGGGTTTTATAGTGTCTTTCAAGGTCTTCATGATGTTAACACTCATTTTCAAGTTTCAGGAAATGATTCAAGTTTCTCATGAAGACTAAGTTACTCACATTGCCCACTTACTCAAACTACCTACTTACAGTCAAAATCTCCACCTATAGGTGGCCTTCACAGGCAGCTTGAAGGTCATTATGAATGTTTTTACCATGAGGTGTAGCCTTCTTAAATTCTAAACATGTTGAGGATGTTAGGATAGACTTTTTTAAAGAGCTATATTGATAGTTTGAGGTGAAAGAACCTTATAAGGTTAGAATGACTATTTTCAGGCCTACATGCCCCAAAATAAACAAACAGAGGCCTTAGTAGCTTTTTTTGGTACCCCACTACAAAGTTACATTATCCTATCTACCTATTAAGTACTTAACCTTGTATCCCTTACATAGGTCAATGACCTTGTGAAAGATTGGGTATAGATTGCTAATGGAAGTTAGTTTTTAAAAGCCATTAAAGTGTCTTCAAACACACTAACTTCAATCAATGATGTCTATAGTTTGAGAGTTTGAATGACCTTTTAATATATTAAGAGAAAACAAACCACCCTGTCATAGATAATGTAGTTTCATAGATTTAATGTTAATCATAATGGCATGAAGACCATCAGTTTGAGTTAATACATAGTTCATGAGTGTGTTATACTCAAATTTTGCTTTATTTCATCAAGAGGAAAGAGTAAAACTAAAAATAAAGGGTAATTTTGGTAGAACCTAGATTTGGTTTGTGCTCCATGATCCAGATGGTTGTGAGAGCTCCTCTTTGGCTTGGGAGGATGACCTGTATAAGAAAGAGACTAGAAAATGGTTGTGTTAGTTAGGTAGGAAGGTATAATTCCTAGCAAGCTAGATCCAAGAAGTACATGACTCCCTTGGAGGCTGTTAATCCACATTTTAAGAAAATTTAATGCTGATAAAAGAAGGTTGCATAATAGATATGAAAATACTTAATTTAGGTGAAATAAATACTAATCAGAAGAAATTCTTAGATTAACAAAATAACATTAAGGAGAATGCCAAACTATTAAAAGGTTGGTTCAAATTAGGGTCAGGTTACTGTTTCTAGTTTGTATTATGACAAAGGTCAAGAAAAAAAGTTTTGGTTGAGGTTGTGGTAGGTGCTTACTAGTTTCTTGATAGTTTTTGGTCTAACAATGATCATTGGTAGTCAAGCTAACCATCGATGGTTGAGATGACTATCAGTGGTTAGATAGCTGTCCATTGGCAATTATTGTCAGTCTGGTTTGGGTCAAATAGACTAGTTAGGTAAGGTTGATTTATTTAGTTCAAGGTTTTTTTTGGTTGGATGATGGTTATGAGATAGAGGATGAGTCTCAGAGATGATTGGTTTAGAGGTTGATTTCTCAGATGGTAAAGATGTCAGGGATTAGGTGTAACCTATAAAAAGAAAACTAAATAACTTGAAACAATGATAAAATACTTAGCTAATAGCTTAATGAAGAAGTCCATTGATGGATATTTCTAGTGATTATTGTTTATGTTGATGATGCTTGATGTTGATTGATTGACCTGTAAAAAAAACTCTAACCTATGAAGATGATAGATCCAGATGGATCCTGATAATTATAAATAAAAAGGCTATGGATGGATCCCTTTTCACCTCCTAAAATTATTTTTTATAAGAAATAAGGGGAGGTGGAAGGGTAGGTTAAAGCATGGTTCAAATCACATAAAAATTTAACTTGGACATGCATTTACTTGCACAAGCTAATTATAAAAAATCAAGTTGTAGTTGATGCTGGAGTTAATTATTCAAGTGGTGGACAACTGACCATCGGTGGTTGAGCTGATCATCAACATTTATATTATTTATTGTTGATATTTGAAGGTCAAAAGTTAAATTGGTAAAAAGGGTGGGTTTAGCCAATTAGAGGTTTGGCATGGTAAATGGCTAGGAGATGGTTTAAGGAGGTCAAGTTGTGACATGTGAAATTGTGGTGTATGGTTTTTTGATGTCTACATTTTTCCCCTTTTTGTTATGTAATTTGTATCATCAAGCTACAAAACAAAAATATATTATGGGTGTAGGTGAAGGTGAAGGTTGGTTCAAGTTCAAGGTTTCCTCAAGTATGGGAGGAGGTATTCCCCCTCAAATCGAGAAGTGATTAGGTAAAATAGAATCATGCACTATTTTGATAGGTAGTTAGGTGGGTGAAAAAGGTTGGGTATGATAGGTTAGGCATTAAAGTGAAAATAAGCACATAAAATATGACTAGTGTGATAGTCAAGATCACGTATAGACAATATTATTGTGATTTATAAAAATTAAGGTCAATGCTAAGGGACAAGTGACTAATGTATCATGTGACCGCATTTAGGCATGTTGGTTGGGTACACATGTTAGTCTCCTAGACAAGGTCAATGTTTTTATGGGTATCCAAGGTAGTAAGTGATCCTGTGGAAAGACAAATGGGTCAAGTGTCATAGGTATCCAAGGTATGAATTACTCTTGAGAAAACATAAGTGGGTTAGGTATATGCACAATGGTGCAAGTTCAAAAAGTGGTCAACATGGAAATGTTGTTGTTGTGGTCAAAGGACCAAGCAAGGTCATTACAAAATATGTGAAATTTTGGGCCATAATGGCCAAGTCCAAGAGGGGTGGAGAAAATCAATCTCCAATGGGTCAATGGTTGATGGAGAAGGTAATCTCCTATGGTTGGGTTGGTAGAGAAAGGTGATCTCCAATGGTTTGATGGTTAAGGGAGAATAAACTACTCCCTACTGGGTTGGTTCAAAAGGTCAAGGTTGGTGGAGAAAGGTGATCTCCTGGTTAGTTTTGTGGTGTTCAAATAGGTTATCCAATTTGGTGTACCTCTTGGTTTGGAAAAAAGGTGGCCCATTTCTTGGTGAAAGGGTGTAAAAGTTGGTAGTTGAAGGTTCAAAGACTTGAAAATGAAAGACATATTTCTTGACAAGTGTCATGAAAGGTAAAAGGAGGAGGTTAAATACTCTGATTGGAAAATACCATAATGACAAGATGGGTGGGCTTACCAACATAAACCTTTCATGCTTTGCATTGTTATTAGTTCGTTGGTTAACAAAAGTGGCTTGATCATGTAGTGTAAATTAAGCTCAAAGATCCCTTGAAAAAAGAGGGAAATATGTGAGGATGGAACCTTCTTGTGAGACTAGTATGTCTCTTCTATAGGTTTTCAAAGAGTTAGTGTAAATAAGTCTATGTCATAAAAAGTGTATACTGATCAATGTGTGAAAGCTACTTATGAGAACTAATTGTGGCTTTCCAAGATTATTGCTTTTATGAGATCCAATTTCATCTTTTAAAATTCTTTTGTTTTTACTTGTGGGTATTTTGCTTATTTTGATTTTTTTTGGAGGGTTGGGGAAGCTGATCAATACGAGAAGCTTCCAAGAAATTTTTAGCTTTGAAAAATGCTTTACTCAGCCATCCTTCAAGGGAGTGGTCTAAGTTTATATGGTTAGTTCAAATGATTTTGATATCTATCTTTCAAGGGAACAGTCTACCTTATGTTTTACAATTTTGAATAAGTTTTCAATGGCTATCCTTTAAGGGAGCAATCTATGAATGCTAAGAATGACCCATGATTTATTTTTGATTTTTGATATTACCTTTTGCTTTTATTTGATTTTTCTTGACATAGATTTACTTATACATGCTTAAGGGGTTACCTTTATGAAGGCAAGACTGAGATCACATCAAGGTTGCATAGGTGAAAAAAATATTAGGTGACAATGACCATGGGAATTGATCATGAAGAGATATGTGAATTACCATGAAAATCATGTCATGGATATATCTATGATAACCATAGTTCAAGATTAGGCTATAACTATGATGGATAATCACATGATTTAGTTATAGTTGGTTACCCCTAAAAAGAGGGAATTGAATATGGTGTGAAATCAAGGGATGAGCTTAAGTTAGACACAAGGTGACCAAGAACTTAGTTTAAAAAAATAACATGATGTGAATGTAAAACATTTAGGGGTTTGAGTTATGATATGCCCCAGATCCATGCTTGCATAAACTGTTGACGTTAATCAAGAGAGTAGATGTCCCCCAATTACTTTCCAACACTTGATGAGATGTGTAAAAGATTTGGGTTGACAAAAAGGTGAGGTTGGTTAGGTGATAGTTTGGTGGAGAAGGGTAATCTCCAATGGTTGGGGGAGAAGGTGACTCTCAAATAGGTTGAGTGGTGTCCAAATGGGTTGCCCCAATTTGGTATGCCACTTGGTTCAAGTTGGGTTCATGGAGAAAGGTAATATCTAATAGTTCACAGTTGGTTGGTTGATATGTTGAGGCAAAAATACCAAGAGTTTATTTGTTTAATTGTTAAGGTATGGTTTGGGTTGATAACTGGTCAAATTTATATTGAGGAAAAGTTCCCCCAGCTTGCTCTTTCCATGGATGGTTGAAGATGGAAAAATGATTCCAAGATGAGATGTTATTTAATAAGAGGGTTTAGGAGGGGTGAAGTTGACTTCATCCACCCTCAAAAATGGGGTATTAGTTGTTATTTGTTAGTGGTTAGTAGGTCATGTTTGTAAGTGGTGATTTAGGTAGGATTGTCGTTATGGCACTATGGTGAGGAAAACATTATTGGGTCAAATTTGGATAGGTTTGAGGTCTAAAAATGATGTTGGGAACATCATCCCAAAATAAAGGTGGTGTGGATAAGAGTGTTGAATTTTATCAATAAGGGATTTTAGGTGAGTTGTGGGTAGCTTGGATAAAAGGGTAGCCAAGATTCAATAAATCTCGAATCGAGGGTTGATGTTGATTTGTGTTGATAGATAAATTGCTTATGGTTGGATTAAAATTTGGATTGATCATGGTCAATTGATTTGGTTTAGAGGTTGGTTTTATTGGTTGAGTGAGGTATGATGGGTGGTTGACATAGCTTGTTGGTTGGGTTTGCTTGTTTATTTGGTTTGTTTGGTAAGGTAAGGTGATAAAGATTTGACCTTGTTCAAAAGGGAATTGAACCAAAGACAATGTCAGTAGGTAGATGAAAACTAGCAGATTACACAAGAATTGAATGGGTTTGATTTTAATTGAGGTTGGGTTGGATTTGATTATAGGCAATTTGTTTTGAGCTTGGGTTGGCTCCATTAAAAGGGAAAGTGGAAGAGGTGGGTTGGTTTCCTTAATGATGGTTTTAAAGGAAAGTTGAGAAGGCTCTTCTTGGTCAACAAGTGGGTGGTTTAAGGTTGATTCTTCCTTAGTGATGATTTTAAAAAGAATTTGAAAAGGGTGCACTTGGTTAATAAATGGATTGGTTAGGGTTTTGATTATGGTTCCCCTAGTTATAGATTCCCTAAAGACCAAATCTAATGAAGGAACTTTATTGTGTTGAGGGCTTTTGTCATGGGCTTGCACAATTATGGGTGCAAAAAGAGGTTCAATGATTGATTGCTTAAAGATATTCAAGGCTAGGTTAGGGGAAGCATAGAGAATATTGTTTGAAATCTCCTTTTAATTGATAAGGTTTTGGATGATCATATTGAAAGACCCATATCTATTTATCACATGCCTATTTGTACGATGATACATACAAAACTCATTCTCTATGAACCAAATGGGTTTTAGAAGAGAAACATTGATGGGTTTAATTTGAGGGAGTCTAATGATAGAATCCCTTAAAAAAATTCAAGGATTGAGGCATATGATTCCCATAGTGGGGTATACTACTTAGGAAGAGGGTGCACTAATGGCTCTTGAGGTTGTGAGCTAATTGGTTGGTTTGGTAAGGTTGGTTGGTCAAATAATTTTGGTTAATTTGACAAGTTTGAGTGATTTGATGGGATGGGTGTGTTTGATAAGGTTAGTAGGCTAGAAAATTTTGGTTGATAGTTATTGGTTTGATTTGGTGAGGTTGGTTGGTTTAATAAGATTGGTGGGTTCAAAAAGTTTGGTTGGTTAGATAAGGTAGATAAGATAAGTTTTTTTGAGAGGTTGGGTAAGGTTGAATTATTTGATGGATTTGACATGTTTGATATGGTGCATAAGTTTGATATGGTTGCATGGTCTAAAAATATTGGTTGGTTCAATATGGTAGGTTGATAGTTATTGGTTGGGTTTGATGGGGTTGATAAGGTTGAGAAGGTGGGTAAAGTATGTTGGATTGATAGGTTTGATAACATCGGTAAGGGTGATATGATTGATAGGTTATTAAAAAAATTGATAGTTGTTGGTTGGATGATTATTGGTTTAATTTGATGAGGTTGATAGTGGTTGGGTTGATAGTTGTTGGTGGTATGACTACAAGGATAGAGCAAGTCTTGGTTTTGAGATAAAGAAGGTCGCAACAAAAGGGGTATAGGTGATTGATATGATGTTTGAGGTAGGTAATAAAAATTTTGATGTGGTTGAGATAGGTACTAAAAAGTTTGATGTGGTTAAGGTAATTGATATGATGATTGGGATGGGTAACCCAAAGATTGGTGAGGTTAAGATAGTTGAGGTGGGTTATGACAAGGGTCTAATAAGGGTTGAAAGGTTGTTGGTTGGTTGAGGTGATGATCAAGTGGTTTTTTAAATATTTTTAATTGGTTATAGTTGGGGTTAAATTGATTGCTATCAAGGTTGGGTTGGTTATAAGTGAGGTTGGGTTGATTTTAGGTGAGGTTGTGTTGGTTCTAGGTGAGGTTGTGTTGGTTATAGGCATGGTTGGGTTGATTTTAGTTAAGGTTGGGTTGGTTGTAGGTAGGGTTGGGGGTATAAGTGGATCTTGATGAAAGGTAATGTTTTAAGGAAAGAGGGTTGTATTCTAGGAGTCTAATGAAGTTAGGATCTCCTAGAGAGAATATAGTTAGGCTCACCATTGAACAAGGCAACAAAGATGAGGTAGGTGAAGGTAAAATGTTAGAAGGTTACAAAAAAGAGTTAGATTCATCAAAACTCAAATAAAAAGAAAGAAAGAAAATTATCAAATAAATCTAGACACACTATAAAGTATGTTAAGCCTAGAGGTTAGTTTTAACCTCTCTTTTGGCTTATCCCTTAAGTTATAAGAAAGTGTGATAGAAGTTGGCTTGTAGGTCAAGTACTATAGAAGCAGTCTATGGTTGGTTTTGAGTTGTTTGGGTACTAAAAAGAATCTATATTGGAATCAATACGTGGCTTGGTATTAGGGCCTACCTCCTCACTTCATGGTCATGTAGAAGTAAGAGTGTCACGTGCTTAACCAATATATATTTATATCTAGAGTTTATACTCAACCAGAGAGTTGAGTTGGTTCTCCCCTTGGTAATGACCTCCAAGTAGGTTTGCTGAGAAAGGGTAAGGTGACCACTAAGTGATAAAATCTTAGTTTTGGCCTTGTCTCAAATTGTTTTGATGTTTGATTGATGAAAGTGGTTTGGCTAGTGTGTACAATATAAGTGGTGTTATGATAATATTATTATGCTTTAATTCAAAATAAATTAATGTTAAAAGAAAACAATGGGTAAAATTAATTTTAAGCCCATAATAAATTTCATTTTCAATTATGAGCATAGATAGAGAGAAGAGTATAAAAATGCAAGTAAAGACACTAGGTCCCACCGGACATGCCAAAATGTTATACTCAATTTTTGCTTTATTTCCTCAAGAGGTAAGAGTAAAAATGAAAAGAAAGGGTAAGGTTGGTAGAACATGGATTTAGTTTTCACTCTATGATCTAGATGGTTGTGAGAGTTCCTCTTTATCTTAGGAGGATGACTTGCATAAGAAAGATACTAGAAAATGGTTGTGTTAGGTAAGAAGGTGAATTTCCTAGCAAGCTAGATCTAATAAGTACACGACTCCCTTAGAGGCTATCAATCCACATTTTAAGACAATTTAATTTTGATAAAAGAAGGTTGCATAATAGATATGAAAATACTTAATTTAGGGTGAAATAAATAATACTTAGAAGATATGCTTAGATTAAATAAATTAAATTAAGGTGAATGCCAAACTATCATAAGGTTGGTTCAAGTTAGGGTTAGGTTAATATTTTTGGTTTGTATTGTGACAGAGGTCAAGAAGAGGAGTTTTGGTTGAGGTTGTGGTTGTGGTAGGTGCTTACTATTTGCTTGCTAGTTTTTGGTCTGACAATGACCATCGATGGTTAGGCTGACCATCAATGGTTGAGTTGATCATAGGTGGTTAGATAAATGACCATTAGTAGTTATTATTGGTCTGGTCTAGGTTAAATAGATTAGTTAGGTGAGGTTGATTGATTTGGTTCAATTTTAGTTTTGGTTGGTTGATGGTTGTAAGACAGAGGGTGAGTCTTAGAGATGATTGGTTTAGAGGTTGATTTCTCAAATGGTCAAGAGGTTAAGGATTGGGTGCAAGTTATAAAAGGAAAACTAAATAACTTGGAAAAATGACAAAATACTTAGCTGATAGCTTAATGAAGAAGAAGTTAATTGATGGATATTTTTGGTGATGATTGTTGATGCTAATGATGGTTGATGTTGATTGATTGACTTGCAAAAGAAACTCTGACCTATGAAGATGATAGATGCATATGGCTCTTGATAATTGTAGATAAAAAGGCTATGTATGGATCCCTTTTCACCTCTTAATGTTTTATTTTTATAGGAAAGAAGGGGAGGTGGAAGGGCAGGTTCAAGAGGGGTTCAAATCACATCTAAATTTAACTTGGACATGCATTGATTCACATAAGCTAATTATAAAAAAGCAAGCTATAGTTAATGTTAGAGTTAACTATTTAGGTGATGGATAGTTAACCGCTGATGGTTGAGTTGACTGTTAGTGGTATCATTGACCATCAGTGGTTAGACCACTGACCATCAATAGTTATATTGTTGACTATAGATAGTTGAAGGTCAAAGGTTAAATTGGTCAAAAGGGTGCGTTTAGCAGATTGGAGGTTTGGCATGGTAAATGGTTAGGAGATGGTTCAAGGGGGTTAGGTTATGACATGAAGAACCATGGTGTGTAGTTTTTTGGTATCTACAGAGTGTTCCCAAGTGTCCTTTGTATGGAAAGTGTCCACCTACAACAAGGAAAGTAGTGGAGTGAACTTGGTGCATTAGTAGTGATTTTGGCCCATCCTATGGTGAATGCATATATGATCAAGAGTAATAGACTATCAAGATTAAATAGTGATATTCAACATCATTAATAATCTCAATGGAATATCATAAGCATCTATAATAAACAAGAGATAAGGGTGTCTTAGTGATAGTATAAGAGAGCCCAGTTTGATGTTTCCAAAATGCATTTGAGGAACACAAGTAAGGTTGAAATAATGAGAAAGATTGAAGACACATTCATGAAGATCATAATAAATTTAATGATACAAAATTGTGTAGATAACTATTTCATTCTCTACTATAATCCCAACTCTGATACCTATAATTATTAACTCATACATTCAACCTTCTCAATCTTCTCTCATTAGTCAACTTTCTCAAAGGTTTGATGTCAATATCTTACATCTCTTGTTCAAAAATCTTCTTGAAAACTTTATATATACTTATATAACCATATAATATCCTCAAATTCATCCTTTTCATATCATTCCATTCATCTCCTTGTTGTTTTCATCATTTATCTGTCTTTATGTAATCCCTCACTAGTTACACTAAGCCAAATCACCTCAATATTGAACTAGGGATCCTATAGACAATATTGACCTTAAATAGTCTCTCATAGTTTAAAAAAAATTATTTAAAAATAATATATAATCACTTATAACCTCAAATTATTTCTTGACTTCTTAAACTTTCAATTCCTCTTATGTTTCGAATCGCCTTATTTTTGGCTTTTTCTTCCTGTACGAACTGGTACTATTGATTCCTAATAAAATAAAATAATTTTGTGACACCCTCTATCAATATCCATTTATTAATGAATTTTAATTACCTAATTATATTTTTAATCCACTTTTTTATCTCCTTATAGGTCTCTATTTAGGCCTAATCTATCCTTGTTTCCTTACAGACTTCTATAACTCTACTTTCTTATACATAATCAATGTGAAACCTTAAAAATACATTAACAAACATTAATAAATATAATATTACCAAATTTTTTACATTTTCATTATTTCAAACATATTATATTCAACTTTTTGTGTTTTTGCCCTAAACTAGGGTTTACATGGCCTACACAGAACTGAGAGGGTTCAAATTGGCTTTTAAGGAATATTTATTCATTTCAAATATTCAAATGACCTAAATAAGGTATTATTGGTCTATTGACACATTTTAAATAATTTAATTCTTCTTGAACAACCTCTCTCTATGTTCAAATCAAGAATCTCACATTACTTTGTTCACACAGGCTATCTGAGTACAAACTAAATATGGTTTGAATATACACTTGCTTATCTAAATATTTATAATCCTTCATTATTTATAACCCAATTTTATGTCTTTAAATACCATATTCATGCTTTAATAACCTGCATTCACACTGATGATCTGTTGTTAGGGTCTCATACTAGTTTTTTTACTATGTTTGGGAAAGTATACATAGAATGGTTGTTTGAATCTTGTCCTTAATTATTTATTTGAATAAAATAAAACCCCACATGAATAAATTATAACTTATTCAACTTACACACTTAAATATCACATAGATACTCATTACACTTTACCTCAAGAGTATTCTTCCTTCATTTGTCTCTATGCTTTAATGAATATGCACAGAAAACTTTTCTCAGTCCTGAAGATCACTATTTCTTCCAACTTATACTACAAGATACTATTTAAAATATATATATATTAAAAAAACATTAAATTCCATCCTTAAAACATTTTCAACACAAATATTCAAGGGCATTTCATTCTCATATTTTATTGATTGTGTGTATGTAGATTAATAACTTTATCATTTAGATAGAATACAAAGGTTTTAAAATTTCTCTCCTTCATCCTAATCCATAATATTATCTCCTTAACTGAATCCTACTATTATTCTAACATCTACCTACTCACAAAAACTTGTTACATACATGAAAACTACTTTCTAGCAACTACCACCCTTGGCAACTAACTCTCGTATGGGCATTACATTCAAATTTATTGGTTTTTCCATTATCCTCATGACATGTACATAAATCCAATTTATAAACTCACCTAGACCCATACATGACCTTATTATAACATTGTCTAACATGACACTCTTTAACAACTACTCAAAAGACTCCTAAACATACTAGTATAATTCAAATATTCAAAATGGTGTTTTGGAGGGAAACTCCCCCAAGCCAAAGAACACTTAATACAAAGACACCTAATGACTTATATCACCATCCTAAGGTCCATATTATAATTTTAAGACTCAAATAAAACTAAATTGATCAAAAGATACTTAAATACAATAACTAGCTTGATGCCCCTGCATTATATACATTATTCCTTATGATGATGATTCATTCTTACCTATCATTGTTCCATGTTAAAAATACACATTTTTATGATTTAAAATAAACTAATCATTCCATATTAACTTACATCATTTCCCATATTCCACCTCACTATAGGCACACTAAGGTTATTTTTGAGATCACACTCTTATCTAAATGTGCAAGTACAAGAGAATTAGACACCATGCTCTTTAAGTTCTTCCTAGCCACCAAATGTAAGTTTTCTAGTGATAGTCATTTTTAACACCCACATTTGGTTCTTATGAATTCATATGGAGGAGGAATAGAAAAATACATGAAACCTAAAATCTAAATCATTTAAATAAAAGGCAAAAATAAATATCCAAATGTTAAAATCAAACCAAAAAACATGATTTGTTGGCACATATCTTATTATATTTGAAGTTCAAACTCCACAATTGGCCTCATGATGGATCTAAGGTCCATTGGGGTGTGGCAGGTCAATATATTGGGATAGGAGGTGTCATTACTATATCTAGTTCCACCTACTTTCTCACATAACTACCCAATATATAAATTAGGCTAATGACTCTATAAGGATTTTTGAGGAACGAGGAACACATCAAGGAAAAGTAGGTATATTTTAATTTTTCTTACATATATAAACTTCATGGGATAATATTTATACTTAACTCATTACCCCAACTTGCATGGATAAGATGTGTTCTCTAGAGTCCTTATTGTCTAAATCCTCTTTGTCTTGCTAACTTAATTTGAGTGTCTTATTTCCAGTAATAAGTCTAATTCACCTTGCTGCTACCTTTATTCCCTCCCCTAGCACATTTCATATTCCCCCTTGATGGAATAGTTTGTTTCTAAATATTTTACCAATAACTCTATTCCCTATTCTTCATCTCGTTTAGGCATGCTCATAATATGATTATTTTAGTTCATATATCATTAGAATTGAAGTTGCATCTTTTTGTGGTTATGAGATCCTTTCTTAATTATTGCCTTATCCTTCTTAGATTTACCTGGGTTATGTTTGATATCTTGATTTTTATTATTCCCCTTTTTGCAAGCCATTTTATTTTATTTCTTTTCATTATTTTATGTTTTTCCATTGTTAATTGAGTATGGAATGTTACATCT
This sequence comes from Torreya grandis, assembly GCA_037957365.1. Classification (NCBI taxonomy): domain Eukaryota; kingdom Viridiplantae; phylum Streptophyta; class Pinopsida; order Cupressales; family Taxaceae; genus Torreya; species Torreya grandis. Next base: position 2,955,151 of record JARHVA010000178.1, read on the forward strand.
CTTTCCTAAATGCTATTTACATTCCTAATATTTTTTTCATCTTTTTTTTACTATGAATTTTTATTTATTTGACATCGATGATTTTTCTATTATTTTAGATTCATGTGTCCTTGCTTTGATTTGGATTATTAATTTTCTTACTTAGGGTGTATTTGTTGGGTCTATCAATCATTTAGTAGCCTTGGATTTTTACTTACCTGATTTAACCTCTTTTATTCATTTTCCTTGGGTTTTTATTTTCTAGTTTAGCCTTTGACATCCTAGCTTATCAAATTTTCCAATTGATTCATTTAGTTATGATTTTTTTCATTTACTTTGGTTTTTCTATGATTGTTTGTTTTTTCTCTTTAGCCTAGTATCCTTAGGGTTTGTCCAAATTAGTTAATGCACCTTCCATAATCAAGACTAAAAATATAATATACAACCATTCATAAACAAAGGCAAGTCAAAATATATACATGATACTTTCAATTATTTCCAAAAATTCCCTATTATCATTTCAATTTCAATTTCTTCATTTTATTATAATTTATCAACTCAACCATGTGCATGGCTTTTTTATTTCTCAAAACACCATCCCATGTTACACTTATGTGATAAGTGTATGTATCTAAATCTACTCACTTAATTTACTGTCACTAGTAATCCTATTAGTTGACACTAATTCCGCTCATCTTATTTTATCCTACTAATTTATGCCCCTCTTAATCATTTATCTAATGTCCCCCCTCAATATTTATTCAATAACTAACCTTATTCATCCCCACCAATCAATTAATCTATCCTAAATACCCATTATCGCATCCTAATCTCATACCTATTATTTAAGAATTTTAAATTCCCAATGACCCACCTACTAGCCTATCCCTAGGCTCTCCTACATCCCTAGTCCCTAATCACTCACATAATCCCTATCTAACCGATCCTTAATCCTAATTAATCCCTAAGAGGATTCTAGAATACTCTCTATTCTGACCCCTCCTCTTTATAAGCCTTCAAATCTAGAGGCTTCTAAGGAATTTTAAATTCCTTAGATAATTCTCATCCATTGATCTCCTCCAACTAACTTCAAACCTCAACCATTGATCTTTCCTTCCCTCTTATATTTAAACAAATCCACTCCTCCATTGGATATGTCTAAAAAATTCATAGAGTCTCCATGCCAAACTAATCTCAAGCATCCTTCATCAATAATCCTTCATCATTCCATCATAATGTCCAATATGAGTCTAAGGTAACATCTCATCCAATCTCTTATTTTTCATTAGTTTGATTGTGAGTTGGAGTATTTAGATTTAGGATCATAATTCAAGGTCAAATTATGATTTCATCTATTTAAATTAAATCCTAATGGCTCTAGATTATAACTAAGTAGTTTTGATATTTGGGTTTGGAATCTACATTTTTAAATCCATATAGATCTCAAAAATACTACTACATTTTGGCGACCACGGTGGGACCATCCCTCCTAAACTAACAATTTTACATCCAAGTGGTGTTTTGATATCTTTCAAGATCAATAGGACAAGAAAAATCTTAGATTTTTGAAAATTTTACATGTACAGGTGCAAGTCATAGTTTTGCACTAGAATTTACGACTTTGCCTTGTGTAGTCACAATCTTATCCTATGAGTTATGTTTTTAAGCTAACTATCTATTTAGTTGTTAACTATTTGTCTGGCCATGCAGGGTTTTGGCCCTTTGAAAATATTGTACCGTGCAAATTATGACTTTATATTAAAAGTTATGATTTTTCATATTGAATAACAATATTATATGACTATTAATGGTTTATTTTGTAGGTTATTGACAAAACCATAACTTCAAAAAGCATAATTTTGTCCTACTAGTTATGGTTTTGTACTACTTAGTCATGATTTTTTAAGTCTATAGGGCAAGCATCAAATCTTTTATTTTATCCATTAGCTATCATTTTCTCTAACCACCCTATGCATTCTTGTGTTGAGGACCAAGATTATGACCCTCTATGTGTAGGACCCAATGTTTTGCATTATGTTTACATCATTTTGAGGAATTTTTGACTAACCACATTCTCTAAACTAGATTTTGTATATGTTATTTTTTTTGTGTAGTTTTTCAAGATAGTAGGAGGCAAGTAAAGGTAGGAGGAATCATCTGAAGACAAACACAAACATATAACCTCCTTATCATTTTACCAACCTTCTACAAAACCATAGATCTCAAAATCTTTAGAGTCATGATATTGATCTATGAAATCATGGTATTGCAAGGTGAATATTTATTTTATAGTTTTAATTTAATTCTATCCAATTTTAGTATTTTGTCTGCTGATTATTCTCCTTAGATCTACAAGGTAGAGTAAGCATCATGTCTAATTAAGCACACACCTTTTTTTATCATAATATTAATCACTTTTGAACAACTATTTATAAAAATAAATCATAAATAATTTTTTTATCTATCTTAATTATCTATAAACAAGCATCTTTAGGCATCTAAACTATTTTTCATATTTATATAAGCCTTTGTTTCTATCAAATGACCTAAATCTAGAGGTTTTGTCATTTATAACAAAACTACAACTATTAATTTATATCAAATAATGATATTGTCAATTTCATTCATGGTTTTGTAGCTAAATTTCATGGTGTTTTAGGTTAACCATCATGGTTAGCTAACTTCTGTAAAACTACAACTCACAACCTACATTTTTTCCCCCTAATTGCAACTTTGTACTTTTTGGTTGTAATATTGCACTGTGTAATCATGATTTTACACTAATTTTTCCCTTTAATTTGGTCCTTTTTAAGTGCACTTTTTGAGTCACTTTCGATGAATTTGGTTGCCCCTTGACCTCTCTAGGGACTATCACTCCCAAACCCCTCAATTGTGTCCCACTCACTATAAATAAATTATAGATCCAAATCATGATTTTTTAGGGTATTTTATTAAGTTATATTTGACTAACAACTTGTTTATTACAGGGTTTATTTTGTCTAACTAACATCATATTTTTTTAGGTCATATTTTGGTCTAACATTTTGACTTATAGGTTTCCCCTCAAGACTATCGATCAAACTACTAATACTTGTCTTGTAGGTTACCTTTTTTGAGTGCAAAATTTAAAACTACTGACCCTTGTTTACAATCTACCTATCAAAGACTCCATTTGGCACTTTAAAAATCATTTTTTGAATCATATTATCTTATATATATCATTTTTATCACTATATTTTTTATATATCATTATCTTATATATTCTAATTGGGTAATTAATCTTTTCATCTATCTTTTTGTATCCCAAGGGCTATATTCAGTGTATGCTCTCCCACTTGCATCCTTACGATGATTCTTGGGGGATCAAAAATTGCCTATAAACCCTCCCCTTCATTTTTTTTCTAGGGGATAATGATCATGTATTTCATCAGCATGCACTAATCCAAACTCTGTGTTTTATGGAGTCTAACATTCAAGAGAGTTATCTTTCAACACCAAAGTAGAATTCCCCATTAAGGTTTATTTAGAATGAGGGGTAGTTAAGCTCCAATACATAGGGTAGTTAGATATCATTATATATATACTTGGGTCCCACTATATATTCTCATATATAAGAGATGCACCTAGAAGCCTTGTGTAAACTTAGCATAATATCCTTCAATTGTAACAGGTGTACCACTATAGGAGTGACTATCAGCTCCAAAGTAGCCATCGAGTGTGAGTGGGGTTGAGAGAGTTTATTTAATAACATAATGGGTTACTGGACTATATCCTCACCCATGAATCCATTAGATGGTGTGCGAATTGAGCTACACACCCTTGAGTTTAATAATCATAGGTTGTGGATTGCTTGCTTGGGTTTGTGTTATGCTAAACCCATGTTGTTTGTGAACTGAGTTATCCTTCACCCAAACCTATACACCTAGATATGTCATTTACACAAATCATCTTGTACATTTTAGACATCATATTGTATATATTATCCTTTTATCATACTCTCATCCTAGTCTAACCATATCCACCCATCCTTGATCATCCCCCATCACCTACATATTCTAATCACATCTTACATGTCTTTATCATCATCCCATTATACATATTATCCTTTTATTTATCATGTGTTGTCCCCAATTTTGTCTTCATCCCATCCCAGTCTATTCACCTCCACTCATCATTTATCATACTCCATTACTCACATATCCTAATCACCTCAAGTCCTCCACACCTTGCCCCAAGACCACCTTATATATCTTTACTTTTTGCACATATCATTTCATATGTTTTGCATCATACTCTTATTGCCTTTAGCCTATATTATCTCTCATCTTATCCTCATCCCCTTCATCATTGATCATATCCACTCATCATTGATCATTACCTCATCACTCACATATCATAGTCATCATCTTGTATATTCTTATCTTACCCTCTTATACATATCTTTATTCTCTTATATATCTTTCTAGTCACATCCTATCCTAGACCCATACATCATTAATCACACCCCCATTACCTACATATCTTAAACACACCTTATTTCATCCTCCACATTTTATCCTAAGTCCATCATCAATCCTTTGTCTTGACTTTGTCCTCATCACCCATCTAGTCTAATCTCATCCTCATCTCATCTAAGTTGGCTCTTTAGGGTCTAAACTAACCCCATATCATTTACATTACCCTTTATCATCCTCACCCCCATCCCATCATTACCCCTTCATCATCACATATCATTATACTTATTATCTCTTATCTTAATCACTTTCATCACATACATTATATCCCATCCTATCTTGAGCAAAATCAATTTAAGGTTATGAACCAGTCTTCTTATCCACATAATCCTATCATCCTAATCTAGTATCACTCATCCCATTGGTTAGATATTTATTCAATATTCTTCTCGCATCTTATCACTTTGTCAAATTTCAATCTAGTAAACCTATCATCAATCTAGTATCTATCATCCTTGCCTACTCATAACTAGCACCCATCATATCATCCTCTTACTAGTTTGAATTTAGGCACCCATCAAATCCTCAATCCATTTTCTAGCTTGAAATTAGGCATCATTGATAAGATGTTATCACCTATTTAAATCTCTATATGCAATTTGACCTTAATCTTATATCATCCTAATCATATTTATTCCACCTCATCCATCATCACTAGCTCAATCATTAAACCCACCGTATTCAAGGAACCATACTCCATCTCTTATCAACCATCACCATGGAGCTAAACCCTACCTTTATAGACTAACACATAACTACCCATAAGGATGATATCCTCTTGAAATTTATTATGATGCGTGTACCACTCCTCAAAGGTGTCCACCCCCTTCAACTTATTGCACCTCCTACTCAAGCACCTTAATGTGAATACCATACCTATCTTCCATTTTCTAGTCATAAACCATCAACTTCCCATTCCCATACTAGTAAAGGGAATCCAATCTTGTCCACTAATAGTCCATCCACCCAGCCACATCAAAAACTACTTGATCATAAGTCCAATACTTCCACATCTAAGTCACAATGTGAATTGGGTCCTTATACTCCCCTTCCCATGTCCTTGGAATCCCTTTTCAAACAATTAGTCACTACTAAAATGTTGGTCTATCCACCTATTTGACATCTTGATCCCACCAAGCCTAATCCCTCTTGGTATAAAGATGATCAATTTTATACATATCACCAAACTTGGTGGCATAACATTAATCAATGTTATGACTTTCAAGACTTTTTCCAATACCTCATTGACCATGGTGACATAATAATTGAGGATGAACTAGATAACTCTGAATCCATGGGTAAATAATAAGAGGAGTGCCAAGATTATTTTACCAATCATGATCAATCCCTTCCATTTCCAAGTCAAGGTCAAGACTTCACACCCATCATCCATGATCCCCCATCTTCAACAAATCCTCTATCAAAGATGAGTCTCTTCCCCCATAAGCCTATTCCTCCCATCTATCATACCTCTTTCCATGGGCCTATCATCCATCCATCATCTCACTCTCCACCATCACATCAAATACCCCTTGATAAGAGGTCAATTATGAAAAACCAACCTTCTACTTAAAAAATTGCATCTTATACATTAGAGTCAACATCATAAGTCTTCTCTTTATTAGGATAATGTACAACACCAAAATCTGAATTAGATTCCTCATCAGAAACATCATCCCCTATTGATATTGTAGCAGATGTTGATAATGTCTATCTTGTTGAAGACACCCCCAATCTATTACCAGTCATATCTTTTTATCCTAATTAGGATGATGATGTCATAAATGAGTTCTTGTAATCTTTATTTGTCAAATATTGTCAAAGTGAATATGATCCTATTAGGGATGCATATACTACAATTAGTCCTCATGATCTTTTTACTAATCTTGAGGAGTTTTTCTCTAATGTCAAAACTACATCTCCTAGGAACCCCTATGAATACTATGTTGCCCCATCACCACTCATTTACCTCATCATATCATCTCCTGTACCTTCCTCCACTAGAGATCCTTTCCTTCCTATTGATGATCATTTAATCACATTCCTCTATAAAAATGAATAGGAACATATATCATTGGAGCCTTCCTCAAGTAATATAATGTGTGCCATAAGTACAGAGGCCCAAGACCACATTACAAAAGTCATAAATTACAATAAAGTCATCTTTGATCCTATTAATCAAAATCAAGAAGATTCCAATTATTGGCCTAACATAAATATGTCATCTCCTATTAAATCCCAATATTAGGCACTACATGGATGTCAAAGTCAAAATCATCAATTATCATGTCAAAAATCAATCTCCCCTAGTGAAGCCTAAAACCAAGCACCAGGGGGCAGTCAAAATCCAAATAATGTAAAAAGCATAGACGTTCATCCATCAAGTGATCAAATCAAGATGACTCACAAAGTTAAAGTGTCTTAGATATCCTATAGTCTTTTGTTAATTGGAACCAATCAAATGAGGAATGTTCATCATCTCTAATGATATATGCAATTGTTAGTCCTAATCCTCCATCACTCATCACACAATCTTATCATGAACCCAAAATCCCATCAAGTCTTATAATCCATTCATGTCAAATGAATCCCCACCAAGACCTAATCACATCCATACCTTCCATCACCATCTCAAGTAGCATTGTCTCTCTTAGGGGCAATGAATACACCTAGTCTAGATACCTAGAGGGGTCTCCATCAAGCATAGAACCCCAATACATCCAATAGTGATAACATGATCCTACCATCACACATCCTTAGAACAAGTGTTGGCTAGAGATCACACCCAATGTTAGCATCTTACATCTTTTCCCCATATCTAATAAATTAAGATTCCCAAATCAAAAGTCAAAATCCAAAAAAAAATCATTCAATGGTGAAAATTAGTCATTTGGCACCTTGGGAAAGTACCGTGATGAAAATTGGTTTTTGATATCATGGTAAAATAATTGGTTGCATTATACCTCAATACTTTGGGGTAAAATCCATCTATTTCATATCCTTTATCAATCCATCCATACTTGTCTCATCCACCTTGTCTATATCACCCATCCTTATCCATATTATCACTTAGTCCATTATTCCTACCCATCATTTTCCATTTATATCACATACCTTCCCATCTTGACCTTTCTTAAATTACTTGAAGGTGTCTTGAGAACTATACTCAAACCATATTGGCATATCCTCCAATGAACACTCAGATAACTAAACATCTAGTTCCTTCATGATGTGGTCATTGGCAATCCCTAGTCCATTCCTCTTTGGTCCCCATCACCCTCATCCTTTTATCATCCTAACCATCAGTCCATCTATCCTTATTTTGGTTTTTAGGCTTGGTTTTCCCTTTTCTAGTAACCTCATTTGTACAGTGTACATACATATTCTAAAATCCCTAAAAAATTGAAATATGTTAAAAACCCTAAAAAAAAAAAAAAAAAGCCAAAAATAATCCCACGATGTCATCTTATCTTGAATCCCCTAGTTGCATCTATCTCCATCCATTTCATATCTTCCCATCTTTAGATACCACATTTGGTCTTAAAACCAAATCGAGTGGTCACCCATCCCATCATATCTTCATCATCCTTTTGGCTTAGTATTATTAACATGCATCACCTTATCAAATAATTTAGTCTAGAACTCATCATTTCTCTCTCATTGCCTATTCACACCTATCACCCATCACATCACATCTTTGCTAGTGTGGAAGGTACTTGATCCCATCATTGTATTTATCATTTCCTCTTTATATAACACCCATCTAATCACTCTTTGATGGTATGAAAGGTATTGATCCCATGATCTCCTAGTCTCCTTGCTAGATTGGATTCTTGTAGGGCTTTGTCTGTTGGTAATCCTTAGTCATCACTTTTATAAATCACCTTTATTGGCCACTTTTTCAATTTTATTTCAAGACCAAATTAGTATTCAAATACATTCTCCCATCCTCCATCCTTCTATCCTCAACTAGGGGCAACATATTAGCCTAATCCTAGTCATGATCATCTTATCCAAATCCAAGTATATCTTAAGTCCCCAATCACATTAATAACATCCTATTCCAACCCATCACTCAATACCTCATCCCATCATTAGACAAGACACAATAACACTACATGTAGATACTTATGTGTGTTATTTATTCTATTTATCTTATTTACATCATATATATATATATATATATATGTATATGTATATATATATATACATATATATATATATATACATATATATATATATGTACGTATATATATATATATGTATATATATGTATGTATATATATATATATATATATATATATATATATAATTTGTCTTATATTTTATTTTCATCATGTATTTTTTTATTTTTTAGGGCAATGAATGAGGATGCTATGAGGTCACTAAAGCTATAATAATGCTTATAAGTGCCCTTGAGAATGAAAAGTTCACCTCTTGCTCGCTTTATGCACTTTAGCACCATGTCCTCTTGGTATTACTTATATCATGGGGTATAGTACCAAGTGATATATTATTAGATTTCTTAGACTATGATGAGTCTTATGACAGTTGTGATGGCTTGATCACCTATACTTTTATCATTTACCTAATCATCCTTATTCCCATCACCATATTCTCATCTCATCACTTGAATCACATCATCCTCTAATCACTAATCATCATCATCATCATCATCATCATCTACAACCATCAATTATTTTTTATCTTTGAGTCAAAACTACATCAGTCTAAGGTCTTTTCAGACTATGTAGGCAACACTTGGCCATGTTCTAGTGCCCAAGTATAGCTCAGCCACTATCTCCTATATCACTCCCTTAAATATGTGTTTACTATGGGAATCATCATTAATCACATTAGGTCTCTTTTATTTTATGTAATGTAGTCCAATTCTTTTCCCCTAACTATTGGTCACTTGATCAAATTAATTTGTATCTATCATCACCTACATCATATTAATCAATTTAGATTTGACCTACACCCATCATTATCCTAGCCTATATTTATCCCTTACATGCATCCTTGCTTGGGATATGTCTAAAGCTTGTGGCCTCTTAATTCTATCATCATCTTGTTACAGTTGATTCCCCCTTGGGATGTGTCGACAACCATGACACCCATCACCTCTATTCTCTATGCATGTGTCCTTGCTATGGGTAACATCATTAATCTATAGCTCATTACTTAAGGTTAATTTATATTATTCATATTATATCACACATATGGCATCACATCCCCTTATCCATCTATCTCATCCCACCCATCATTTTTTCTTTTGAGTGGCCATCCATCTCATTCTTCCCCACATGTCCCCTTAAGGGGGAACCATATATACTAACATCATCTACTAGCATTCATCCATGACATGGTTTTTATTTGAAATAACATTACTTCTTCCACTTTCCTTCACTTTCAAAGCTATTTTAAAGAGGGGGAAAATGTATGATTCTGAATCTACTCACTTATTTTATTGTCACTAATAATCTTATTAGTCAACAATAATTCCACTCATCTTATTTTATCCTACTAATTTATGCCCCTCCTAATCATTTATCTAATGTCTGACCTTAATATTTATTCATTCACTAACCTTATTCATCCCTAAAAATCAATTAATCTATCCTAAATCCCCATTATCCCATCCTAATCTCATTTACCTATTATTTGGGAATTTTAAATTCCCAATGACCCACCTACTAACCTATCCCTAGGATCTTCTACACCTCTAGTCCATAATCACTCACCTAATCCTTACCTAACCCATCCTTAAGCCTAATTAATCCCCAATAGGATTATATAATAGGAGGATTTTGGAGTCCTCTCTATTCTAATCCTTCCTCTCTAGAAGCCTCCAAATATAGAGGCTTTAAAGGAATTTTAAATTCTTTGGATAATCCTCATCCATTTATATACTCCAACATACTTCAAACCTCAACCATTGATATTTCCCTCCCTCTTATATTTAAAAAAATCCATTCCTCCATTCGATCCATCTAGAAAATTCATAGATTCCACATGTCAAAATAATCTCAAGCATCCTTCATCAACAATCATTCATCATGCCATGATAATGTCCAATCTAAGTCTAAGGTAACATCTCATCCAATCTATTATTTTTCATTTATTTGATCATGATTTGGAGAATTTATATTTAGGATCATAATGTTAATTTGAATTTTGATTTCATCTATTTTCATTTAGTCCTAATGGCTCTAGATTATAACTAAGTAGTTTGATATTTGGGTTTGGAATTTACATTGTTAAATCTATATAGAGCTCAAAAATCCTACTACATTTTTCTAGAGCCATTAGGACTGAATGTAAATAGATGAAATAAAAATTTAAACTAGCATTATGATCCTAATGCTAAATTCTCAAAATCATGATCAAATGGATGAAAAATAAGAGATTGGATGAGATGTTACCTTAGAATCAGATTGGACATTATGATGGCATGATGAAGGATTGTTGATGAAAGATGTTTGAGATTAGTTTAGCATATAGACTCTACAAATTTTCTAAATGGATCAAATGGAGGAGTGGATTTGTTTAAATAGAAGAGGGATGGAAAGATTAATGGTTTTAGATTATAACTAAGTAGTTTTGATATTTGGGTTTAGAATTTACATTGTTAAATCCATAAGAGCTCAAAAATCCTACTACAATAAGTGATGAATATTGAGTGGGCATATGTATACACACAATATTTTTAAACTTGATCATTTATTGACACTTTATCTCTTACATGAAGTATCGAGTTTCAGTCTCTCTGAGTGCATGCTTTAAAAAGTGTATCAAGAAATGGGTGTGCAGACTATTGGTGCTTTGAATTGTTTTGGTTAAATCTATCATTATCTAAACCTAATACGAATCTTGATTATCTAACTCCCTAATTAAAAAAACATGTTTATCCATTTATATAATAAATTCTCCTTTAAAATATCCCCTAACTAAGAAAACACCTTCTTTTCCTACAAATTTGGTTAGTTCAACCCTATTATAAAATTTAAAGTGAATGTTATGGAACTAAGTTTGAGGCCTAACAATATTTTTTTATTAAAATTAATACATGTTGGTTGACCTTGTCAGATAAAATTATGGAAGGGTTTAGACTTATCCATTACTATAAATACAGTGATCATCTCAATCCAATAGAGAGGAACATTCATTTTCTCATTATTATAGCTCATAATTATGTTACATCTACATTTGAAGGAGCCATTGCCTAGGGTTTGTCTTGGATAGAAGATAACTTGTCTTATGGGAAGTCTTGGATTAAAATTAAGATGTTTTAGATTGAGGGTAAAAGCAGGTTTTGAAGGGGCCCCGAAACCCTGATACAAAGAGTGAAAGAGAGAACGTCTTGGATTAAAATTAAGATGTTGTTATCTTAGAATTAATTTATATAATGTTATCCTTATAAATCCACATAAATATCTTTCAAAGAACCATTATCCAAGGGAGAGATTGAGACTCAAAAAGTTCACCCAAAGGTAAGTATCTCTAAATATTGTTATTTCATTTGATAGATAGATATTACACTAAGTAATAGGTTTTAAATATATAACTCCTTGCTTATATTACATCTATACTTAAAATTAGTATAACTATAGGGTCCTCTTTGATTTCCATCTTCCACATTAGGTGATCTAGGTCCACATTTTCCTACCATGATCCCTTGATTATTTTTTTTGTGTTAAACCTACCCTTTTGTGCCACAAACTTTGGTGAACACTAAATTAGTTTTTGTTTCATGTATTCGAAGGCCTAACTATGGTTATTGCATAGTGTTATTTGATTAGAGGCTTTGGAATCATCTCCTTTGGTGTTGTGTGATAAAATATCCCTTGGTTAGGTTTAGTAGATCCGATTTGGTCATGCCCTCGATATAAAAAGTAGCACAATAGATGTTATTGGATTACCTTCTTTGATCTTAGATTTACTAAGTAGGATAAGTAGTAGATCTATCTTAATCTATTTCATACAAGAGCCACTTGAAACCAATGGAATTACAATAGATTTAAGGATAAAACTAACTCCAAAGTTTCATGTTTGACCAAAGCAGCATATTCAATTTTGATTGATTTTATTCATACATCAAGATTTTTAGCTTATTTGAAATAAATAGGTTCTAAATTAAAAACAACATTGACTTCTTATTTTAGAGGGTCATCTATGGTAAGCTTTTCTATCTTATCTTGAATTATTTTTAGGACATTATTTGATTGTTGAGAGGTTATATGTGCACTTCAAGTACCATTTATCCAACCTCATCAGGTCTGACATATTTCAATGTCTATGTGGCCCATTTTGGTATTTTTTTAATTTTTTTATTGAATATTTGGTTCCTAAAATTATTGATCTAAATATTATTAATTTTTTATAATTTGAGCACCTTATAATTAAGTTTAATTTTATTCCATAGAGGGGGTGTCCTTTTTAATTACATGAGTTAATAGATATTCAATTGTTTCCCAGTTATATTTCTCACCTTAATTTTTTAATACATTCATATCAATTACCTTTAAAACATCAAATTTAAAATATTTTTCAAGTCAATTCAATTATTGACTTATTTTGGTTGTTTCATTTGTTGTTTCACCATAGAAAACATCTCTTGCAATGAGAAATTTATTTTTATTCTCATCATATAGTATATATGCCTTTGAAGATTATGGATATCCCAAAAGGATGCATTTTTTACTCCTATGTTCTAGTTTATTCTTTTTCTCCTTGGGAATCAATACATAGCAAGTGGATCTGAAAACTTGAAGATGTCACACTAAAGGGAGATGACCACACTAGACTTCATATGGAGTCCTCATGTGAATGGTGACCTATTATGGAGATACATATTGTTTTAGGTGCTTTTGCCTAGAAATTCAAATTTACTCCTTTGAAATATAACATTGATTGGACCATGTTCATCACAATTATGTTCATCATCTCAATTACTCCAATTTGTTTACGAATGTAATGGATTTTAAGATGATACTTGATCCCATTTTTATTGAGATAGGATTCAAAAACCTTTTATTTGAATTTACCACAATTTTTAGTCCTTAGTGTCCTAATATGGGATTTGCTTGATTTTCAATCACTATTCAAAAATTTTGAATTTTTTTGAAAACTTTTGATTTTTTTTTTTAGAAATGACATACATGGCATTATGCTATAGTGATTAATGAAAAACATGAAGTATTTATGACCACCGATAGAAATTATTCATAGATAAAAAGTTATAATGAACCAATAATAATTTTATATCATATTTCCATCTGAACCTTTGAATCGGTTCCCTTTCATGTTTAGCCAACATACAAGCGTAACACTTTTTAATATTTTTGGGAAACATTTAAAAAACAAGACACCATATTTTTAATTGTATGAATTTTGTCATAATGAGTATAGAAAAATATTTCATGCCAAAAAAGACTTTTTAGCACCCCTTATTTAGTGAGATGAGCAATAAAAATTGGAACTAAATGCTCACCCCTAAGTTTTAGTGATTTTAATTCCTCAAATCCAATTAGAAAAAATACGTTATCAAATTTTATTATGATTTTCATCTCTCCATCATCCATAAAAATGGATTGGACATGAGCATTTGAGACAACAAGTTTATTTTCAATTGAAGAAGATATACGACAATATAGAGAATGAAATATGGAAGCCCTATTGACTTGGTTTAAATGGTACCTTTACCTTGATGTTTCTGACTTGATTTATTTTCCAAATATATTATAACATATATTTCTTCATGAAAATCTTCAAATAAGTCCCTTCAAAAAATCATATGTTGTGTGGCACCAGTATCTAGGACCAAAATATTATCCCATGTTGAACTCATTAAGGACTTAATTGCTTCATCTAAGATGGAAAGCACACATTCAATTAAAAATTAATCTGAGTTTGAATATGATATTATATATATATATATATATATATATATATATATATAAGCTTCAATCTTGTCTCATGATGTTTTTCATTCATGAGTTCATGACTACCTTTTCTTGCACAATGTTTACAAAACAAATGTTTTCTATCATTTTACTTCTCCTGATGTTGACCATTGTTTTTTCCAAGTTTTCTACCTTGACAATTATTTTTCCATTTTCCTTTATCATTTACAACCTTCTTGGAAGAATTTAGCTTTTTATTAGCATATAAAATGCTTTATATTTTGGACTCAGTCTTTCTTCCAAAGGATTTTTCTCTCTCAACTAGCTTCTTAACCAATTGATCAAAACTGAGAGTCTTCAATATATTTCTTCCTTAAAAATACTCCAAATAGGTTGAATATGTATGAAGAAGATATTTTTTGAAGGTAGTCATGTACACATCAATATTTACACCATCAACATCAACATCATGTTTGATAGCTTGAATTTTTGAAGCCAAACTATTGACATCACTTTTCTTAAACTGAATGTTAAAAAATTTCAACCATAATTGTATGAAATTCAATTTTGACATAGAATCATACAATTCCTTCATTTTGTGTAGTGTTTCCTATGAAGTGTTGCACCCTTTTATGTGATAAAATAATTTAAACATCAACTAAGGCCATCATCAAGGCCCATGTTTTTGAATTCTTGTGATTCTAGGATTGTAATTCCTTTGCTTTCTTTAGTTTAGTTGGTTGTGCATCCCCATCACAAAATTCAAACTAAAAACCATTAAATATGAGGGTGTTCTCCACCAATCTTGACTATTCTAACCAAGTGCCCTTGCCATTTAGTGTCGTGCCAATTAATTTTTTATTAAATGTATTTTTTCTCTAAATGGAGATGGATTGGTTCTTTATCATTGTGAAAAGGTTTCATTTTCTATATATGACCAAATTGATATACCTATTTAACCCTAAATTTATATGTGTGGTTTTTTATAGGGTTATGGGGATTATATTATATTTTACACAAAAAAAGTGAACTAATCTAATGATCAGGCCAATTAATATAAAAAATAAAAAAATATTTTGAATTTATACAATTAATATTGACAAAAATGGTAAAGTACCACTATTGATAAATATTTCAATGAATTAGAAAAAATGATACTTAGATATTTTACTATGTACATTTAGGTTTGATCTAGAATAGGATGGAAGTAGACTAGAAGGTGATCCCATAACAATCACTAGTTTCTATAAATATTCTTTATGTGACCTCACACACTTGTGTCAGATATGGATTATCGATACAGGTGTCTACCCCTATCATAAGTGTCTACCCCTACCATACGTATTCCATATATAATACTAACTAGATCTAGATGCAACCAACTAGATCCTTATAGGTTTTTTATCACCTTTCTTTTGATGTCTTTAGATCATGTGCATAGTTTGCCACTCTTTGTCAAATGATCAAACCCTAGTTATTCATCCATGGAGTGACTATGGGGAAAATGGGTTAGTGGGCTCATGGTGTCAATCTAACCCAAATACCCCTATATCAATTGGAACTACATACATAGATAATAATTTTAAGAGGGCCTTAGACTTATGCAATTATCCCCTATGTGTTATCTTGTGTGTGCATAAGGATGCAATATATGCTAAGCAAAGACATGTAATGACCTATATTTTAACTTGTAAAATATTGCTCATGGATGATCCTTGAATGATTTATACCTATGGAAATTTTAATCCTATGGATAATATATAAATAGGGATGAATAGGGTAGGTTTATAACTTAAATGCTTGATTAAGTGCTTCTTGGTATATTGCCTTGTGAGTTGTATGTGATTTCCAAGTGTTTCTAGGTGAGTAATGTATGAAGGTTGATTTTATATATATACTAAATCATTTTGTAAATATATCACATTAAATCACTAATTTTAAAATTTAGGATACATTTATTTTGAAAATTTAAATGACTTTTGGGCACTATACACTTTGTAGGAAAAATGGACACTTACATTGATGCATGTGTCTATCTAGGACACAAGTGTCAAAAAAGATTTTAAAAAAAGGTTAAAATACATAATTGGTTATGAAAGATAATAACCAATTTTAGATCATTTTGAATAGTATAAAATGCCTGGTAATCTGAATAACAATGGTTAGACTAAGAGATAAGAAATTTATCCATACATAGATAGTGAATGCAAGCCTTTTAGTAGTGGACATGTTTAGAACTAAAAGGTAGAACCATGATAGGTATCTTCCAAGTGTACAAGACTATGGTAATATATAAATTAGATTTAAGTATCTCTAATACCAAACTTATATGTTTTATTATTTTTACTATATACCCAATGATACGTGGAAGAAGCTCATCCTTTCTATATACCCAACGACATGCGAAATAGACATTAAAACACATGAGATAATAATGATACATGGCACTTAGGTAGTAAGATAAAAATGTTCATTTTATATATGACACATGCTTAACAATAATGCTTTGTACATGGGTGTAATAACCCTATAAACTTGAAATATGTTACTTTTAAGCTTTACATCTAGTGATATATACAAATGGGTTACAAAGGGATAATAGAAAAAACTAAGGTTTTATCCTTATTTAAATATTTATTTCTATGGAGGATGCTTCAATTTCCATTTTTGTATCTATATTAGGTGATAAATTTAATAGTTTGAACATGACAACATTGTTCATAAATGTAAACTAGAGGCATCATTAATATCAAGTGTAATATTTGCATAATAAGTTTTGATTTTTTTTGTTTAAAAAAATCAAATTTATTTGTTTGGAATAATGAAATGGTTTGAAAAAATATGACTTATTTGTTTTTTTAAAAATAAGTCATAATTTTTTATTTTTTAACTTATTTTTAAAATTATCTAAAGGGAATATGTTTTTGGACTTGTAAGCATAAAATTAAAAAACTAAATTTTTAAAAACTAAAAATAGTTTTGTTTTGTTTGTCATATAAGAAAATAATTTTTTTTAAAACAAACTTAACTTTGAATTTCATACACCATGAATTAATTGAAATGCTAAAGTTGGGAGTATGTTAACAAGTGCAATGCTCCAATGAAAGGATGTCACCACTACACCAACTCTTGGCCTTTGGAATGATATCTTAAACTTAAAAACAATGTGAAAACTAATTTTGAATGTCAATGAATAATTCCATCACCTTAACTTAGGGTTAAGTAGCACCATAAAAGTGGAATTATGGGTAAAATTAAGAATACCAGTGTAGTTTTTAATTATATGATTATTCAACAAATGCCTTTTTTAAGAGTATGACATGGCAAAGAGTGCTACATATCTAAATCATTATACCTATGCTAAAATACACATGTAACTGAAACTTCAGTGGAAGGGGTTTATGTATGAATATAAAAAAACTTATATGTTAATGATTTTCAAATAAATCGCTTTGATAATGATTTGAGCAGGTCATATGGTTAAAAATAATTAATGAAGGATGAGAAAAATGAAGAAAAAAATGAAGGAAACATTATGAAGATGAAATCATGTATTTCAATAACAATTTTAGGGTAGGTAATTGGACTAAAAAAATAATTTATATTGGTGGAAACTAAACTTACAATTCATTCAATTATAGAGAAGAAATATAAGAATAAATAAGCTCTGGAGTGGTTGTTTACTTTATCTCCTATAGTGATTATTCACCTTCTAAAAAATACAAATCAATCCTACACCTATGATTTTTAAATATTGTGTATAATTATATTAAAAATAAACCTACCTTTCTATTCATAAAAAATGGGCATTATATCCACCTTCAATACTATTGATCTTATTTATTTAACATAAGTACCATATCAACTTACAAAAATAAAATATGAAAGAGACCATATCATAATGTACTTAGAGCCAAAATCCTTTCCATGTTTATTGTCTATGCTTTGAATTGTAACTTGCATTGCATGTGTATCATAGTATAGCGATTGGGAAGTATCAATGCATGGGACATAACATTGAAACAACCTAAAGGATTAAAAAGCTAGATCTTCATAATCTAGTGATAATTTACACGTGTTGGTGTTAAAAAGGGAGAGAATAAAGATAAAAATAGTAAAACAAATAAATAATAATTGTGCCAAAATAAATGCATCCTCCACCCATTTAAAGGAGTTCATGCACATAAAAGGTATTGTAGATTCAAACAAACCATTCTATAACTTATTTGTAAAATGATAAAAACACATAAACATAAATCAAGGATAAATATCAGCCAAAAAATCTACATAATGTGTTATCCAAACTACTAATTATATACATAATGTTAGAAATGAAAAAAAAAAAAAATGAATTAAAACAATTGTCGAGGTAATAAAATTCATAATGAAGCCCTTATCCAAAATCTAAAACATATCCATGGGCTGAGAATAATACTTAATAATATAGATACTCTCTATTAATATAAAATGGAAGAAGATAAGAGGAGTTATGATATTTGATTATGAAACTACATGTAAGAACTTGTAGTCAAAATTTAATGTAAAAATATGCTTAAAATATACTCCATTTGAATGCCCGAGAATACTCCTATGAACTCAAAATGTGAGTGAAGCCAAAATAAGGAAAAATTATTTTTTTAGTTTCCCACCACCATAGGATTAATATTTTAAAGAATAAAATATTTAAATAAGAAGCCTTCTTTTTATGCCTAGCCCATTTTTTATCTTGGCCACTCTCATGGCTTTTTTTAATATAAACTTAAATGTGTTACCCTCTTTATTAGTATCAATACCTGTTGGTACTATTATTTTCATCAAAGAGTATTATTTTGACCTACCTACTATGGGAAACCAATAAATAAAGGTTGGTAGTGAAAAATCAAAGTCAATTTATAATTTTCATGGTACTATTTGAATAGTTTAATATTTCCACAGTTACCCCTAAATAGTGATTAATCCCATTTATCTCCTCCATTGAAATTGTGATATGTTTCTAGTCAAATTTATTAGGGATTTTCTTGAATAATTGGTGCATTTCATCATCAATAATGACTCCAAATTCATCTACATGTTGTTCAAAGTGTACATGGGGAATATAAACCTTGTTGACAACACCAATTTTTATCAACTTCAAAAGATGTCGCATGTCATCCTCTTACCAATGGATTTTATTGAGCTTGAATATATATATATATTCAAGCTCAATAAAATCCATTGGTAAGAGGATGACATGCGACATCTTTTGAAGTTGATAAAAATTGGTGTTGTCAACAAGGTTTATATTCCCCATGTACATATATATATATATATATAATGTGGGCCATGAATTTCAATAGAAAAAGGAGATTCTTTATGATGAAGCTTTTCTAAAATATACTAGTTCCAGTGATTATACATTTGACGTGTACTTCCTTCATAAATAATATTTTGAATTTTTGAAAACCAGCGAATTACATACCAAGAAAGAACTAACAGATCGATGATATGTTATGGTAAATGCCTCCATATATTGGGTTCTAACCTTGCTTTAGAATGTGGAATACGAGGAGGAGTTATTACATCAAAATTGACCTTATTTCTCTAAGAAACAACAACTCAACTACTAGAAAGAAGAGTTATTCAAAGTAATATTTAATTTATCCCTATAGATATAGCTACAGTAAATGTTAACAAAAATCATTGAATAGTCTATCTTCTTGTAGTCTCTAATAAAACATAAGTTTAATAATCTCTCCTAGTGTAGTCTCTAGTTTGGATGACTAAACCAGAAATTACAATTACATGTGGATTACTCACCTCAAATCAAATGGGAAAGATATTAGGTAATCCTCTCCAACCATGTGCAACTCTTTCATTTCTAATATTAATTATAATTCAACCTCTTACTCTATGCCTTCTATTTTTAATACCTATCCAAACCCATTCAAACTACATAGTTCACCAACTAAAGCATGCAAACAAAGGAATTTTCTAGTAATAGGTACTATAGCTGATCATGACACTTGTTTAATAAAATCAAAAGCCTTATTTAGTGGCCCCAAGTTTTAAACAAATCCTTCTCCTCCATGTATGGCACTCCATAGGCTTTGAATTTCAAAAACTTAAAATATTTTAAATATAAGGTGACCCTTACATGTTTATATAAAATTATTTTCTAATATGCTGGAAACTATATTTTAAATAAAAGGTGGGCCATTACATAAAAATATTTCCCAAGTTATTATAGGATTTTTTTTCCTTTAACTAATTTCTTTTTCTAGTGCAAATTGCCATGGTAGAGAGTTTAGACCTAATGACAATTAATGCAAATAACCCAAGAAGTGGGATTTCATAACATCCAAAATAATAAAATTGGAAAATCATGCCTTCTAGATAATGAATACCAAAGTATATAAATACTAGCATTTTAATTCTAAAAGTGAAGGCTTTTATAAGTAGAATTATTTGTCATTTTATGATTTTCTCTCCTCTTATTATGATCTAATGATAAACCTTGTGTCCACTTAAAACTAAATATTTATTATTTATACCTCTATTAATTTTTGGTTCATTACAATTTTTATTGAAAGGTTTTGATTTAAATTGTATATGGTTTATGAGAATTCAACTTTTATTTTCTTTCAGGGTGTTACCCATAACCCTACCATCAAAATCTATCTAGGAGGATATGATATTTTGATCAATTCATGGCATAACTACATTTCTCTGTAAAATATTTCATATTCACAAATAACTTAAGCATCATTCCAAGTACACATAGTCATACCACAAAGTCATAACTCCACTTTGTTGATGTCTCACAACTTTGATAGTGTTTGTACTACCATGTGTAACTCTGTAGTGACATTATAATAATATTAAAAACTAATTTTAATTACAAAGTGTTAAAGTAATGGGGTGAGACCATGGTATAATAATATAGTATAGGTTCCAAGGTCTTTAAATAAAAAACCTCAATACTTTCACCCATAATTTCATGTGCATACTTATATAACATTTAAATCAGATAAACACATATATAATAAAGTTAGAGTGACTACCAATATATTTAGCTCAAATGTGCATGAGGGCCAAATTCCCTCCTTACATGAAGAATACAATATAAATATGTGTACAATGTATTTCAAGATCTCACCTTCATCTATATCCTCCATATTTTTTCATAGATAAGTAATGAAGTTTGGGATAAGAAGGAATCTCTATCTATTAGGAATATTAGCTCAAAATATACAAACATTATTTTGAATAAAATCACTAAAGATATTACTATTTATAATTAACTTGTAAATAAGTTATGGATAATGATGTGCACATAAATATATTTGTGTCCATAAATAGTACTAATATTAGTACATCTTATACCTTAAAATGGTATATGTCATAATATTTACAGATTATTTATTATATTTTGAATTGAAATGGATCAAATAAACAAATTTAAACTATTAAAACTAAAATATAATAAAAATACATAATTTAGAATGAACCATAAATAGTAAATTATAATTAAATAGATGTACTTAACTTAAAATTAGAGTTTTATTGATAGAGTATACTATTTTATGATTTGAAATTGAATAAAAGCACCTATATATTATGTTGCATCTAAAAATTGAGATTCAAACTAGGATGGGATAAGGTCACAATTGGAGGATATGGCCACACTACATCATTGTCTACTGACTATGGCCATGTCCTGATTGACTTTGTGAATGAGTTTTTAATCTAAGTGCATGCACATGTCTATGAGGGTTGACTATTTGATTGTTGAAGCTGATTTGATGCATGTAAGACCTAAAAAAGTAAAATACTAGTTCTTACACACAAATAAAAGGGAATTAAATGGAAAAATGGGGGTTGTAGGGTAATAGGAATAGCCAATCTATCCTCAAAAAACCCCACATAATCTGAGTGTTGTCTACATAGCCTGAATAGGCCTCAAGTGATGTAGTTCTCCCACCTAGATGTGTATGTGAAATTTTAAATGCAAGTTTAGATGTTATTTTACCTATGAATAACCTTGACACAAGGATGTAGATGATGTATTAAAATTTTGACCTATAACTAAATTATTAATTTATCAAAAGTAAGCATATATAAACTATGTAGCTTTTATGATTTGAAGAATTGATCCTTACCCTCTAACAAGACCTTTGATTATATAGAAATTTTAAATATGAATTTGGGGCTTATTGGTACACAAGGAAACTAACTTTAAAAGCAAAAATGGATATAAAATATATGATTATTAACATAAAATTTTGAAAATATTCCACAAGTTATGTTAGGACATGTCTATATTACCTAAATAGGGCCATAGTGCGGTAGTATCTGTGGAGTGTGGCCTTGTCCAAAATACTCAAAATAGAAAGATAAATACATATAATTTAATTGGAGATCTTTGAGATAGATATAAGAAGATAAAACATAAATATAAAATAAATTGAACAAAAAACAAGAGAGATAAACATAAGACTTAAACTAGGACATGCCAATAAGTCATTCATTCATCATTAATAATCCAAATAAGCAATGCTATGTAAAAAATGTATATTTTGAATGCACCGGTGCCAATTTTAGGTGTCTAAATTTCATACCCCACCCCCAATTGATTCTAATGATTTAATGAAATTAAATTACTAGAGTAAGGGAGAGACATATAATTGAGTATGGAAACACACTTTATCTTTAGAGGAGGAACTTAATTGTGTTATGTGCCCTGGGTCACTAGTTGACCCGAGTGGAGATAAGGTGTCTTCAACTTTATTTATTTCCTATCCAAGGAGAAAAAATAATTTTAAGAGAAATAATAGGATAAGTGGTATACCACTTGGTGTCACTAGACCATAACCATACCATCTCATAAAGATATCACTTGTGGTAGATTTGAGAGTGATCGTGTCTCAATTAGTGAAGCTTTTGAATTATACTAGGATATGATTTCACTTACGAATATTTTTGTAAATAATAGTATATTCATAATTATTGAGTGTCACTAAACTCTAATGGAGAAAAAGGAAAGGGGTAATCACACATCTAATTTAAAAAAGTGTAGCCTTAAACATTGAGTGTTAGTGGAATCTAACATGGTCCTCTTGTCACTTTACGAATCACATTATTGTAGATAGATATAGATTATCATTTTTTTGAACTTTCTACCTTTGAAAATTTGAAACTTTAAATTACTTATTGAAAATTTAAGTTGTATTATTTTTAAATTTAAAAAATAGGGGGATATGAGCCAATATCATACTCCATGCATATTTGTATTGAATGCTTTGAAATTTTTCATAAGTTATATTCACCCATAATTTTTAAATTTTTGTTATATAATTGATTTGACATCATATTATTTATGAATTTTTAAATTTTTAATTGTTTACATATATTTTAATTTAGCATGTATTACCAATAGTGTGAGAATTGAACATATTTGAACACATGAGCATGTATTTTCCCCACTTTTGATGTGAAGGATGAGTGAAACAAAGAATTACATTGAAATATGATTAATAATAAGTAATGTATTAAACTATAGTGTATTATTCAGTATTTTTTCTAACACCATTGATATGGGCACGTTCAGTTAGGGCCCCTATACAAGCATGGGAGTAAGCTCAATCTATGGTAGATGAGCTAGCTCCTTGGCCGACAAATGAGAAGGATGATGTTATAGATATTTTAGATGTGGATAATTTATGTTGTATTCACACACACACACATAATAGTGGAGCCAACATATGTGTCCAATGTTGTTTCTTTTTGTATATGTGGCATATCCTATACCAGAGCCAGTGGTTCTTAGTGTAGTTGGTCGTAAGTATATATGTTGTTGTGAAACATGTTTTTTAATATGTTATTGTATAATAATGAAATTTATAATGATTTTATTTAATTAATTAATTTATAATATGATGATTATTAGCCTCTAATAATAGAGACTATACTATGTGTGGTTACTAGACATGTATCAGATAATGTTATTTCTAGGGTATTATGGAGTGATCTGATGCAGTAGAGCCCCATTCCCCTTTATTTAATATAGTTTTTATTATTATAGTGGTATATTTTCATGTATCAAGGGGATTGGAGGAGATGACTATAACTCTTGAAGGACTCAAGGTGGAGTATTATGCATTAGTAATCAAGTGAAATTATCTTCATGTTGAGTTATCTCAATAATAGATTCCCCACTTGTTAAAGCATAAGAGTTCAGTATGATCATTTTTACAAAGTATGGTCATATTCATAGTGAGAATGTGATTGTTATATAGTTTTTGACATTCTATAAGACCCATTATAGGAGGAGATATACTTCAAGGTCTCAATATGCAGGGGCTAATTTCACATGCACCCTTGATAGATGATGTAGATGCAAATGTTGATGTTGATTATACATTATCTATTAGTCGATAGGGGCCTATCATTGAATGATATTTGTATTATGTTATAAATTTTATGTTTGGAAATTTGTATGGATTATATGTATTTTTGTATGTATGCATGCATGTACACACACACACACACACACACACACACACACACACACACACACACACACACACACACACACACACACACACACACACACACACACACACACACACACACACACACACACACATAGACACATATACATATATGTATATGTATATCTATATGTGTGTGTGATAGTTGTATTTTGAGTTTATCATGTGATGTTACCATGTATTAATAAAGTTACAATTGGTTCTTGTTATACATTTTGATTAAAATTTAACATTAAAAATTTATTTAAATTTCCAACTTAATGGGAATAACAATGTAAAATAATCAATTTAAATATTAGTACTCACATTTGTAATATCTGGTTTAGCATGAGTACATATGTTATGGTGTTCAATTTGTAATTGTGTTGATTTAAGAAACCATACTTTTTGGGTAACTTAGTAGGCATTAAATTTTGTACATTAGAAACTTCTTGTGTTAATGTGATTTCATTGCTTACATTTTTAGAATGATCAATGGTATGTTTAGATTGATGTTGGTTATTAATAAAATCATTTGAAACCATTAGATCTTGTATAGGATTTTTTTGAGAAATGTGTTGTTTAACATTTGGAGATTTATAAGACAAATATGAAGATTTGTTTAACTTATTATCAAGTTTTTGAAATGATATAATTCATTTTTTTTTCAATTTAATTTACCTTTTTTTGTAATAAATAACAATAATTATCATGATGTCCATTGATGCCATGATAGGTACACAATAGTTGGTCCTTAATTTTTTCCAATAGATGAGGATGATGATAATATTTATGATGTACTCTAATTAAATTTATATCAATAATGTATTTAAAATACCATGTTGGCAATCATTGAAATAAAATTTTAGAGATTACCCCTTCCTTGATGTAAAGGAATAATCATGATTAGTGTGATTGGGAATAAATATTTTTCATTTATGCAAGACATTGACATTGTTTCAAGTGGATTAAACATTAGGTGTGAGATGATTAACATTAATGTGTGATTTTGTGTTGGCAAGTGCTTTATTGTATACACTTTTAGAATCATTTTTATAATTTAATCCTTATACTTGATTAGGAATGTGTGCATGAACATGATTTTATTGGGCTTTAGTATGTTAACCTTATTGAAGTAATTAAATTTCACCTTTCATATTATTTGATATCTGAACAAGTCCTAATTATTTTTCTAATGCTAAAGCTTCATAAAAAATAACTAGAAATGATTCATGAGTACAATAGAGTAGCTTTTATTTTCATGGAAAAATTAGACATATAGAAAAAATATATTAGAATCCCAAATCAATTGGTTGGTAAATTAATTGATGCACAATAGTCTTAAATTATAAGATATAATTAAAAAAACTTACTCATATTTGGCCTGGTGCAAAGAAGGTTACTTTTCATTAGTGACTCTAGGTCATTTATTTTGAATATATTGTATAAAAAATGCTTCTTATAATTTTATATAAGTGGTAAAGAATCCACTAGGAAGGGAATGAAACCAAGCAAGTGCACATCCCTCTAAACTATTAGAAAACAATTGTAATAACATTCAAATACCATTTTAACTATTCATAGTTTCTCAAAAATGTCTAAGATGAAATTAAGGATCCACACTTTGATCAAATGTGTAAAATGAAGGTATTTTCAAGTTAGGGGACAAGTATGCATACAAAATATTATAAAAAATAATAATACCATGGATTGTATTAGAGTGAACCCCAAGCATCATATCATTTACTTTATAAAGATAATTGATGAACTTTATCTTGTAAACTATAACATGCATTAGGGATATGGAAATAATACCATGGATTGCATTAGAGTCAACCCAAGCGTCATATGATTTACTTTATAAAGATAATTGATGAACTTTATCTTGTAAACTATAACATGCATTAGGGATATGGATTATTAAAAAAACATGTTGAGGTTTTTAATAGGTTCATTTATGGGTTGAATTATAATTTTAATCTTATCCATTGTTACACTATGATGGATAGGATAAGAAGGCATATGAATAAAATTTTCCTTAAAAATGGTACACTAGGGAGAATCATTGGTATTTAGTATATCATCAATTTTCAAAGTCATATTACATATATTAATATAGAAAAAATAAAATTATTACCACTATAATCAACATGTTCACACATATTGTCTTTCAAAGGGAAACTAGAAACATCATCATGATATGCAATGACATCATAATTAAGCACATTATCAATTGATTTATCATGTAACATATTATAAATATGAGGGGAGGTAAATAATAAATTATACTAGGGTTAGTATAAAAATTCTCCTCATCACTATACTCATAATAAACATCACCATTCCAATCCCCATCATGATCACTATAGTTTTCATAGCCAACATCAACATTTGAAAGAACTACATTATCATTTTCACAAAAAGAAGGAAAAGAAATGTTATTGATTGCAATTATAGTATGTGTTTTGATAGGGGAAGATAGACAATTTTTTTACTCATTGGGTGACAGGGGAATAACTATGACATGTAGGCTCATTATCCACTAAATATAAAGAATAAGGGATGTCATCACTATTGATAGGACTAATTTGCACTTCAAAGCAAGGAAGAATAGGGTTTTGATTATGAATATAATCATCCTTATTTATGCATATTTTATTTGAATTTATTTTATTAGTGTGAATGCAATGAAATGTGGTAGCAAAATGGATATAAATATCAAGTGTGCAAGGATAAAATTCCTATTGTTTTAGAGTAGGTAGTAATCTAAGAGGTAATAAATAGTCATATTCAGGAGGTTTTTTATGCTTAAATATAGCATTCAAGGAAGTAGTTAAAGAAAGATATTAGGTTGAATCTAAAAATATATCCATAGTTGACATTAAATATAAATCTAAAGGTGATTCCAAAGGGGAATCTAGAGGATAATCCAAAGAGAAATCTAGAGGTGTATTCGATTCAATCAAATTTTGTTCTCAAGAGTTAGCAAAGTAAAATTTCCCATTCATTGATATATCATCAAAATAAAAATCATTACTAAAATTATCTTCCATATTTTTTTGCTTTTGATGGTTTGTCTCTTTATGGTGATAAGTAAAAGGTATAGCATTAGTAGAAAAAAAATTATCTAGAGGTCGTACATCATTATCATATTTACTTTAAATATCCATGATATATATAATGAATGCAAGAAATAAAATTATTATCACTAACAAGTAATTAAATATGTACAAAGGAGCTATTGACTATGAATATAATACAAGAAAAAATCAAGGTATAGTGGGTGATATAGGAAAGGGTTTGAATTATTGTGTGGGATCTCAAATATACTTGTTCATTCATTGATTATTGTCAACTAAATGTTTTAGATCACTAAATATAAAGGAAAAAGAGTGTTTGTAGCTAACTAACCCATTTTATAAGGGTATAGTGAAATTAACTTCATTGGATGATACACTCTTCTTAGGTGCACCATAAATCAAATGGATAAAATAATCTTCCTTTTGTATAAACAAGGGACTATAGCCATTTATGATATTACATGAGGTACATGGAAACTAAATTATGTGTTTAGTGTTGTACAATGGCTATGAATATTGGGGAATTACCCTTCACACCATGATGTTAGTAAAATAAATCATTATGTAGCCTGTAAAGATAATCACTAAGTAGTTTTAAAACTACCAGAACACAATTATATAAACAAGAAACAAGCAAGATAAAATAAAGTGAAAATAAAAATAAAAATATTTTTGTTTAAGGAACCATGAACTTTTTATTTTTTAAATTGGAAATTCAATTGAAACCCTAAACCACACAAAATTCAAGCAAGCAGTGTTCTTAAAATAAAATTATAGGTTTACCAGAATGTTTTTTCTATTTTGAATTGAAATAGATAAAACAAATAGATATAAACTATTTAAAATTAAATGATAATAGAAATAATTAATTTATAATCAACTATAAATAATAAATTTCAATGAAACACATGTACATAACTTAAAACCATAGGTTTACTAACTGTGTCGACTAATTTTTTATCTAAAATTGAATAGAAGGGCTTGTGTATTATGTCACATCCAAAAAATAGAGATTCAAAATATGTAAGGACAATTTAACCCTAAATAATTAAAACCCTAGTAAAATTAGTATTAAATTAGAAATAATAGATGTAGGGTAAGGGGAATAATTAAGTTATCCTTAGAAAACCTTGTGTAATCTTAGTGTTGCCTACATAGCCCAAATAGGCCCCATACTTATGTAGTTATCCTTCCTAAATGTGTGTGCATAATTGTAAGTGAAATTATAGATGTTATTTTTCATATATATACCTTTGACACAAGCATGCAGATGATTTATTTATATTTTAACCTATAAATTGATTAGTAATTTAGTATAAGTAGATATAATTTTTGTGTAGCTTTTGTGATCTGAAGAATTGATCCTTAGCCTCTAATAGGACCCTTGATTATATATAACTTTTGAATTTGAATTTGGTGATTTTGGCATGCAAGGAAACTAAATTTTGAAATATCAATGATTGTAAAATAGACTTTTATAAACATATAAATTTTAAAATCTTGTACAATATATGATGGGATAAGTCCGCATTACTTGGATAGGGTCTTAGTACAGTATTGTCTGTAGAGTTTAGCCTTGTCCAAAAGAATCATAAAAAAGATAAAGACAGAATAAAATTTGGGATCCCAAAGATAGATATGAGAATATAAAAAATAACATAAAATACATTGAAATAAAAAACAAGAGAGATACTAAGATTTAGACTAGGATATGCCAATAAGTCATTCATTTGTCAACAATAATTTAACTAAGCAAGGTTATGTAAAAATGTATATTTTGAATGAGATTGTTTAAAATTTGGGTGTATACACTAATAAACTCCCTTAATATTTACTATGTAAAATGAGAGTATGAATGAATCTAAAATAGCATAAGTAAGCTTAAAATAATAAAGTTGAATGGTCACCATCACCCTCCCCTTAAGAGTAACTTAGACAAAGTGAGCAAGTGAAGTAAAACCTTAGATATGGGTCCTAGAAACTCTGCCATGTTAGGTACCCTTGTATAATAAGTAAAAACATCATAACTAAATTAAATAGTGACTATATAAAGTGCATAACTATAAAACAACCTCAACACCAAAAATAATTAGAATCACACACATGTCTATAGACATCCCCCATAATGTTGAATTGGTGAGATAGAATAATATGTCAGTGTCACTCATAGAAATACATTAAATAAAATGATAACCACATGGATTATGTTCTTTATAATTACTTTAGAATAAAAATTGGATTGAAGAACATCGCTTAAAACTGCAGTTGCCGATGACACATGCACTAAAGTAGACATTAGTACATTTTATTGTTTTCACATCAACTGTAACATAAACATTGTAATATTTTATGTCCATAATTTTTTTGCACTTGAAAAAAAACTTTTCTTAATGTTATTTATGTTATTGATGCCAATGCAAAATTGACATTATTTAGTGACACTATTTATGTCAACGATTTACTGGGAATTTTAGTGAAAATGCAAGTGATGCAAATTATTTTAGAATAATTATGTTGATTTTTACATATTTTAAAATTATTAATTTTTAATTATTGGAGAAAAAAGTACATAGAAAAATCATTTTTTTATAAAGTGATACCTTTTCATCAGAATTTGTGTCAGAATTTGCATTAAATAATTTTAAGTTGTGTTAGATATTTTTAAATTACTTCAAAATATGACTTTTAAAAATAATGGTTGCTAAAAGAGATTTTTTTCATGGTTGAATGCATTTTTTTTTGGATGTATGTATAGGATCCATAGCCACCTTTGAATATTTATAAATATTGTAAACTTTCACTACAACCTACTGAGGATATATGTAATAATAAGGCTATGTGTTTCAAAGGTGCAAAAAGTGATATACCATGTCAACAAAAGCTTTAGAATTTATATTTGAGTGGGATACCTTCTCTTTATGAATCATGATATCATTCAATGTTCCTACTACATACTTCATGTAAATGAATTACAATTAATGATAATGGAAGTCATGCCCATATTTTCCAACTATAAACAATTCATTTTAGGCTTTTCACTAATAACACCTTCCACCTCCAATCTCAATTTAAATCTATAATGTGAAATTATATAAAATTATTGAAGACTAAAATTTTAAAAATGGTCTTATCAACATGTTAATGTGTAGGATTTAATGATAGGGACATATGGATTGACAAATACAACATAATTAACATATGCTCATGTTATTGGTGTCTCAACAATGTTTGCACATAGGAAAAAACTAAGTTTGAGTTAAAATACTCAGCAAAAATAATTTTTTCAAGATTTCAAGTCACATTAAACACCCTCTTCCTTTGTTGTACCTATCCATGTCATCACACTTTCACAACATAATGGATTTTTTTTAGATAGTTTAAAGAGGCTGAGGAATAATACATGATGGGGTTCAAGGGGCATAGCCCTTAATGCCAAGACTAATTTGGGATTCATCCAGCGATTTGAATTTTAATGTAATTAATTACTTATACACTATTACATAATTTTAAGATACACTTTTAATGTTCATTTGTAATTTATGGGCAAGAAAATTTTGGTGTATACTTATCCATAATCCATTATTAGAGAAGATTATCAATTAAGTAAATACTTAATTGACTTATGTTAATAATAAGTTTTTATTATGTTAGTTAACACAATTTTAGACCCTATATAGATATTTTGATATGGTATCAAAGCTATAAAAGCAGCTTTTATTTTTTTACATAGGCTTAGAGATCAGATCTATAGTTTTCAAAAAAAATCTATACATTCAACATTATTTTCAATTTTTAGATCTATATTTTTTTGAGGTGTTGGTTGACCATAAATTGGTGAATGTAGTAGGTAATAAGGGTTGAAGCAAATTAATTTCATATAAATCCCTTAGATTATAACTATGTTTTAGTAGTTGTAAAAATCACATGAGTTGTCATTCTTGTAAAATCAGTTATTAGTTTTACCTGATTTATGGTGTGAGGGGTACTGGCCCAATACTTAATCAATCAAAAAATATAGTAAATAGGTTTTATCTTCAATGTACCTCACGGTATATAGGAAATTCCTAAGATTTTTTTTAATAGTAAGCCTATCAATTATTTGATTATTTGGTACATCAATAAGTGGTTAACCACAAAAATGTTATTCTCTGTGTACATTGAATATGGGATAATATGGCTAAGGATCAATAGAAACATGTTTAATTAATGCCATTTAAATCTTTATGAATATGGAT
The DNA here is from genome assembly GCA_037957365.1 of Torreya grandis. Taxonomy (NCBI): domain Eukaryota; kingdom Viridiplantae; phylum Streptophyta; class Pinopsida; order Cupressales; family Taxaceae; genus Torreya; species Torreya grandis. The sequence continues at coordinate 2,987,372 of JARHVA010000178.1, forward strand.
AATATAGGCTCTATGTGATAATGTAGCAGATAAAAAACTAGTGGTAAAAAATGTAATGGTAAAAATGTAGTATGATAAAAATGTCACAAGGACAAAACATAGTAAGGAAAAATGTAACAGTATTGGTAATGTTGCAAAAATGTCATGAAGAGCATAATTGGGACATTTTAGTGATTATCACATTATTTATCTATTGTCTAGTTCATTTTTGTGATGGTAGTTAACATTTCATGGTGGAAAAGTAATGCACCAAATTTATAAGTAAAATTACAAAACAAAATGTGATTTCATGAGTTTAGACCTTTAGTTGAAAGTTGTGTCATCTTCTATGTGAGCACATCTTTTACTATGTTTTGTTCTTATGATTTTTTGTCCTCATTACATTTTTCCCTTGCTACATTTTTATCCACTACTTTTGTTATGGATGCCATAATATATCAAAGGTCCTATAAATCAAAAATACCTTAACCTAGTATTTTCAACAATAACTTTGGTAACATTTGGTAGATCTACACCATTTCAGTATTTTATGTTAGGATTCAGTTATAATATTCCATTTTCAAACTTAGTTGTAATATTCCCTATTCAGATTTAGTTTCAATATCAATTTTTTGTTTCCATTTTTGAAAACATTATAGAGGGGTTTATATTTTATAAAAGTACATAAGTGTTTATGTTCCTAAAAGATACAACAAGAACCAATTTCAAAAAAGTATAGTGAAAAGGCATGGTTAAGGATATTTTTTGGTAAAACATCAGTTTCTAAAAAAAGTGATCCATGTGGATTGCAAACCAACATTTTTTGTGTGAATTTAAAATAATCACAATTTTTTTTGGCCTATAGGGTGAATGCACCATTGTGATTTTCTCACTAAGATAATAATTTTAATGTGTATTTCACTCTTTTGGGAAAAAAATTGAATATAAAAATTCACATACGGTCCCATTAAAAAAATTTCAAAAGAAATCTAGTAGGCTGATTACACCATTGTTGTTTTATCATAGAGATAATAATTTTAATGTGTATTCTTAGAAACACTTTTTTTTTAAGGTTTTTGCATACAAAAAAAATTGGCCTATTTTTTTTGCTCTCAAGTTTATGTGTTAGCAATGTGTTGGGTGAATATTTTTTCACCAACGTACCGACGAGAAAAATAGGTCATATCATCCACAACAAAGGAGATGATTCAGCCTAGTGTGTAGGTTCACTACATCAGAGGTAGACAAATCTCTCCTCTCATCAAGGGGAGGTTCCCTATAAATATGCAGGAGCTATATACTATTACTATAAGTAGAAAATAACACTCAGGGGTAGAATAACACCATCTATCTCTCTTTTTTTAGAGATGATGTTCACAAATAGAGGAGAAAATCTTGGTGAAGACACTGAAGGCACTTCTCTTCTTTTAGAAGTGATCTTGCAGGGGATAGTAGGAGTTATTTTAGGTAATGACAAGTAACTAGTAACCAAGGGCATAGTAACCAGCAAACTGAGATGTAGCACAAAGTCTCCACCTCAACTGCCCAAGAGTGAGATACAAAGGAAAATGAGGGCACAAAGTCATCCCAAGGTCCTTAACATAGAAAAAAACTAAAAACACACACTAAAAACAATTGTGAAAGCACAAAGTCTTCCCCACAATTGGTTTCAGGACACCTTCCTGATTACTTTCACTAGTTCTGCTTGCCAAATTAAATAAACAAGAACACATTCAGAAGATAGACATAAGAACAATATCCTAAAATGATACAAGCTATGACAGTACAAAGTATACAAACAACTTGCTTTCTCATTTAGATAAAATGATATGAACAACAATCTGAGCTCAAAGTCTCAGTATTCACCTTTCAATTTGGGCAGAGTTTTGCTTCTGTAACAAAGAGATCTCCTTTTGCATAATGAGATAAATTACAATGTATAGCCACTATGAAAGGCTTGGCACTCTTTCCCATGGGACAGCCCATGCTATAGTCAATGCCTTCAATGCATTTCTAGATTTGTCAAAGGACTACATTGAAAATAAGGTAGTTGTCTTAACTATGGCATGTCATTTCATCCCATATGTCTTCTCCTGAGTCTAGATCATCTAGTCTATCCCCTTTAATGTCTGTACAGCTGTCCATTTTGTCTTTACTCCAAAGGAGACCAACAGGCCATGCCTTCAATGTTTACAAGCTCAAAAATCTACTTTACAGACTATTCCAGCTACCAAAATAACTACTACATAGTTATTTTCCTCTTTGTCTCTTCTCACTGTGATTTGAGCTCTCAAGCTATCTTTTTGGTCTTGCTAGCTCCTTACGCTCTTCAATCAGTGGTTCTTCCCTTTGGCATTTTGGCCTTTTACATTAGGGTCTACGTTTAAGCTTTCAAAGATCAACGTCTATTTCATTTCTGTGAATTTGACATCTTTGGGCCCATCATCGTTAGGAAACCAATGGCTAGTTTGTTGTCCTAAATTTGACAACTATAGGGACATCACCAGATATTTGGATCCTAATGGCTAGTTCATGGTGTTTAACTTTGACATCTGTGGGCCCATCATATTCCTTGGCAATTCCTTTGGCTTTCTTGTTTGATCCTTCCTAAAGGGGACCTACCCTTTAGGGTCTTGATAAAGGTCCCTTTTTATCGATAAGAGCCCCCCACAAGGACACATACCCTTTGAGTGGTCTTCAGATGGCCTTTGGGCTTCTTTCTCCTCAGTGGGTTTTTGTCTTCAATCAAGCTTATTTCCTTCAAACAAAAGTTTGAAGGAATTCCTTTAGACTTTTTGTCTGATGGAAATGGTCCTTAACAACTTTGTGGAGGGAACTTTTTCAAAGGAATTCTCTTTGTTCATTTTTGCTCACTACCCTCCACAAGGGCACTTGGCCTTTGAAATAGTTTGCCTGCTCCCCACCTACCCTCTGCAAGGGCACTTAGCTTGGTTCATCACCCTCCATAATGGCACTTGTTCCTTTGGCTTTGGGGCAGCCCCTCGAACTTGTCGATTGAACCGACTGGTTAAACCAACTTTAGTTCAATGGTTCAATCAGTTTAATCCCTTTATTTGGCTAAGTCCTTTGTCCACTTAAACCAAATGCATTGAACCATATGGCCATTGAACCTATTGAACCATTGAACCCATTGAACCTTTAAACCAAATTGGTTCAATGGTTCAATGGTTCAAGCCTTCTTCTCTTTGATAAGTGTTTTGAAGCCGTTGAACCTTAAAGCGGTTGAACTATTAAACCTTTGCTGAAGCACTTAACTCTTGCTGACAACATTAAACCTTGAACCCATTAAACCCTTGAACCTTTTTGGTTCAAGGTTCAATGGTTCAATGGTTCAATATTTTTTTAGAAGCTTGTCAATGAACTCTTTTGGTTGAAACTTATCATTGAACCAACCTTAAAATCACCTAAGTGTTGAAAGCCTGATTCTTTCCTATAGAGTTTGTAGAAATTAACATGTGAATTTCGTAGAACTGAGTCTATAGAAATGAGTCCGTAGAACTTGGCCTGCAGAGTCCATAGATTTCTTCCTGCGAAGTCTGTAGAAATTGAGTCCATAGATTTCTCTAAGTTTTCTCTCAAGCCTTGAAAGAGTCCATAGAAATGAGCCTATGGAGTCTGTAGTTTCAAGCATATAGAGTCCATAGATTCAAGCCTGTAGAGTCCATAGATTTTTGGAAGAGCTTTGAAAAATGAAGAACTTGAATGTTCAGAACAATTTTTGAAAAGGGAAGAGAGGATTTTGGTCTGTTGAACCAAATAGTTCATAGGTTGTCCCAAAAATGAGTGACATTTTTGGGGACAACAGCTAGCTCCAGTTGGAGAACTTCCTTCAGTTGAAAACTTGGAACAACTAAGGAGAATAGAAACAAGAATCTCTAGTGAAGTATGCCATTGGGCTATGGAGTCATGTTACCCAAAAAATAAAGGCTCCAAAAAATGAAAATGAACAACACACAAAATAGAACTAAAGACTATACAAATATACATATGTATAGGTGAACTTATTTGATACTTCAAGAATTGAAGTGATTCAGATGCTACCCATTGTGAGATAATGAAAATGGCATTCTATCCTAATAAACCAACAAGAAACTATTTTGTCCCTAGAATTGGTGATGGGCAAATAGAACTCTCCACCGGGAATCACACTTTTTGTGCACTCCTTTTGGTTCTCTCTTCTTTCTCAATGGTAAGACGTGGTCTTCAATCTAAAAACCATAACTCCTTGCTCTCTTGGTGAAGAGTTCCTTTTGATGACTTTAGAGTATAGCAGTTTGGTCCACTACCATAGCTTGTTATTCTATTGGTTCAGTCTAGCACCTGTTTTTATTGTTAGCATCAAACTCTTGACAAACCATCAGCTCAACATCTCCTTTGGTGTGAATGAGTTTGACATCTTGGTCTTGAGCAACCTTCAATCTGAGTAATAGAGATTCACATTCAGCTGTGTTGTTGGTGTTGTTGAACTATAACTTGCATGAAGGAAAAATATCTCCTTGAGGAGATATCAACACAGTCCTAGCTCTAGCATTGGTAGAAGAATTTTTGCCATCATATTCCAAGCTTTAAACATCATCAAAAATTGATCTTCTATTAGATTTCTCTTCATTGGAAGTGGAAGATGCTTTTTCATCTGTACTGTGCCCTACCAATTCTTTTGATGTCTTATTTGAATTAATTTTAAGATTGCCACCTACAAGAATTTCATCTGTAAAAACATGAACACCCTCTGTGTTCAAGAAGTAATTATCCCTGCTTGAAGACTCAAACAAAATTTGAGCTACAGGGGCTGACGTTTGGGTGACCACGTATTTTGCCTCCTTTTCAAGGAGCAATCTCTTCATTACGCCTTTGATAGGGATCCTTGCCTCAGACAGGTCCATGTTTAGTTTTCCTCCCACATCCTTTCAAAAATTTCATCCAAGCAAAATGCCATAGGATGTTGGGACGTTAACCACTAAGACAATCATCTTGATTCTTTTGTCTGGAAAGGTTACAAATGCAAATTGGGCATCTTTGATCTATCCCAGTAGTGACACTTATTTGTTCTCCATGGAGAAGCATCTCCAAAATGTCTTGGTCAGTGTGAGACCAAGGGATTTTGCCACTTTGGTGGGCATGATGTTGTTAGATGCACCAAAATCAATGATGCAGTTACTCAGCTTGTGGCCATTTATCAACAGGGAAACATAAAAAGGCTCTATTTTCCCAGGGGCAATAGGAGGAGTAATGACAAGATTTTTTGGGATGGGCATGTTCTTTGAGGGGTCATGAGTTGCCTTCTTATCTTCTTTTCTTACAGGGATGGTTTATTTTTTCACATATTGAACCAACTTGTCCAATTGCTCAGGATTAGACTATAGGAACTCAAATTTAGACATTTGAATTTTGCTTTTCTTTATATGGTCAATTATATCAAATGTCTAGAATGAGCTAAAAGTAGAGGATGGAAGTTCATCCTTTTGATTTTTGGGAGGGAGAGGACTAATCTGCAAGTTGGAAGTAGAAGGCATGGGGATGTTTGATGTATTCACCTTTTTAGCAGTCATCGGGTCCTTTGGCTAGAAGGGTAGAGTTGTTCCATGCTTAGAAATTGAGATTGCTAGTTGAGGTCACTCCTCTATCTTTTCTTTATCAGCTAGTTGGGCTGACTAGTTCTTAGACCGTGTGAAAATAGCAATGATCCTTCATCTGCTTTACCTTCACTTCTGGGTTCATCAAGATAATTCAGGAAACTAATGTTGGAGTCACTAGATAATTCTTCTTCTTCCTCAATGAAGAGATTAGTGTCATTTTTAGAGTTTAATTTAGGCTAGAAGGAGAAATTTAATTTAGCCTCAAGATATCTAACTACTGAATTGGTTGGAGCTGCTTCAATGACAAGGTTCCCCCATGGGGGAGGAAGGCAATTTGGCTACCCTTGATTCCTAGCAGCATTGCCTTGATATGGCTGATTCTAAAATGTCCTTGGCATATCTCTTATGCAGGAGTAGATGACATCCCTTACACCATTTACTTTTTGAGAGCTAGCACTTCATTTACCAAATTTTACACCATTGGGTCAGTGGTGACTATAAGTGAGTATTCAAAGGATGAAGAGGATTTACCTTTATTAGGGTCTCTCCTTATCTTTCCTACCAAGATAAGGTCATCTTCTACCTCAGTAGCCAAGTCCTGAGCAATAGCAAGGTCTATGTGTCTAGCCCTTCTCACCAAAAACCTCACTTTAGGTAGTTATGAGTTGATGAAGAAAAACCTGAGATTCTCAGGTGTTAGCTGGGTGATCATGGAAATCTTATTCCTCAACTTGACAAACTTGGTAATGAAGTCCCTCATAGGTTCATGGGGCTCCTTCTTCATCTGTGTGAGTTGGGCCAGCAAGGCATATGCATCTTTTGTAGGCTTGAACTTGGCTTCAAATTTAGCTTTAAGAGTGTCCCAATCAGTCACTAACTGAGCTTGTAGATGGTAGAACTAGTCTACAATAGTGCCTTATAGTGTCTCTATGAATAGCCTAACTACTATGTCTTCATACTCCACACCTATTACACTAAAGGCTATGCTGAAGTAAGTAATATTTTCATCAAGGTGAACTTTCCCATCACCAAAAAATTTGAGGAAATTCTTTCTTAAACTGTGTGGAAGCTCATGTAAAGGTGGGTTCAAGTTTAGTGGACCAAAAGAGTTACCCTTGGGGCCTTGAGCCATGATTTGATTATGTAGAAGTGGGATCACAAATCTAGGTGGAGTATAGATAGGCAAAGCTCTGCTAATAGTAGAAAAAGAAGCTCTACCTTGTATTGGTGACTTGATATGGGTAGGATAAAGACTCCTAGTTCGTTGAAGGTGAGGTTGTGGAAGAAACAAATCAAAATTGTTCTGCTTCACCAACTCAAAAATAGGGTCAACAACACCTTGAGATTTTTGGCTTTTTGTATAGCATGGAGCTACCAGATTGTAGGATAAAAATGAGGAAGAATTGGTCCTACTTCAGCTTGAAGCTTGAGGCTTCAAACTGCTATTCTTCCTCAGTAGATCTGGTTTGTAGACCAAATTATATAATGGGAATGGACAAGGCTATAATGATAATAGGTAAGATCCAGATGAGAGTCACCAGAGCATACAATGTATAAGGATAAGAATTGCTTGTTTGAAATCCCTAGCAGAGTCACTAAAAAGACTGTTGGGTGAATATTTTTTCAACAGCGTACCAATGAGCAAAATAGGTCTTATCATCCATAGCAAAAGAGATGAGTCAATCTAATGTGTAGGTTCACTACATCAGAGGTGGACAAATCTCTCATCTCATCAAGGGGAGGTTCCCTATAAATATGCAAGAGTTATATACTATAACTATAAGTAGAAAATAACACTCAAGGGTAGAATAACACCATCTATCTCTCTTTTTTCAGAGATGATGTTCACAAATAGAGGAGAAAATCTTGGTGAAGACATTGAAAGCACTTCTCTTCTTTTAGAAGTGATCTTGTAGGGGACAACAGAAGTTATTTCAGGTAATGACAAGTAACTGGTAACAAAGGGTGTAGTAACCAGTAGACTGAGATGTAGCACAAAGTCTCCACCTCGACTACCCAAGAGTGAGATACAAAGGACAACGAGGGCACAAATTTGTCCCAAGGTCCTTAACATAGAAATAAACTTAAAACACACACTGAAAACAATTGTGAAAGCATAGCCTTCCCCATAATTGGTTTAGGACACCTTCTTGATTACTTTCACTGTTATGCTTGCCAAATTAAATAAACAAGAACACATTCAGAAGATAGACATAAGAACAATATCCTAAAATGATACAAGCTATGACAGCATAAAGTCTGCTAATAACTTGCTTTCTCATTCAGATAAAATGATATGAATAACAATCTAAGCTCACAGTCTCAGTATTCACCTTTCAATTTAGGCAGAGTTTTGCTTCTATAATAAAGAGATCTCCTTTTGCATAATGAGAGAAATTACAATGTATAACCACCAAGCAAGGCTTGTCACTCTTTCCCATGGGACAGCCCATGTTGCAGTCAATGCCTTTAATGTATTTCTAGATTTTTCAAAGGACTGCATTGAAAACAAGGTGGTTGTCTTAACTATGGCATGTCATTTCATCCCATATGTCTTCTCCTGAGTCTAGATCATCTGGTCTATCCCCTCTAATGTTTGCATAGCTATCTATTTTATCTTTACTCCAAAGGAGACCAATAGGCCATGCCTTCAATGTTTACAAGCTCAAAAATCTAATTTGTAGACTGTTCCAGCTACTGGAATAACTATTGCATAGATATTTTCCTCTTTGTCTCTTCTTGCTGTGATTTGAGCTCTCAAGCTATCTTTTCAGTCTTGCTAGCTCCTTATGCTCTTCCACCAGTGGCTCTTCCTTTTGGCATTTTGGCCTTTTGCATTTGGGTCTATGTTCAAGCTTTTAAAGATCAACAGCTATTTCATTTCCATGAATTTGACGTCTTCGGGCCCATCATCATTAGGAAACCAACAGCTAGTTTGTTGTCCTAAATTTGACAGCTGCAGGGACGTCACCAGATGTCTAGATCCCAATGGCTATTTCATGGTGTTTAACTTTGATGTCTGTATGCTCGTCATATTCCTTAGCAATTCCTTTAGCTTTCTTATTTGATCCTTCCCAAAGGGGACCTACCCTTTGGGGTCTTGAGAAAGGTCCCTTTTTCTCAATAAGATCCCCTCGTAAGGGCACATACCCTTCAGGTGGTCTTCAGATGGCCTTTGGGCTTCTTTCTCCTCAACAAGTTTTTGTCTTCAGTCAGGCTTATTTCCTTCAAACAAAATTTTTAAGGAATTCCTTTGGACTTTTTGTCTGAAGGAAATGGTCCTTAACAACTTTGCCAAGGGAACTTTTCCAAAGGAATTCTCTTTGTTTGTTTTTGCTTGCTACCCTCTGCAAGGGCACTTGGCCTTCAAAATGGTTTACCTGCTCCTCATCTACCCTTCATAAGGGCACTTGGCTTGGTTCATCACCCTCTGCAAGGGTACTTGTTTCTTTAGCTTTGTGGTAGCCCCTTGAACCTATCAATTGAACCGACCAATTAAACTAACTTTGGTTCAATGGTTTAATTAGTTCAATCCCTTTATTTGGCTAAGTCCTTTGTCCACTTGAACCAAACGCATTGAACCATATGGTCATTGAACCTATTGAACCATTGAACCCGTTGAACCTTTGAATCAAAGTGGTTCAATGGTTTAATGGTTCAAGCTTTCTTCTCTTTGATAAGTGTTTTGAAGCCATTGAACCTTGAAGTGGTTGAACTATTGAACCTTTGCCGAAGCACTTAACTCTTACTGATGACGTTGAACCTTGAACCCATTAAACCCTTAAACGTTTTTGGTTCAAGGTTCAATGGTTCAATGGTTCAATGGTTCAATTTTTACTTAGAAGCTTGCCGATGAACTCTTTTGGTTGAACCTTGTCGTTGAACCAACCTTAAAATCACCTAAGTGTTGAAATCTTGCTTCTTCCCTATAGAGTCTCTAGAAATCGACCTGTGAAGTCTGTAGAACTGAGTTTGTAAAAATGAGTCCATAGAACTTGGCCTACAAAGTCCATAGATTTCTTCTTGCAAAGTCTGTAGAAATTGAGTCCATAGATTTCTCTAAGTTTTCTCTCAAGCCTTAAAAGAGTCTGTATAATCCTACCTACGAAGTCTGTAGAAATGAGCCTGTGGAGTCCATAGTTTCAAGCCTACAGAGTACGTAGATTAAAGCCTACAGAGTCTGTAGATTTTTGTAAGAGCTTTGAAAAATGAAGAACTTAAATTCTCAGAACATTTTTTGAAAAGGGAAGAGAGGATTTTGGTCTATTGAGCCAAATAGTTCACAGGTTGTCCCAAAAATGAGTGACATTTTTGGGGACAACACAATGGTGGAAAAAAAGATAACCCTCTTAAGTTCTAACTACTTCATATATAAAGGATACATTAATGATGTGATCCTTCACAAGGGAATTTATTTCATTTTAATGGATGAAGAACCTACACCTTTTGACCTTCTCAAATGGAAAAAATGGAAAAAACATTCTAGTGAATCTTGAGGCATCCATGGTTAGTTAATATCCCCTAAATTAAAATTTAATTTTCAAGGTGTCATG